>OX421970.1:50055107-50472669 GCA_949128135.1 Parasteatoda lunata
CAAATATTTTAAACTAATCCTGTATTTCACATGGTTTCATTTATGTAACAATATAATGAAATTGTTTTAAAATCATCTTTTGTAAAGAAAAAGTTTAGTTACACTTGTTCAAGTTCTAGTTACTCAGGTTGTTTATGTAAAAATGAAATATTACACTAGTATACACTGACTGAGCAAAACTCATGGGATAGCAGGGCTCTGATTTGTGGATGGACAGCACGTGTGACCAACGCCACCTGTTGGCCTCCGCGACGGTCTTAGTTGTGTGTTAGACATTGCTTGAAGTAGCTGTGTGAGTGATCAGTTAAAATGCAACGTCGTCGTTAGTTGACGGCATTCGAACGCGGCATGGTTGTGGGTGCCTGACGCATGGGACATTCCATTTCGGAGTTGGTTCAGGAATTCGGCTTCCCAAGGTCAACCGTGTCGAGAGTTTACCGAGAAGGGGTGAATGAAGGTGTCACAGCTCACAACAGACACCATACCGGGCGTCCACAGGCCCTAAATGACCGAGACAGGCGAAACCTGAGACGAATGGTAACTCGAGATAGGAGAGAAAATGTGCAACAAATCACGGTTGAATTCAACACTGGCCGTGATAGAGACGTGTCCCAGTGGACAATCCGTCGGAGCATGCGTGTTCTCGGTATGAGAGCCGTCGCCCCACACGTGTGCCACTGCTGACCCAGTGTCATCGGACAATTCAGCGTGCATTTGCCACCAATCACCACGGATGGACACTGCAACAGTGGCGTAACGTGATTTGGTCTGACGAATCACGTTATCAACTGTTCCAAGCTGATGGGAGGCACCGTGTGTGGCGCACAACGCACGAAGCGATGGATCCAGCATGCCAAGAGGGCACAGTCCAGGCCGGTGGCCTATCAGTCATGGTGTGTTGTGCATTTTCGTGGCATGGAATGGGCCAACTGATCGTTCTGGATGCCACATTGACTGGTCAGCGGTATCTTCAGCTGCTTGGAGACCATCTCCATCCTTTTGTCATGTTTCAACACCCTGACATTGCTTTGTATCAAGAGGACAACGCAGCCCCACATCGCGCCAATATCGTCCGTGCCTGGTTCGACGAGCATGCAGGTGAGATCCAACGACGGAATTGGCCACCAAGAAGTCCTGATATGAACCCCATTGAACATATCTGGGATGCCCTCGACGTCAGGCTCAGGGCATTGAATCCTCAACTCGCAAACAGGCCACAATTGGCTGCCGCTCTGCAGGATGTGTGGTGCCAACTACCACCGGGCGTGTTCCAGAGCCTTGCAAACTCACTTCCACGCCGTATCGCTGCACTCCGCAGGGCCAGAGGGGGTCCGACCAGATATTAGGTGGGTATCCCATGAGTTTTGCTCAGTCAGTGTAAATTCAAGGAAGGTTATAATTATATAGATTCATAGAATTTGGTTTCTAAAAGATTTCATAACCACAAAGTTAAAATGTCATATAGAAAAAAATATAGAATTATATTATAATAATCTTATCCCCATTATTTATACGGAATATAAGTATTCACTTACTGAGAAATGAATTTACGGTACAATATTGCATAATCGATACATTATTGCATTATAGGATACAGTGAATGTAAAATATAGGAATATTAATGTAAAATAAAATAAATTAATGTATTATAAATTACGGGAATGGTTCTTAATATGAAAAACTCTTAAAATTAAATCTTAATATTTCGGAGAGAAGTTTTGAATTCAAAATTTGATTTTTCAGGAACTATTCGACCGATTTCGTACAAATGTTACACTGTGCCATATTAAATTACATTCTTCAAATTGTTGGATAACTTGTATGCCATACTTTTCAAAATTTATTCGACTTTCAGTAAATAAAGTAATAAAAAATAAAAATAATTACTTATACCATTACTACCTGATTTCTTATACTATTACTAATAATTACTTATACTACCGTATTTCTGGCTATATAGGAATACGAAAAATCTCAGTATTTTTTACCGAAGCGCTATGGTAATGATTTTGGTGAAATTATTTAAAAAATATGGTTTAACAATATGTGATAGAGTTTGCTAAATGTGATACAATTTGGTAATTTTATTATGATATCACAGAGCATGGCATAAAAACCATTTATTCAGTCAAATTAACTTTTCAGTTTTGTACGTTTTACTCAATGCGTGATAACAAGAACTATAATTTCAAGAATCAGAATTTCTGCTAAAACGTTATTATATGAGTTGAAAAATTGCCGAGTGATTAGCTTAAATACAGTATATTTTGGCTTTATTAACCAGAATTATGTTTCTTTTTTAAACCAGAAACGTCAATATCATACAGTACAGTAAATTTACCACAATATTTTTCATCGTGTAGATACTTCTACGTATAGTAGGATACATAATTTCACTATAAAATAGAATAAGGTAAAAAATATATGCTATTAATGCATAACAAAAAGCATAATTTTATATTGAGGCACTTTAAATATATGTAATAAAAATGCATTAATATATTTTTAGCTATATAGCATTATGCATTAATATGCATAATGCGATATGACAACTGTATATTTAGAGATATATTTATCTATAGTGATGAGATAAAAATACCATATAGTTTTACAACATTTTGTAAATGAAACTTTATTAAATAACCATTCATTTGGTTTCCATACCAAAACTGACTGAGCTCATTAATCGCAATCTATTAAGATAATCTAATTGACTATCGCATGTTGAGAGCTAAAACAATTACATAGAGCATTTGATCTTAGAGATAATCATACATAACTACGTTAATCTTATATTTCGCCAATCGGGTTTTCTATTCTCCTCTTTTAGAATTGCAGAGAATAAGGGAGAGCCATCATCGATGTCTCTGGTATTCTGTGCATGGACCGATCCATCATTTAAATGTGCATCACTTCTCCAGAATTCAGGTAATTCGGCTTCAGTCGAATTTAATTGCAGACCGTTTGAAGACTAATTTCCCTGAGCAATGTTTAGGTGGTAAAGGGTGGATCAAATGCGACTAGACTTGATGTAGCAAGGGACGCTAACAGTGTGAGCACCAGAATAGGAAATGTTCGAATGGGTCGCTAAATGTGTAAATCGGTCATCTGAATAGAGCTGGTTGAATTATTTGTTGAGCTATGGAAACAGGTTGTTTTATCGGACACACTAGGTATTAGATATTAAAAGTGAAAAGTTAAAAGGGCTGTTTTTTCCCGTTTAGTATAATTAGTCAGCTTTTTTTAATAAAGAGATCAGTGTGCTTTATTTTACAAAGTAAGTATTTTTCTAAAGAAAAAAAAAAAACAAAAACATTTATTCACATTATATTTACAAGATAGAAATAAAAAAGAAGTTCCCTGGAAGTCATTTTCCAATGTCAGGCTCGATATGATTTTTTTTTTCAATTTTCAATCACTTTTCTCAAAATTTTGCATTGTGTATTTCATTAATAAGATTTTCCTAAAAATAAGTCTTGTATAAAACGAAAAAATTAATGACTTAAAAATCAGGGTTGTTATTCGGAGTTTGAAAGGTTGTTATTCGAAGTAAAAAAAAACAAAACATATACCTTTATTTTTACTATATTTATTACAAGATTTATTATATTTATTACTATTATATTTACAAGATGGAAATAAAAATGAAATTCCTTTGACATCCTTTTCGAATGGCAGGCTTGATATGAATTTTTCAATTTTCAAACGATTTTCTTAAAATTTCGTAATGTTTACAGCATTAATAAATTTTAAAAAAAATATGTCTTATATAAAATGAAAAAAAAATGCCTAAGGGTTGTTATTAGGAGGTTGAAAGGTTGTAATTTGAAGATAGAAAATGAAAACATATACCTTTATTTTTATTATATTTATTATTATATTTAAATGATAGAAATTAAAAAGAAATCCCTCGGAAGTAAGAAATAAGAAAAACAATAATTTTTACATTAAAAGATCTATTATTTTTAATAACGAAAATTTAAAATGAATTATATTTGTTTAAAATGTATAATATTACTAAAACAATTTACTGATGAGCGTTATTTTATATTTTATTTTATAACCATCGTTGAACAGCCGACTCTATTCTGAGTTAAAAATTGATTCAGAATAGATTTTATAAGATGTTCTTACGAGTGATTCAAAATGAATTGAAGATAACTTATTCGTATTTTTTTCGCATTATCCAAAATCTGGATGAAATTTATTTTTGTTACCTTAATTTAGTTGCGTCTTTATCGTGTTAGTCTAAACTTTTGAGCTCCAATAATTCGAATACATTATTTTGAAGATTCCCTAAACCTTTTTAAATTTACATTATTTAATTTTGAATCACATGTCATTGACATTATTCATGACTCGCTATTTTTACTTAATTTGTATATTTTATTTAAATTTCCAAGAAAAATTATTATTTTTGTTTTATTAAAGTAGGAAAAATAAGAACGGTTTAAGGAAATTGAATGGGTGTCAAATCTCTGCAGACTTTTTTCTTCTCTACAGAATCTTTTGTTATGAATATTATTTTTAACTTATTATATATACAATGTAGTTCAACTTATTATTCATACCTTATTATTATTTTATATTATCTTCTGAAATTTGTTTTCATTCTAAATAAGCATTTTGAACATATTATTTGAAAGCATTCCTTTACTTCCTATTTTTTATATATGATTTATCTATTTTAAAAAGTAGCACACTTTACATAAGTTTTTTTACATGCTATTGTTTTTATGCATAATATTGTGTATTTATTTTTTTTAAACTCTTTATTTTAAATTTTTTCAACCGTAATTAGAGATATGGGTTGGGATTGGCTTGAGGTAACTGAAAGTTCAATTCCCCTTTTGGTAATCCAGGATTTAAGCCTAATAATTAGTTGATTTATAAGGTGTTGCTGTCGTAAAAAGTGCATTGAGGAAAAAAATATGGTAAAACTACCAGAATGTGGTAAAATGTTCCGAGTTTCTGGCTCTATGGGAACACCAAAAACTTAGCTAATTTTTACCGAAGCGCTTAGATAAAGATTTTGGTTAAGTTAACTATAAAATATAATATGATAAAATGTAATAAAGTTTCATTAATGTGATAAACACTTGGGAATTTTATCATGATACCTTAGAGCATGGTATAAAATACATTTATTCGGTTAAATTTGCTTTTATTCGTTTTTTTTTTTTTTACTAAATGTGTGGTAATAAGAACTATAATTTTTAAAACCAGAATTTCCAGTATACCATAACGATATGAATGGTAAAATTACTAAATAAATGTTTTAATATTATAAATTTTGGTTTTATTAACCAGAATTATGTTTTTTTTCCTTCCAGGAATGTCATTACCATACTGTACGGGTAATTTACTCGAATTTTTTTTTCTGTGTATGGACTGAAAATATCTTTAGCTGTAAAATGAAACTATAAATGAGACGTCGTGCAAATTATTATATGCATTTGTTGTTCATTGATATGTGAATGTGATATAGTTAGTTTCTTGGTAGGAGAATTAGTCTCGCTACTTGATTCATATGCTTCCTTTTTTATATTCTATAGAGAGGAATATAAAAATGTAAATATAATATACATATAATAGTATAAATATAATAATATGAGTATAATATAATAATAGAGTACAAAATGAAAAATTAAAACTTTATATGCTAATGTAAATAGAAAGATAAAAATGTAAGTACTTTATAAATGAATTGCTTTGAAAGAAAAATTTAATTGCAAAGCTTTTACTGGTTAAAAACAAGTCATTTCATGTAGTATTTTTTTATTAAAATTTAAATTTTAAAATTTAAAACTCAAATCAAAATTTTAAATTGTTGGGAAATTAATTTCAATTTTCAATGAAATATTATTATTTTGTATTTTATAGATTTCATTAATCAATATAAAAAAGTCGAATATGAAGAGTTTATTTTGGTAAGTTTAAAATTTTGACTGTGGACTTTAAATAAGGCATTTAACATAGATTCATGTAATTAAAACTCTTTAGAAGAATTTGCTATTTAACTATCTTCTAACCAAACACGTAAATAAATATTTTACGATAAATGTCTGAAATAAAAAAAGTTTAGAGAAATTTAAATTGCATTTTTAATCAAGAAATAAAGTTGTTGAAACGTAAAAAGAAAAGTTTGTAAGCCATAATCTAACCGAATTCGCTTGCAAACTAGTAGTAGTTGTATTGATTTTTCTTTAAGAACGTTACCTCTTGATCACTACTTGACTCTAAATCTTTTATAAAAATCTTAATGCAAAAGCGAAAAAAAAAATAAACAAGCAGCGTCTTCTAATGAGCTTTTGGAATTAGCAAAAGAAAAATTTTATTTCTAGAATGAGAAAATAACTAAAAAGAAAACAACTTCATTAAGTTAGAATTGAAACGCCATGGGCATTAGAACTGTTTTGTTCCATTTTGCGTTCTTCAAACAATTACGTTAGATAAGTTTTACATTAGTTGCTTTCTGTTGAGGAGAATTAATTGTCTTTACCGCAAAACAATTATTTGCTTTAGAGAATTGGCAACAAGTCGGATATTTAAGCTAGCAAATTTAATCACTTTTTAAAGCATTTGTCAATAGTGTACTTTCTCTGCACAAAAAGTCTTTCTCATACTTTTAGTTAACATTCGACATGGTGAGAAAAAGTGTGATTTTAAGTTTTATTTGTACTTTTTGTGTTTGAATTCAGAGTCTTGTTAAGAATAATATCGTACAAAATAGGAGTTGAGCATAATTTTTTTTTTAAATGCTTAAAAAAACTGCCCTTTCTCAAACAAGTTTAGACATTTAGTTACGCAATGCTTTCCATTGTAATAATGCTACTTGTACAATAAAGGAAATTGCAGCAACGTTAAAAACATTTTTTTTTTTTTTTATTATCATATGTTTTTTACAAAATCTAAAAGATGCTTTCTAGCTATAAATCTATCGTTTGTCTTATGATGTTAGTTTTTAGCCTATATTGAACATGTAATTCCTATAAAACATCGATAATAATGCTCTCAATTGCAATGATGCTACTTATTCAACACTGGAAACTGCAGAAATGCTAAAAACTATTTTTGTATTTGTATTCATCAAAGATGCTTTACAAAATATAAAATATGTTTTCTTACGATAAACCTATCGTTAGTCTTGCGATGTCAGTTTTATGCCTATGTAATCCTTATAAAGCATTGATACGTTGTTTTGTTTTACATATACAGCTCAAATAATTTCAGAACCATTAAAAACGTTTTTTAAGTATTTCTGAGATCAATAATGTTTCACGAATAATCTATAACGGGTAGTTGGACGAAAGACTTTTGCAACCTAGTGTATACTTTTTAAAGCTTGTCATAAAATATTTCTTTTTGTGTTTCACCTTTCACCTCAGTAGGAGAGTGTGCACAAATAATGCTAATGCATTGTTTCACTTTAATGTGCATTTTACCCATTCGTTCATTGATGGGTTCAGAATCTAAAATCCTATGTCTTATCTTGCAATAAAGCCCGTACCTAAGTGATGTTGCTTTTCTTGACAGCTATAATGTAAACCACATCCCGAACAACCTGACCTTTTATTAGGCAATCTAATTTATATCTTATATTCAACTTTTAAGGATTTTAATGCCTACTTTAGTAAAGCGTAGGAACATCACAGGTTTTTGTAAGTTTTGCTTTCATTACATATTAAATAAATATAGACATGTTTGCATATAACCACAGGTATTTCTAGCAATATGAAATAAAGTTTTGAATTTTCATTTAAAAAAAGGTGTTTACCAGAGCCCCAAAGAGGTTTCCTAAATGATAAAATGTAGTTTAAATTCTCTTTAACATCTGTTGATAGTTTACGCTTATCTTTTTTGAAACGTTTAAAATCTCTCTAAAACATTACAAACATACCAAAAGGATATTAAATGCTACAAAGTAAGATTAATATAGTACAAAATTAGAGACATATTAAATATTTAATTTAATAGAGACCAATTAACCTATTAGTATATTCATCTATTTGTATATTAATCTGTATTTTAAAGTATAAACTAAACAAGAAAATTAATGGAAAATAAATTATCTATTTGCTAGTTCATTTTACAATAAATAAATAGTTCATTTTACAATATACACATTGCTGTTAATTTTACAGTCGGATCATACACTGTTAGAAATTTCTCCCAAAAAATAGTTAAATAATACGTTATTTAATTGTTATTTTACCATGTTCAAACAAAACAGTCAAATAACTATTAAGAAGATGATATTCAAACTGTTAATTGAGAGAAAAATCGTTTATTAACTGCTTTCACCTAATGCGGTTAAATACCCAGAATTTTATCATACAAACTAGACCCACTAATGAAGGAACTTAGTTCCTTACAGATAGGCATGTATTATAGCCGAGAGGGCTAATTTGTCAATATCATGACCGACGGAATGCTGGTTCGAGTCTCAGCATTAACACCACAATGTTTCCTCCTTTCCTTTCAACATCTGAAGAGTTACCAGTGTCCTGTATCCTCCAATTCGTGACCCTAGGCTATTAGAAAACAATAATATCATTCATGAATAGATGGCACCATAAAGCAATTAAACTATCTCCAATGTCGAGTTAACATTCCTTTTTACGGTTTTGAAACCATAATTATTGAAAATGGTTTAAAAAAAACAGTATAATTTTGTATTTACGGTTTTTAAGCCGTACAAGTTGTAAACGGTTTCAAACCGCAAAGGTAAAAAATGTTCTTTACCATAAAATTTACATTTACTTTTATGAACAAACTGTTGGAAATTATTTTACTATAATTTTAGAATAAAAATTCTAACAGTGTAATTTTTGAAAACACTTTTTCTCACAAATATTAACTAAGGATAGAGTATCTAAATTCCTAGAAGGAGCAGGAATTTTAGGCATTTAAATCATAAAAAAGTTTTTTGTTCTAATTTAAGATCTTTTTTAAATTACAGTTGAAACTTTTAATAATTAAACTAAAAATGTGCACAAAAAATTTACATATTTCAGAAGTAAGTATTCCAAAAATTGTTCCTTTACTCATTTCTTTGTATTGTCTTTGACGAATAGACATAACAACAATTTTGTATGTTTGGATAGATTAAGATTATTTTATAATAAAAATGGAATGTTTTGGGCCATAATAGTATATTGATATGTAGGATAGTATATTTCATACCTACAGATTTACTTAAAAGTTAGTGTTGAACAAACTCAGATTCACTATTAAAAATTCCTTTACGGGCAGACGAATAACTTTTTTGCATTGAGATTTTGAGTTATTATTAGTTTTCAAATTTTACAATATAGAAATTTCATATTTAAATAATTACCTGTTTCTATAAATTACCCAATTCAATTAAAATTTGTAATTTTATTATTAAAGTCAAAATGATTAAAAAGATACTATTAGAGCTCCAAAGTATGAATAACAAAATTAATTCGTCATTAAAATTATTTTGAGGGAAACTTTCAAAATGTAAAAATATAATCAATTTAGACTCTGATTTGCAGATCATTTTGCTTCATTTTTATGCGTAAAAAAAAGTAAACTTATAGTTTGAAAACAAAGTACTGTAAAAATGTTACTTAAATATGTTTTTGAAAAATTTTATTACTCTTCATTTTGCTAAATATTAAATTTATAATTTTAGAATATTTGTACATTATCTAAAACCATTTAATTGGCATAGAATAAAAGATTTTCGTTATAATAAAATTAATTGTATAATGAAAACTTCTGCGTAAAAAAATGATGAACAATATTTAATACTTGAAATATAATGTTACAAATTAAGCGCAGACAATTGTTGCGATGCAATAGCTAACTGTAATTGTCAATGGCAAAATAGAAAAATAATAGAAATTTATATTTTATCAATAAATGCTATAAAATAAAGCTCTTCTAAATCCTGAAAGTCACGTCAAATCCTTTATCATCATTGTAACTTTCTATTATTTAATGAAAAACATACGAAATTTCAATATTTTTAATTTCCGCAAAGAACAACGTCAAAATCAGCTTTAATAATTTATTGTAGACTACTTTGTTTTCGAAATACTCTGGTACATTTTATTTTAGTAAGAGAAATTCAATTCAAAATAAGAAAGGAAAAATATCTATTCAAAGTGTTATTTAAAGTACAGTTTGTTAATTTATTTACGTGAAAGGATTCTAATAAACGATTAATAATAAGCGATACTAAAGTAAGGATTCTAAAGAACAATTCTAAAGCAAGAGTTAGTAAGCTGCAAAAATTCTAGACAGACATTTTATGGCGATTCTAACATTTTATTTTCCACTAAAACAAAATTAAAATTTACTTACGTAGTTTTACTGAAGAATAATTTTTAACGGAATTATTTTTTTGCAATATATTTTATTTAATTAAGCATATATTTGAAAAATTACAAAAGGTGTTATTTAAAAAATATTTTTTAAAGAAAAATATTGTGTTTTGTTATTTTTATTTTTCAGAATTACTTTAATAAAAAATGATTATAAAGTAATAGTTTGTAAGTTGTGAGGATTTTTGAGAGTAATTTTATTTGCCATTTTGTTTTCCACAAAAACAATATCAAAATTAGCTTTTCTATTCTATTTTCTATTCTAAACTTAACGGCCAAATCTCTTCGCTGGACAAAACTTCGCGGGTACAAAACTTCGTTGATCTGAAACTTCACCAATGTAAGCAGGTAAGGCTGCAGCAAGAAATAATATATAATAATTTCGTTCTTCATCGTCTTATAAAAACTAGATTTTCTGTAAATTATATTCCAAGAGGTCGCAAAATTAACCATGAAAAAATTAAAAATACTTAGCAATGTAAATCTTAAATGTGTATAAAAATATTATTCGAACTTCAATTGCTCGTTAAAATCAAACTCAAAATCCATGTTCCATTATTAGACCATTTGTAGGTAAATGGTTAAATTAAAATAATGAAATGTATAAAAAAATGTTTAATTTAATATTAAAATTAAATTAGTAATGAATTTAAAGCTTTAAAACATTAAATTTTCTGAATTTGCATTAAGCATTATTCATTTTAATTTTTAAATTAAGATAAAAAACTATAAAAAATAATTAATTTAATAGTTTTGCCTTCATAAAAATAAAATTAATTCTGAATTAAAAGCTTTAAAACATTGACTTCTTTTATAAATTAACATTAAACGTTCTTATTCCATTTTTAAAATTAAAATAATAAAAAATATTTAATTCAATATTTTTATTAAAATTAAATTAATTATGAATTTGAATTTATTAAAAATGCTACACCAGGAAGGAATGCAAATGACAATGATATCTTTTGGACGCATACATTATAGTTGGAGGAACAAGTGATTAAATTTTCTGGATATTTGGATGATAATTCCTGAGGAATCAGGACTCAGACCATCCTCCCCTGACAGCAATAACAGCAGTTATTCTCCTGGGTTATTCATTCGAACAGAGATTGGATAGCATGGACGGGTACAGCATTCCATGCAGCAGGAGAACGTGCTGGCCAGGGCAACAGGCGAACGTGTTCTGTGTCAAGGCAGGTCAGGACAGTGCGGGTCGTGCATTGTCCTGCTGAAACGTAGCGTTATGGAGGCCTCGAAGATAAGGCAGGGCAACTGGCCCTAACACATCAGAAATATAACGGCTGCTGTTCAAAGTGCCGGCAATGCGAATAAGTGGTAATCGAGACGTGTATCCAATGGCACCCCATACTATTACTCCAGGAAATGGGGCCAGTATGACGATGTGGAATATCGCGCCATTCGCTTGCATTTTACGATGTCGCCAAACACGGATGCGGCCATCATGATGTTGTATACAGAACCTGAATTCTCCCGAAAAGAAGACGTCATGCCATTTCTGCGTCCAGGTTCGTCGTTGATAACATCATTGGAGGCACTTCTGACTGTGATGCAGCGTCAGGATAGCCGAAGCCATGGTCGCCGTACAGACAGCCCATGCTGCTGCAAACGTCGTCGAACTGTTCGTGCAGTCACTTGTTGTCTTGCAAATGACCCCATTTGTTGACTCAAGGGTTCGTGACGTAGCTGTATGATCCCTTAAGGCCATGTGGATGACATGTCTTCCACATGGCCTTAGTCGTGGGATCTCGACCAACGCGAGCAGCAATATTTCGGTATGACAAACAGCAATCCCGGTAGGTCACAATTCGACATCGCTCAAATTCAATTTCTGTATAAGAAACTTACTGTCAAATCTCTTCTTTTATACACATTGTAGGTGTCGCTACCGCCGCCTGCTTAGCATGAATGTGCTGATAAGCTAATCATTTCCATACCACAACAGACCGCAACATGCTTTATCCGTCCTGCAAATTTCACGTTCGTGGTGTGTCGCCTTCTTGGTGCATCAATTTTAATGGCCAGTAGTATATATATATATATATATATATATATATATATATATATATATATATATATATATATATATATATATATATATATATATATATATATATATATATATACAAAAGAAGTGTCAAAATTAGCTGCTTATATTACTGAAGAATGATTTAACATCGAACTATCCTAATGCATCCCTTTTTTCATTAAAAATATACAATTTAGAATAAGTAAAAAAAAGTGTTGTTTAAAATATTGTTTACTAAAAAATGCTTCTTTTTACTTGTGAATATCATTTTTGAATAAAATAAAGAATTTTAAAGCAGTAATTTGTTAGTTGAGCAAAATTTTTTAAAAAACTTTTTAAATTTCTCGAAAATATGCTAACGCGGATTTTTCTCATTTTTCAACATTAAACCGTATCAGCTTTAACTACTAATGAAACATTTTATTTTCATTTTTACTCCTAACAGTTTAGTAACGTTTTCCATTAAATAAAATTTAAACCTCTCCGTTACTTTTAAGCCGAATTTTTTCTTTGCTATTCAGAAATATTCAATACATTTTACACCATCATGTCGCCAAATTACTGTTGCAACGTCTTTAGAAAAATGTATTCAACAAAGATATTTCCCCACCCCGCATTTCAACTTCTTACCACACTTCAATCATCTAGAAACGAGTTTTCAAAAAGACGGTAGAAAATTTACACTCTGATGTTTCCTAAATTGTATAATTCTGCAAGATATAAGTGAGTTTTCTCAGAAAAAGAAATTCCCCCGTGTTTCGCTTTTGCAGCTGTTGCGTTCGCTGTGAGGCTTTTAATTCATAAGGACTCCAGCGAAAAACGTTTATTTGTGGTATGGAATACGATTGTATTTATGCTTTTTTTCATCTTCTGCAACAGTGGTATTCAAAACAGGTAAATCTAAATTACAAAATAGAATTTTCCATAAGAAAAAGGAAAATTTTCTTCGTAGGCTGGCTAAGGAAAATGTGGGAAATAATGAAAGAACCCAAATAAGGCGAAGAGCATTTTTTCTATTAGTACTAAATTTAGAAGATATGCAAAAATAAATATACAAGACTTAAAATGCAGTAAGGATTTGTATTTTACTTCCATTTAGCTGTCAAATTTTTATTTCAGACTTCCAAAAAAAAAATCTTTAACACACTTTTCGTTGTCTTCTATTTTAATTTGATTGAAATACTTTATCTTTAATTATTTCTCCCCGGAATAATGTAAGTACACGGAAAAATAAATTCTGGTAAAATTTCCATATTGTGTGGCAATGACATTTGTAATAAAAATAATTCCATAATTCTTGTTAATAAAATCAAGTTATATGGTATTTAAGCCATTCATTTGGTAATTTTTTCATTCATATGTATACCGGAAATTTCTAGTTTTTTAAATTATAGTTTTTATTACCACACATTTAAGGAAAAACAGAAAATTGAAAAGTAAATTTCGCAGAATAAATGGTTTTTATGCCATACCCTAAGAAGTCAGGGTAAAACTATCAAATTTTAACATATTTAAAAAATTTTTCATGCATTTTAAAGCTATGTTTCATTGTTAATTTTACCAAAATTATCACCAAAGCACTTCGGTAAAAATTACCAAGCTTTTTGGGGTTCTCATAGAGCCAGAAACACGGTAAGTTTTACCGTATTTTGATAGTTTTCACCATAATCTTTTCTCCCTGTATTTATTTAATTATTCATATATTTTTTTTTATCTTGATTAGCATTTATTGTTTTTTTAATATGTAAATTAAACGTGATTTGTTGACCATTGAATTCTTTAAATTCCTTTTTAAATTATTTCTTGCTTTTAATTTTTTGTGCACTGAGAAAAAATATGGTCAAAACTACCCAAATATAGTAAAATTTACCGTGTGTCTAGTTCTATTTACTAATTTTTTGATGCATTTTAAAGCTATGTTTCATTGTTAATTTTACCAAAATTATCACCAAAGCACTTCGGTAAAAATTACCGAGCTTTTTGGGGTTCCCATAGAGTCAGAAACACGGCAAGTTTAACCATATTTTGATAGTTTTGACCATATTCTTTTCTCCTTGTATTTATTTAATTATTCATGTATTTTTTTTTATCTTGATTAGCATTTATTGTTTTTTTAATATGTAAATTAAACGTGATTTGTTGACCATTGATTTCTTTAAATTCCTTTTTTAAATTATTTCTTGCCTTTAATTTTTTGTGCACTGAGAAAGAAAGTATGGTCAAAACTACCCAAATACAGTGTGTCTAGTTCTATGGTCACTTCAAAAAGATCAGTAATTTTCACCGCATATCTTTGGTAAAGATTTTTAAAAAATCAACAATAAAATATGGTTTTATAAAGTTTAATAAAATTTGGTAATGAGAACAATAATTTTGAAAACCAGATTTTCCGAAGAAAAATTACCAAACGAATACTTAAATACCCTATATTTTAGGTTTTATTCACGGGAGACATTTTTTTTTACAAAACATATAGCACAGTAATTTAAACTAATTTTTTTCTTCTATTTATTCAAATTGGAAGGGTTTTAATTGTCTTGATCTAAAAATCTATAAACTAATTTACGAATAAAATGTTTTATCTTTTTTTTTAAAACATTAGTTCTGTCTAGACTGAAATAATCCTTATTTAGTATCATTAAAAATACTTACTTCTCTCAATTTTACACAAGGTTCGGCAATTTGATTCGAAATCTCCTTTCAATTAGTCTAATGTCAATAAAACAGGTATCAAATCAATTCGTAACTCTGAATTCATTCTATTTTACAATGACAAATTTATTGACAAAACCTACCTTTAAAAGCATTATCCACTGAGATCTGAAAAACTCTCTTAGATTCAATAGGAATTTCCACTCTTTTTTTACAGCAACGATGCAACGGAATTGTTTCAGAAGCGTTGTATTATATCATCGAAAAACATGCAGTAAACAAAACAAAAATAAAATCTTAAACAAAGGGAACGTAAAAGAGAACTGGAGTCAGGGGAGAAGAACGGGCCTCTGAGTGAAAAACAAGAAAGGTTTTGAACCCGAAGAGTTTAGAATGAACTTTGTAGTACTCTACGAAGAAGAAGAAAACTACTTTTTTACTAAAAAAAAAAAAAAAAAAAAAAACGAATAAGAAAAAAAAAGGTGAAAATAGTGAAAACGTATGGGAAAAGTTGAGTCCCGTTTCCGAAGAAGCGTGACAGAGATTTGGAGACAAAAGGAAAGTAATATTCGAAAACAGAAGAGTTGAGTGAAATTTCTCCGTCTCTGCATTTTTTCTAGATCTGAAATGAATTCAGAACTTAAGAAACAGAATAGAAGAAAGCAATATTGAGTGGAGTTTAGGCCTAAAGATTCTCCGATAAATGAATACAAAAAAGCTTCAGTTTTTTTCTTCAAGATAAAATATGTATTGAAGTTTTTGTACATAAATTCTGAAGTGAAACGCTTTTTATTAAAAAGATTTTAAGAAACAGAGAGTAAAAAAGCGTTACACTTGTGTTCGTAAGTTAGAATAGTAATCAATAATAAGCAATGAGAGAAAAACGCATGATTACATACTGAGAAGAAAGTATGGTCAAAATTGTCCTTATCGAGTAAAATTTAACATTAACTTAACATTAAAAAGACCCGTATTTTTACCGTAAGTCATTGGTAATAATTTTAGTACAATTAGCAATAAGACATAGTTTTAAAAAAAGGGGATAAAATTTCGTAATTGTGGTAAAATTTGGTAGTTTCATCATGAATTTTTCCGTATTTGATCAAGCTGTGTTTCTGGAAAATGGAAACGAAAATTATGTCTTATTGAGGAAATTATAATGAATAATAATTATCAATGAGGGAGAAACGTAAAAAAAATGTTAAAAAATTTATGCTCAGAATTCATAAAATTTTCTTCGTTTTCGTCGAAACTGTTTCCTTAAAAATGCTTCAAATGAATATTCCGTCATACAGAGGAATCTATAATCAATAATAATTATGAATGAGAAAGTAACGTAAAGAAAAAACTGTAGGAAATGGATACTTAAAATTCGCAAAAAATCTTCGCTTTTGCCGAATCTAAAAAGTTCTTTGAAGAAAAATTTCGTTGTGTTGAAGAAATTACTATCTTCAGTTGTTTGAATATAAAAACAATTTCACCAAAGTATTCAAATTAATAAAAGTGGATAAAAAGAGTGTGATCGAACGTGTTCTCAGTCATCACAGAAATTTAAACCCGGGAAACCTTTACAAGTGACAGCCCTAAGCGCTGTATTGTCCCGCAAACTGTTTTGAATGAGATTAAAAACAACGCGAAACCAAAACTCCCGGCTTGCTAGTCGATGATAGACGATAAGACAGAAAGCACTTTCGTCAAATACTTGAGAATAAGCATTTTGCCAAATATTACGTGATTTTGTGACGCAAGATTGTTAAAACAGCTCACATATCGTTAAATCGGAAAAGGGGAAGTTCTTATTTTTGAAAGAATATATGGATGGGTTGGGGCCGCATTGGTTAACATGGAGTGGTCAGAATAATGTTGACGTTGCTGCATTAATTTTAAGAAACAGTATAATCTTTCAATGCAGCAGCTCTAGAAAATATTATACGCAGCTGGACAATTCCCAAGGACGGACCACAAATGCGCATAAAAAATTAAGCGTGGTTAAATGCCAAGGGAAATAAAGGAATGCCAGAAAATTAAGACATAAGATATAAAAAGATAATTTATTGTGCTTTGAAATTTTGAAATGGGGTCCCGAAACAAGAGAGTCATTTTTTGCTGAAAACGTGAAAATGAAATAAAAAAGTGAATACCATTTGTTGGCATCCTGGAATAAGTTGTCAATGGAGGCTATGACTACCATGGAAGGCAAAGCAAGTTTCCAGACGTCGTGTCAGGTTTGATACAATTTCAGCAGCTCTCGGGACAATTTGTCTCATTCCTCTGTTAGTGTACGGATGAGGGTGTCCTTGTTTATTGCAGGGCAATCTCGACCATCAAAACTTCTTATCAAAGCATTCCATACATTTTCAATAAGATTCAGATCTGGAAAACTTGCTGGCCATATCTGGTGTTCAATATCCTCTCTCTGTACGCACTCCTCGTCAGCGACTGCTCGATGACATGTTGCATTGTTTTATATAAGCAAATTTATCATCGACAGCACCACGAACAAGCGAACATAAGGTAGCATAACATCATTAGTGTAACGTTGGCCATCATCGTCCCAGTTCAAAGCACATAGAGAGGCATATGGCTATTAATAATATTGCCAGCCCTTACTATGACAGTACATGTTGAATATCGGTCTTTCTCCTGTATGTTTGTTCGACTATACGCAGTACCAATCTCATGCCAGATCATTTGGCGTCGATAATTAGGCGATAAAAAACAATAAAACACTCAAATTTTAAGTTTCTTCCTTCAAGTGTATTTATAATTAGTAAAACTCTTGCATGAGTTCAAATGCCATCATTAATATGGAATTTATTTCTGATACTAAAAGCTGTGGTATCTTACAAAATGTGCTAAAATTTTTACTACATACATTTTTTATATGGTCTATAAATTTGTATAATCAGAACATACATTTTCTAATTAATAAACGTTCATCTAAAAATAATTTTCAATTCGAGAAAAATAGATTGAGTGTTGAGATATAATTTACGTACACTGTACTATAATTCAAAAACTTGGTGTGAATTTATCCTAAAATTTTTTGACAGAAATAAATTCCATTCCAATTCATTAATATGAAATTTTCTTCCGATAACGAAAGATTCGGTATCTTACAAAATGTGCTAGAATTCTTGACACATAATTTTTTTATGATCAAAAATTTTTTATAATTAGAACATACATTTTCTATTAAATAAACTTTCATCAAAAAATTATGTACAATCCGAGAAAAAAAAATAGACGCAGTGTTAAACTATGGTTCAGTTTACGTTATAAAGGTCGCAGTGGATTTGTACCGTTCCAAACAACCGATATTATGATTTTAATTTGAATTCAGTGTTCAGAGATTCTGAAGAATTTTTTTATTAGTGTAATGCATACTCATTTGTATAAAGTCTTTTTCTTTTCGAACATTAATAAAGTAAACAAGAACTGCTATTTTAAAATTTGTTTTGAATATTTTACTAGGAAAGTTAATGACATATATATTATAAAATATTTTGTAATTAGCTATTTTGATTTATTTAAAATAAAATTTTTAATAAGTTTTATTTTTCAATTTAAAAAACATTCAGAAAATTTTCATTAACCCATTAGTGTCCATAGTTTGTTTCTGAGATGATACTCAACATGCATAATAAGCTTGCAGAAATTATTTTTCCACGTAAATTTGATATAAACTATAAAGTATTCTTATCTTTCTAGTTTAATTTTTCTAATTTTGCTTTAATTTTATTAAAAAATTCTCTCAAAATTATTGTACCCTATGGTAATGATATTTCTTGTAAAAAAACATAATTCTGGTTAATAAAACCGAAATATACAGTAATTAAACCCTTCATTTAATAATTAATCCATTCATATCATAATTTAAAGTTATAGTTCTAATTACTACACAATTAGTAAAAAATACGAAAATGAAAAGTGAATTTAACGAAAGAAATGGTTTTTAAACCATGCTCTAAGTAAGATATCATTTTACCACATTTACCAAATTTTATCATGTATTATAAAACCATGTTTTATTGTTAATTTTATAGATTTTCAGAAAATAATTATCGTGCTTTTTTGCATTTTTATAGAATCAGAAACACAGCAAATTGTATAATATTTTGGTAGTTTTGACCATAGTCAGTGTAGTAATGACAGCACTTTTGATTAATTGTTCTATGTCAAGGCCTTGTTTTGGTTGTTTAAGTACGAGGCACTAAAGCTTTACGTTTAAGCATTTTCAAGTTCAGGTTTGAGTTTTGAGGTGCTTTGAAAAAAAATGTGAAGTTTGATTTTATTGATTTAGTTTTTGTGCAGTTAATTTTAATTAAACAAAAGAATTTTTAGTATTTTTTTAAAAATGTTACTGGTCAGACTTTATAAAACTTATATGTTATTTTATTTAAGACATTTATTTTGCAAAATATTAATGAAATATTATAACTTAGGCATCAGTGGACTAAAAAAGACAATAATATAATGCAACAAATTGCAACTGAAATTTAGTTAGTTTTAAAAAAAGTATTCGGCAAAAAAAAATGTGTCGGTTTATAAATAATTTATAAGAATGATTTAATCAATAGAAAGAGGGAAGCAAAATTGTTTTGTAAAATTGTTAAAAACCAAGAAAATGCAATAGTTTTCAAAAGTTATATTAGTTCTTTACTGTTTTCTTCCGGTTTACTATTTATACTCCATAAAAATAATTGATTTTCGTACCAGATAAGATTCATTGTTTTAATCAGTTTTATTTTATGGTTCTTTAGCTTTATTTCAAAGTAATTTCAAAAGTAATAACTTTAGGTTGCTTTCATAAAATTTTTGCAAAAATACGTTTATTGCTAAAATTCAGGATAACGTTAATGAAACGGGCGAAGGAGAGACAAAAAATATAATTACTTATATAGACTGGTTGTGTCTGAAACAATTTAAATCCAGCCATAAATGTTATGATTACATTTTGTTATCCTGAATTGCTTTGAAAGCTTTATGGATCAATTTTGAGGAAAATACAATCGATTTTTTATATACATAAATGAAGAGCACGACATTGTTTTGGAGTACAGTACTGTCTAGTAATTTTTAGGAAGTATAAATATGAACTTTGAATAGTGAACATAATAGAAAACTTTGAACATAATAGAAAACTTTTATTGACTTGTTTTAAATAAATATTTACGCGTGTATTTAAAAATCGTTTTGATTCATTATTAAAATTAAGTTAATAGTTATGCTATAAAAATTTTTCTTACAACTAAACATTCGTGACATTTTAATATTTGTAATTATTTAATACTTGAAATAAAAGTTTGGTAAAAAGAGGAATCAAAAATTTGCTTCTGCCAAAAAATAAAACAAATAAATAACAAAATAAATAAATAAATATTAAAAATGTATAAATAACAAAAATGAACGAAAAATAAAACAAAAAAGATTGTTGGCAAGCATTTATTGTAGATAAAACAATCTAAAGTTTTTGAATGATTGAAATATTTTAAATTGATTCGTAAAATATTGTATTATTAATTAAAGTTATATATTAATTGGCTAAGATATTTTTATTTTTTATTTTTGAATTAATTTTACTTATTATTAATTTACTTTCTGTTGGAATTTTATTGTCGCATGCATAATTTTATGTAAAATATAAGTTAAATTAATATGCTTTACAATTTTCTTACAAATAATATTAGAAAACAAATCATCAAAATATCGCTAGTAGATTAAGTTCGCCGGCAGAAGTGGGAACGTCGTTTTTGAATTAATTTTATTTAAGCGCTTAGCTTAACAGGAATACTCAGTTGATCACAATGTTTCGAATAGTTTGTAATCAATTTCTTCAATAATAATACGTGAGTAGTTTGCAATAATGTTTTTTAGTAATAATGTGTGAGTAGCTTTTAATTAATTTCTTTCATCAGTTCGTAATGAATATCCTTCTTTCTTCTTAATTTCTTTTTAGAAGCAATATGTTTAGTTGAACTGAATAGATAATCACAAAATCTAAAATTAATAAATGGTAATTATAGTTCATAACCATTTTAAAGTTTCAGCGAAGATTAAACGTGAATTATGATTAACCGTTTCACAAATGCATGGAAATTGTGTATTTTTAGCTTTATGTTTATAATGGGTGTTTTATGTTTATAATGGGTTTCATTTTTGACTTAATATATTTAGTGATTATGCAAGGTGATCCATATTGACAACTCTTTGTTTTTATTTTTAAAATCCCAATGAAAGCAAAAATGTATATGCATTGTACCAAAATAAAACAGTATGTAAGGGAGGAAAAAACAAAACCACTGTTTAAATCTGACTTTTAAGTAAGTCGTATGATCAAATTGTCAAAACCTGTTTGATTGTTGTATGAAGCTTGAAGGTGTTTCAAAAAATCGTTTTTCAACACTTTTCTGCTTTCTCCGCAAAACAAACATATTTTAAGGTTTTGTACACTATCCTTCCTTAATATTAATTTTCAGATTTCAATAACATTTTTGGTTTCTGTTCCCTTAAATAGTTATTTGTGACAATCATTATGTACTTTTTTTTCTTTATTTTTATAAGAATCATCAAAGCATACCATTAAGAGTGATCAAAAGAAAACACTCTGTTTTTAATTACATTTAATGACGCAGTTTATCCCATTTCCATACGTTTATTTAAAATAATAAAAATTATTGTTTTAATTTTAAACTAATTTCATTCTTAACAAGCATTTCCCTAAACTAGACATTATACATGAAGATAATTTTCCATTTCAATTTCCAGTCATAGAGAAATTTTATTAAATAAAAATTTCTTTTAAAATTTCTAAAATAAAATTTTTAATAACCGAATAGTTTTCATAAATAGAATAAAAAAAGAACTTCAAAGTTCTATCTGTGCCACAAGAGTTAAGTGCATCAGCTGTTGGCAGTGGCAAAAGTATTTTGTAATATAGGTAAAAGTCTTAATTCTTTGGCAAGCTGTCATTGCAAGGTGTTGTCTTCTAAGCAAGAATAGTTGTGAGGAAAAAGGAATATTTAAAAGTTCCAGTTATGGTCGCAAATAATTGAGATGAAAATCGTAGACTGAAGTAATTGAGACTCATATATTAGTTCCTTTTTTCCGCTTATTATTAGCTTATTGCATTTTTGTCACATAAATATTTTTTAATTCAGTTTAAGCCATCACTTGCTGTGAAGAGAAATAGATGTTCTAATTATGTTCGTATCAACTGCAAAACATTTTAAACAAGTTTTAATATATTTCCCACTAGTTTGAAAAAACATAGCTAATTGTTTTACAGACTTTAATAAATTGTTTTTTTCAACACTTCCTGTTTTAATGAGAAAATTTTTAACGACTGCAAAACCATGAGTTGAGCAAGGTTTTGACATGCACTAATTTGCTTCAGGCGGGTAATGCGTGCTTCCCAATTCCGATATCACAGCCTTTTATCATGAAAATAAATTATACTAATAATTATTGCCTTTATATTATTATGACAAATAATTGAGGTAATTTTTAGATGACGTTGAAACTGACAGACTGGCATAGATTTGAAGCATGGGAAATGTCAAGCACGAATTTGCTACTATTGGACCATGTTTCTTTGGCCAATCAACTTCGATATTATATGTTTTTATCATTCAAATAAAGAACACTAATTATTTAAACATTTATATTTCTAAGCCACTCATACTATAGCGTTTCTTACTATATACGGAGAAAAAAAATTCTGGTGAAATTACGTACTGTATGATAATGAAACTCCTGGTAATGAAAACCATAATTCTTGCATTAAAAACCAAAATATACGGTGTTTAAACTATTCATTTTGTACGTTCATAAGATAACGTTTTACTGGAAATACTGGTTTCAAAATTATAGTTCTTTTAACTTAGTATGTTGTAAGAAATACAAAACTGAAAAGTAAATTTAACTGAATAGATTCCTGAGAAATCAAATTATAAAAAAAGAGTATTTTTTGAATTTGATTTCTCTGGAGCTATTCGACTTATTTTGTATTTTGCCATATAAAATTACATTCTTTAAAATAATGTAAAAAAATTGTATGCCTTTAAATTCAAAAATTTTTTTCGACTATTATTAAATAAAATTATAAAAAATAGTAAATATTTACTTAAAGTTCTTTGTTTGCAAAATTTTTTCAATTTGCTTAAAAAAGTTCTCGAGATATGGAGAAATGAGCAAAAAATAAAATTAATACTAAGGGGTCCAAACTTTCTACCTTTTTTTTATCCACCGCTCTTCTGATCAAATTATTGGGAATATATTTCCCACATTGCGGCTACCACCTATATTTTGGGAGTCAGAAATCAGAATCCGGAGAAAAAAAAGGTATGTTTTTTTTCTTCAGAGAAAGTATATTTTTGAGTTCTATTTCTTCCATTAAAATATCGTCTGCGTTAATTAATTAGCATATTTGAGGTGAACCCCTCAAACTAGTGCTAAACTCTTAAGTCTAGAATGTGAAGATCGTCAGGGTACTCTATTTTTTATTTTGCGTATTGCATATAAAGAGATGTTTAAATTTAATCTGTTTAAACACCAGGCAGTAGAGTTATTCCCTTCTTTTCACTCATTTTATGAAAAAAAAAAAAGAATTAAAGTTAAAATTTTAGGTAATTTTATGAATTAAATTTCATGCGTACTATGCACGATAAAAAAATTGAGAATTCAATTGGTTCAATTTAAGCAAGCTGTTACATTGATAGGTCCTTAAATTTTTCGAATTGATGAATAGAATATTATCATTCGTTTATTTCTTATTATATATTGTAATAAATTGAGTTTTTAAACTCAGATCCATTTTAAATATTCAAAAGAATTTATCAATCATCAATAATAGAAATAATTTATCAATAATAATTAATAATTTATCAATAATAGGAGTGTGCCATAGTGTTTCAGGGGATAGAGCACTCGCATTTCAGTGAGCACTCGCATTCCGGTTCGGATCCCAGCGATGACTGGTTGATACGGATTTCGCAAAAGTTTCACACCAATCACAGTGCTGCCGTAAAATATCTTCAGTGGTAGACGGATTATGGGTTCCCTTACTATTTCCGCTAGGCTAAACCTGGAAATCCCTTCACCGTTAGGTTAAACCTGGGAGGTTTTCATGTTTTCCTTCTCCATTTAACGCAAATGTGGATTAGTTCCATTAAAAAGTTCTCCACGAAGGCAAATTTCACTCAATAATTGATTCAGGAGTTCCCTTGTCTTCTGGATTGAGTTCAAAACTATATAACTACAGAATAGAACGTTATTAGTCGTAAACTCAAAATTAGGTCAGCTGTTCAACGACGGTAAAATTAATACGTAAAATAAGGCTTTCTTTAATTAAAGAGTTTGTAAGTTTTCTCAGAAATTGAGATTAGGCATAAAAGATTCAACAAATATTTAATAAATCAAAATTAGCCTTACAGTAAATTAATTTTTTATTAATATCTGATTAATTAAAAAAAATATTTCCATTTGATTTTTGTTTGTTAGTTATTTCTAATTATTTTATTTCTTGCTAATATAAAAAGTGTTCTAACCTTTTACATCGAAAATGTGAAGCATTTAATAGCCAAAATCGATCCAGAAACTTTTTTTTCACAGCTGTATTAAGAATCTAGACTATTTTACGAAATATTTTTTTTAATAATAAGCCTAAATTTTTTTTATCACTTTTGTTTAAATATTAGGAGTAAGCAATTCTATTTGACTTTGCTTACATGCGATAAACAGGTAAACGCATTTTTCTTAGTTTTCCTACATGATTCATGATTTTTCATTTGGCTTATTTTATTATTATCGTTTTTCTTTAATTGCATGGCATGTTGTTTCTTTTTATAACATTTCGTACATCTAGAACAAAAACCTGAAACCGCAACGCGTAAAATTGGAAACCAGTTTGGGACATTTCTATATCCCTCAAACCACAATCACTGTCATTACTGACTGCGTTTCCCTTTACGCTTCCCTAATTACAAACAATTTGCTAGCAATGTTTTCCTTTGCTTTCTTTCGATTCATTTTCTCATCCCACACAAGAACCACAACCCATTTTCCCAGAGTACAATACATTTTTCTCTTATTGATGGTTCTGGTTTCCGCTAGATGGCGCGCTTTTCTTTGTGAAAGTCAAGAAGCGTAATTAAATCAATTTATGATCTTTTTCTTCGGAGAATCAAGATAATAGTAAGAAAGATTTGTATTTGTGTGCGTGTGTATGCGTCTTGGTCGCTTTTCCGTCTCGATTTATGCCTTTCAATGCAAGTATACGCATTATTGAGAAAGAGGAAAGGGGTGTATTCTTTTTCCTGATTTGCATTGTTTTGGCTGATCCGAAATTAAATTTACCTTTGATTTGTATGTTATCATTTATTGAAAATATTTCGCTTTTCAGAATTTGAAAGGAAGTAAAGGAATTTGTGAAATATTTAGTAATGAGACCGTGGAAAAGATTTATTTATTTGGAATTTATGAATTTCGTTCAAAAGAGTAATTGCAATAAAAAACTAATAATGACTCTTTATTCAGAAAAGAAAGTTTTGAATCTTATACAGTGCATAATATAAGCCCATTCATTAATGGATAAATAAAAATTAACATAATAATAACAATTATAAAATAATAATTACAATAATAATAATAATAACTATATTATTATTATAATATTATTAATATAATAATAATAATAATTGTTGTAATAATAGTTTAATAATTAGTTGAATTCATTTTAAAAAAAACATTATTTTATTATTCTATATTTCGTTAATTAAACATTTCATAGATTTTTGCTATGCTATGTGCTTTCACCGCCCTAAATATATGCATTTGAGTATTTTTGTTAAAAATTAATTAGAAAAAGGTTGAGACTAGGGACCACAGACAAATATTTAAGCCGGAGAAAAGCAAAGAAGTTTTAGAAATTAAAACGTGTAAAACATTTTAATCTCTAAAATGTATTTATTTCTATGTTATAATTATCTTAATTTTTGCTTTTGTAACGTCTAAAATTGTAAACATCTAAAATCTTAAGCGTCTAAAATCGTAAACGTCTAATTATATTAATTTGTGTTTTTGCAATGCAAACGTCTAAAATTTTAAAACGTTTAAAATCTTAAACGTCTAAAAGCGTGAACGCCCAATTATCTTAATTTTTATTTTTGAACACAAATGCTTTAGAAACGTTTAAAACTTTTAGAAACGTTTGATAATATTAAAACTTGTTTGGTTGCCAGCAATTGACGAGTTTATAACCATATTTGAATAAGAATCATTCAGAGGGGTACCATTTTTGTAACATCAATTTTACCGAAGATTTATCCTGAAAAATATATATTTTTAGAAAATTCTTAAGACGAAAATTCTTTTTGTTTACCATTTATATATTTTTAGCAATTTTATTTATGCTAAAAATTCTCCTATAATTCTGGTTAAACCAAAATATACGGAATTTAAATCGTTCATTTGGTAATTTTTTTTGTTTAGATGGTAACGGTTTGCCGGAAATTCAAGTTTTCAAAATAATACTTATTACCCCGCATTTAGTAAAATATACAAAACTGAAAAGTCAATTTAACTGAATAAATGGTTTTTATGTCAAGTCTTAAGGTGTCTTGATAAAATTAACAAATTTTAACATATTACCAAATTTTATCGCATATTATAAAACTATATTTTATAGTTAATTTTACCAAAATCAATATGAAAGTGCATCGATAAAATCATTAATCTGTCTTGGTATTCCAATCGAGCTAGAAACACGGTAAATTTTACCATATTCTGGTAGTTTCGACCATACTTTTTTCTGTCAGTAAAACATTTATATGATAGAGTTGGGAATGAAATGTATGCTTTGAACGCCGGTGTTTTTACTCAAGATCTTTCAAAACATTCGGTGGAAAAAAGCTCATTTAAAAGTGAATAGATTAAATCAGATTGTTTTGAGTGGCAAAATAAGTACTGATAGAAAAAGAATATATTAGTTGCAAATTTTTTTAAAAATAGTAATTTTGTAACAGATTTTTTAAATAATCTATCATAAATACAATATTCGTAAATGAATTAATGTTTATTTTAATGTGACTTTTAAAGAGATACGACAGAGACAGGCAAATATTACATATTTCAATTTTCTAAACATTGTGGAAAGTTTATTATATATAGCATTTTCCATTTGAAATTGGTTAAATATCCCGTTTCCTAGATTAAAAGCTCCCCTTTGTGTACAAGAAACATATCCTATTTCGCATCTACATGTGGATTTATTTTATGTTGGAAATAAGAAAAATCTAATTAAAATAGTTTGTGTAGTTAAAGAGTGTTTTTTTTAAAATTTGAATATATTTATATTTTTTTTGTGTATAACACAAAAAATATTGTTGATTGAAATAGTATTATAGTTCTTCGAAATTTTTGCTTCATAAAAATTTTCTATTTCCATTTACTATCAACCATATTCTGATTTTTAATGAGCTATATATTTATAAGAATATTTGGAAAGTAAAAGCTATTATATTTATTAAATGTACCATAAGAATTATTTCAATAATTATTAATCTAATTAGCTAGTTATTTCTATTTAGGATTTACTTTAGTTTAACATGCATATTTAGGATTTTAATTTCAACTTAATCGCATAAATAAATGTAAGATAAAAAAATGTTTTTTGAAAGCTTTAGTGGGGCCATGGATTATAAGTTATAGGATCACAAGAAACTTGTGTTTATATTCACACATGTGTGCACATTAAAAAAAACTCTTTAAGTTCTTTAAGGCCGTTTACTTAAAATACTTTTTCACTCATAATTCATATCTTCCCGGTATTTTAGTATTAGCAATGAATATAAAAATTTTTGTACCTTGTGTTTGTTTAATGTGGTATAAATGTTTAAAGGAATTCTTAATTTTACATATTGGTCCCTCGTTGTGAATGTCTTCTGGTCGGTGCAAAAGACCGATGAATGTTTTGTATCTTTAAAAACTATACTCAAAATAAACAATGAAGTGTATGAATTTTCTGATTCGCAGGGATGAGAGTTAGTAAATTTCCTTCTAATTTGAAGCAGTACTTAAGAGCCAATCTTTGTTTAGAGTTAGGCAGGGTTCATTATTTGACATTTTTGATTTCGTTGAAATTTTCAGGATGTGTTCCAGTTGTAAAACTATTAAACATGTGTTTTTTAATATTTGTGAAAACTTTTTTTCCTTGAAGTTTTAGGGGGGGGGGGGGCAAACTCCAGATCTTCTAAAAGTTTGGGAAAAATACATCAATTTACAAGTGAAAATGCTTCTTATGAAACAAGTAAATCACGACACTGACCATTATTTTAGGTTCTACTATGTTCACACTAACTTTAAAACATAAATACTTTCAGTGGATGTCCGTCTCAAAAGTTAAAGGTAGTTAATAAATCTTCAAAAAAATTATTTCCTTAGATTTGGATCGTCAAAATCTACTAGTACGAACAGGGAACGACAATAGTAAATATTTCTTTGAATACAATAACATATCAATGAATAGTACGTGAAAAAGAAATATAAGTGTAAAATTGCATACGGGATCTAATACTTTATTTGCTTACATAGCAATGTCAAAAATGTAAACAGGTATAAATCAAAATTCACTGTTTTAAAATATAATTATAATTACTTTTAAATTGTTTGTCTCACGGGCTTAGATGTAATTCGGTTCAGCGTAAAATAATGCATCGGAAAGTTAATATGTTCAAATTGAGGTATTAAATATTTATATATCTGTTAATAATAAATTGGTTTTGATTTCATTTGATTTAGTTTTATCTCATTTGATTAACCCTGAAAAAACACATATAGCAAAATTACGATTGACTGCACATCAAAGTACTGTACTAGTTATCCGTAAAAACTTTTATAACTTCTGATCCATGAATCGAATCGATATGAGGGAAGTTGTATTCAATTTAACGCAAAAAAATTGAAACAATATGTTACTTATTTAGATGGCAAAGTGTAAACCATTGCTCCGTACCTCTTAGAAAGTTCTAAATTGATTAGTTAACATATTCTCCGAGGTGGGGCAACACCTCCTAAAAGAGAGAAGGTTTCAGCACGGGTTACCATAAACACGAAATTTTACCATTTAGTTGTCCAAACGTAAGGATATCTTTCCTATTTCTCTTCACTGCACAGTTTAAGTTAGTTACGTTGGGCAACTAAATTAATCCGTACTGAAGCCTCTCAAAATTAATGTTTATGGTAACCCGCGCTGAGGCCTTCTTCCTTCTAGGAGATATTGAATGAAGCTGCAGTTCACCTCGGAGAAGGTGATAATTTCAGTTGCTTATATTAGGTCTAAATCACACTTTTTCATACAACATTCTCTTAACTATTTCTGTATCCAAATACTCAGGTACTTGTGTCAAACTTTAGGGCTATATTATAAAATAAGTTTTTTTGATTGATTTTGTTTTGATTGATTATGTAACACGTCTTTCTGTGGACAGATGTTTTTAAGACTTACTAGAGATTGGGTTTTGAAATTTTTGGAGTTGGGATTTGTAACTCCAAATGACATCCTAAATGACTTCGAGAATGAGAAAGGAAATAAAAAACTAAATTATTGTGGGGTTGTTAATGAAAAATAAAATGTGTAGAAAAAAATGTAGAATAATCATATTAAAAAATAGAAAAAATGCACAAATCCATATATGATAATACACTTTGGAAAGTTTTTGCATGAAAATATCCTAGAAATAATGTACTAAGAGTCTCATGTAAATTACAGACAGCTAAAACCGAAAGTTTCTGTACATTTATTCAGAAGTAACTCAATAATTGCACAGAAATGAAGAATGTAAAGCTCTGTAAATTCCTTCCCGTTTCTCAGACATTAAGATTTCCTTGGCTTCGAAACTATCAGGAATATTACATTAAAGTCGAACTCAAACCATGTAGAAAGTTCAGTTTTTAAATCACCCAGGTTTTAGCACACGGAGGGGAATCCCGGCCAAAACCATGTCGGGTGAGTACTCTACGCACTATATCGCGTAGGTGGCTACGCAATTATGAAAATATTAACAATAAATTGGTACATTTAAAAGAAAAGTCATTTAGAGATTTTTATAGGGATAAACCAGTATTTTCTGCAACTTTGTTACTGTCTTCTGTTAGTATTTTTCGTAACTTATATGCATTCGAACAAAAATTCACGTAAATTAACAGAGATTCTTTTTTTTTCTCGCTGTATTTGCATAGAATTTTTTTTACAGTATATTGAAAATTGCAAATATTCCCACTTTTGCATTTTTCTCTCCATCTGACATGCAAATCAGTGCACTAAATTTTAAAAGTGTTATCTAAAACCTTTAAAATTCATTTTAATAAATTGTCATCTTTGAGTTGATTGATATCTTTGTATTGTTTTTAGAAGTACGTTGTTAATACACATTTTATATTCAATTTTGAACATAACCTCCTTTATCTTAGTTAAAATGACTATGGCTCCTATGACGTAATATCTTTATTTAAAAATTATTTTCACAAGTAATGCACGTTTCCTGACGAAACTTTGCATTCAAAAGCTTTTCGTACTATTAATATTAATACCATACATACATTCGATTTTGTACGCAATCTCCTTACACTTAGTTAAAATAATCATCGTCACTTTAAAACAATTCTTTCGTTTAAAAGTTGTTTCCACAATAAGTGCACGTTTCCCGAAACAGATGGATATTCAAAAGCTCTTATGATTATAATACCATGTTTCAATTCAATTTTGTATCAACCTTCTTACTCTTAGTTAAAATGATCATTACCACAATGAAATAACATCTTCATTTGGAAGTCATTTTCTCGTGAAATGCATGTTTCCTCACTCAAATGGGCATTAAAAATGTGTAAAGCCATTTTAATTGGAGCAAATCTTTAGAATTGCTTTATTATAATTATATTTTTTATTTATGAAATGTATTGCCTCACCTCTTCAAGATAATGTTTAGACATTTAGAAAGTACTTATAATTTTATTTATTTATAATCTTTTACGCTATTCTTGAAGTGCTTCACACTGTTTAATGTTTTTAAATAAACATCATTCTTAAAACGACACTAAATATATATGAAAGAAATCGATTTTTTTTAATCATAATTAGTTATTTATGTTTGTTGAGATGAAACGGATGATCATCTGAAATTTCTCAGCAAATGACGTTTTTACGTCATTAACTTCCAATTACTCTCATTACAGTTCATTATTTTTATTCAGCTAGCGAAACGTTGCAAAAAAAGCATTTATCACTTAAGCATTTCGTATTGATGTAATTATTTTGTAAGTAATCATCTCCGACATTAAAAAAAAAATTGCAGACGCTTTTCTTGTGATTAATCACTTTCGAGAATTATTTTTGTAAATATTTTATCGCGTCTATGTTTTTTTTATTTGTTTTATTCTTGATTAAAGATCCAGATGACGTTTTTATTTGCAAAAAAAAAAAAAAAAAACTGCAATCGAAAGATTCTAGAAATAATGAGTTTCATAATTTTTAAAGCACAGTCATATATTTCTTTACGCAATCGAGATTGAAAGATACTACATCAATGGAAATAAATTAAAGAAAGTAAAGCAAGAAACAAAAAATGTCGGGGAAATTTTATCGCTTATTTGTTGTAAAATGTTTAAAATAAAATGTTTGGAAACTCCAAGCACTTCAAGGTAATTTTAAAATTATTTTATAAAATTTTTTGAGAACTTAATGGTTAATTACTTGAATGTATTTTTTAATTTCAAATTATTATTTTACTTTTTTAATTAAATTTTGTTTTAAAGAATTAGGTTGGTTTTTGCAATAGTAACATAAAGTGTTGTTGATACTTATTAAGTACAAAATATATTTTCCGTTAAAAGAGAAATACCATAGGGTTATAAAAACGTGGTAATAAAATTTAATATTTTTAAAATAGTGTTGAATTTTAATCATTATAAGAAGGAAAAATTAAGTACAAATTTAATCTTATTTATTTTTTTAAATATTCTTTATCTTAGAAAATTCTTTATTCTTTATTCTAATTTTATTGCTCTACACTATAATTTATTATTTATTGAAAAAAAAAAAAAAAACACATAGACATTAGTCTGGACTCATTAATCGTATTGAAAAATTCTGAATCTTATAAATGTAAGTTTTAAATTTAATGCCTGTAATCTCTATTTTTAAGAAAATGAAATTATTTTTTATTCAAATATATTTGTTTATTAAAATAAAATGTGCTAATTTAATTATAAAAATATCGATAAGCATGAAAGGATTTATTTTTTAAAATTTTATCACTTTGATGGAGATGGGCACCGGTATCCCACTTACATATAAAATTTTTTTCTGATGCTCTAATTACAAGCAAAAATATATTTTGAAATTTTTTAATTATGAAAAACAATCTAATAGTTACCAAAAATCTGTTAGATTATCGGAATTATATCTATACTAAAATATAAAATCCCCAAAAAGTAGTTTTAAATTCTTTTTAAAAATTCTTTTTCTAAAATTTGTCAATAAGTAATTTTGTAATTTAAAGAAATTTCAGTGATGAATAACTATTTCTCTTAGATCCAAATAACTGAAAATAAGTGCAAATTGGAAAAATCATTGTTTGGAAGTTAGCCGTGTTTGGAAGATTTTACCTTTAACGCAGAATAAGCATCGGTGTTTCATGCTACATTTCATTACTATAAATTATTAAAATGTTAAATATCATATTTTTCACTTATTTTGTCCTAAATTAATTCAAAATAATGGAAAAAGTATGAAAAATGTGTTTAATAAAAATCTGCGTCAAGGGGTTAAAGTTGTGCGTTTGTAATTGTTAACAAAATACAGTGAGACGTATCTTTTATTATAAGGCATTATGTCTCTATTAAAAGACTGACCTATTTCGAACGTAAATAATAAAAAGATGCTTTGAGAATAAATATATGATACTTGCTGCAATAAATTAAAAAATCATCAATGCACTTTGAAAAGAAAAATCATGGACAAATAGTTACAAACTTTGCCACAAGCTGGCAAAAACCTGATGTGAGAAAAATAGACAGAAATAGTGTTTGTTTTGTAGATTTTCGTTATTTGTGTGAGTTCTTGCCAACGTTTTCTGTGCAAAGTTTGTGTGTTCTGCAGTACAATGTCTATTACTAGTATCAGAAAATTACTGCCTTAATCATAGTTTTGTTAAAACTAAACAAAGTATAAAATGGAAATTAAACTTAACTAGACTGGTCAATGAATCAAACTGGTGAAAAATTTCGTAATTATGTAAACATAATGCCTTATTTTAAAATATATTGCTTTAATAATAGGAATGCAACGAAAGGCGCACTATTTCTTTAAATCGTGTTTTTATTATTTGCGTTTAAAATTAGTCGGTGACTTAGCAGATAACCTGTAGTCATGCATTGTACTGAAATTTAAAGGTGAAAAATTCATTTTATAAAAAAGTTTCAGAGAATGCTATGATAAGCCACATTTAAACCAGATTTTCAGGAATATGTTTCTTGTGAGTGAAAATATTACCCCAAAACTTATGATAACTGGTGATATAACTTATGATAACTTCGATAACTGGGGATATACCTGCCTGGAAATCATAAGGAAATATTTGATTTAAAAATTCTACCTTGAAAAAATAAGACTTTTCACAATATAACATAAAAAAAAACCTTTAATTATGAATCAATAAAGAAAATTGAGGATTCCTGCAATATGAAACACTTTTTTTTTGTTAAATTATTTAGGCGTTGCTTTACTGTCAGTTATTTAATGATCTGATGAATAAAACGGTGACATTCAGGGTGTGACAAAAAATAACTTTGACTCATGTACATTACAAACTATTATGCATATTGCAATTGCACAGCTAAACTTTCAAACAAATTTGAAAACATTACTATATGAAATTTTTTTCCCAATGACCTGGGGAATGACCTTTCGTCATTACAGGCATCTGAAGTTCAGATTTGTTGTCCACTTTTTCAGGACACCATATTAGGTGGGACAACGTTGCTCTCACAGTGAGGACGGATAGTACAGAGAATGAAAGAACACCGATGCCTTCCCCGGGATTCGAACCCAGAAACTTTTTGATGTAAGGCCAGTTTTGTGACTCCTACACAAGCCAGTTGGCCTATATGAAACATATTTACTGAAAATTTCTAAGTGACTACCTTTATCCTTAATAGAAAGCTGCAATCACCTTGCAAAATTTTTTGCTGCAACCTGGTGAGTTTTCTGTCCCATTTCTTGCTCAAAGATTATTTTAAACCTGCCAAAGTCTTTTAATGTACAGCACAAATTCTCGTCTCCAAGATGGACAAAACGGAAAATTCATTGAAGACGAAATTCGAGAAAGCTATTGTTAAGTTGTGAAAAAAAACCGGGAACTATACCTTTCACTTTTTTTAATACCTACAGTTCAGTGTGCTTGAGTATAAAAATGATAACGCCACGAACTTTCATACCCAAGCTAGGATACATGTTTGGCTAAGCTATTGACACAAAAATTTTAAACTTTGAGGGGTAAAATATTTGGTTTTAAATATTATCCAAGTTATTCCTTGTATTATCAAAGGAAAAAAAATGTAATATATAGTAATTTTCAAATAATAACAACTATTTAAAATAGGGTAAAATAATGAAAATACAAATATAAAAAGTCCAATCATTTCCATAATCAACAACCTTTATTTTCAAAACATTTTCACACACCAGATATGTATATATATATTTATATATTTATATAAAGATCCATTAATTTTTTATAAAAACCATCTAAAAATCATGGAAGTGTTTATTCAGATATGCTTTTTTACTATGGAAGCGATATAGAATAATATATCATTCTTATCTCTTCCTCGATATATCTAAAGTTTACCACAACTACCCACCTTTGATTAATACAGATGGACAGCACAAATATCAGAAAATTGAAATGATGGTCCGATAATATAATTACACGTATATTTAATTGAATACCGATATTATAACCCATCGTGTAGTCTTATGTCTGGAACATTTTGAAACTTTGTATGCAGCGTGTTTCAAAATTTCTCCAACGAATTCAGAGAGGTTAAAAAAAGCAACAAAAGGGTGAAAATTTACCACAGAACAGGGTATCGCAACCAAATTCACGAAAGTAGACAAAATTATCTTTTAGCATGGATTGTCGTCGCTTCAGCAGACATTGCACCATACCTGTTATCTTTTAGTGTCACGGGGAATCAGTTTTACGTCATTGTAGATTGAGCAATGATATCCGAGGGTTCAGTTCAAACAGTTCTTGTGAAAATCAAATAACTTTTTTGGTTAATAAGTTTGTAATTTCTTTGATAGTTATTTTTCAAGTTTAACGTTGAAATATGCATGGTCACCTGGTTTTCAATCCTATGTATTATGCTAAAGTTTTCATTCTCATGATGCCATTTCTCAAACCTCTGAATTCATCGGTCAAAATTTTGAAACACCCTTAATTACGATGATTAATGGAATGACGCAATCTCCTTTAATGAAGTCTGTCGAGAACGAAAATTGTTTCAATAATACTTTTTAATTATTTTTATTATATAATGAACCGCATATACAGAATATAAATTTTTAAGCTTCAGCTTTTAAAAAATATCTGTAAAATGATATGGAATTGCTTTTGGTCTTTATTTTAGTTTCAATTTACATTCTTAGAAGTTTTAGAAAGTATTGGACCATAACATACGTCATATTTTCTGCAATCTTAACACAGCGCCAGGTTCAACCATACGATAATGCAAATTAAACCATTTTTAACTACAGGATACTATGGTTCAACTTAAACAGAAATATGGGGCACCTTAATTCAGGTTGCAGCAACTTTGCTGGGCATAATGGTTCAAAGTACAAAGCATTGGCAACTTCAACCATAATACGGTGCAAATTTGCTTCAACGTTTAATTATATATTTAGTTTAACTATATTTCTGCTTAAGTTATATTATAGAATATTATTGCAATCAATGTAATCAATTCAGCATTGCATCCTTTTTCAAGAAATGGAATAAGAGTGTTCTTTTTTTTCCAAAGAAAATATTTTGTTCTCAATTTCAAAGAAGATAGTAAGACATCGGCTATTATTTTTTATTGACTATAACCTAACAATGACCAAACATTCGTAACGCTTACAGGCAGAGAAATTTTCGGTCGTAGTGCTTTTGTACTAGATAATGTGACTAGGCATACTCCGTTCGTTACGCTAAATTGGTTAAAGATTACGATAATATGGTTCAACTTAGCAGCATAATAAGGTTTTAGAAACATTCAGCGAGGATATAGTACAACAAACTCTAAAATTTATAACGGTGATTAAACAAATCTTCAAATGCAATGGATTAGTTTTTTAAATATTGTGTTTTTAAAGAATGAATGTAACTGAGAATATCATCGTGATCGTAGATGAGTGAAACTCTTAAGAGAAAGAATAGATCCTAGATTTTGTTAATTATTACAGATTATAATTAAAAAGTCAACATAACCATTGAAACACTTTTTTTTTTTAATTTAAAAAGTAAGAACTTTCAGAAAGCATACTAAGTGCTTCAGATAGGTTAGCAAATGTCTTATTTTAATTTGAATGGAAGTTAGACAAAAAATGAATAACCCTACAATGAGAAAAAAAGTATGGTGAAAATTACCATAATATGGTAAAATTTACCGTGTTTCTGGCTGAGAACATCGAAAATCGCGGTAAATTTTATTATTACGCTTTGGTAATGATTTTTGTAAAATTAACAATAAAATATGATGTTATAATAAATGATAAAATTTAGTAAATGTGATAAATTTGGTAATTTTATCATGATAAGTTAGATCGTGGTTTACAAATCATTTATTCGGTTAAATTAACCTTTCAGTTTCGTATTTTTTATTAAATGTGTAGCAGTAAGAACTATGAATTTGAGAACGAGAATTTCTGGTAAACCACATTTTCCCACATGAACGGAAAAATTACAATTATTTTGGTTATATCAACCAGAACTATTGTTTTTAATTAGAAATGTCATTATCATATACGGCAATTTTACCAGAATATTTTTCTCCTTGTAGGTGCTAAACATTAAATTAAATAATATACTTTGTACAATAAACTCATTTTTTTTGTACCGGCTCTATATGTGTTTAAATACCTAACTGTAGACATGAAAAAGTTTAAGAAACAAACATTTGTTTACATTAATGATAACTTAAATATTCTTGCTTATGAAAGTAATCGATTTCAAGTTTCTATATAATACTAATGACTTGTAAAACTGTTGAAAAAAAAATTAAAAATGAAGCAGTAATATAAATAAAACTAAAAAAAATAAATAAATAAATGATTACAATTAAAACACATGGAAATGAATAAATTTTACCATTTCGAGAAATAAATGATCATACCACAAAAATAACACACACAGTTTTGTTTAATATAACTTAAAAGTAACATAAAGTATACGTCATCGTAAGCTTTGTCCTATTATAAAATTCTATATACACCGAAGAGCCATTACATTATGACCACCCTCCATCTATAACAATGTATGGTGTGGCAATGTATGATAGTATGGTGTGGGCAATGTTTTCATGGGGCACATTAGGACCCATAATCCTCATAAAACAATCCCTGACGTCTGTAAGCTACTTGAACATTGTTGCAAACCAGGTTCACGCATTCATGGCAACCGTTTTTCCTGCGGCGGATGATGTTTACCAACAGGATAATGCACCATGTCATAAGGGTTGAATCGTCATGGATTGGTTCGAGGGACATTCCAGTGACTTTCAAGTCATGTCTTAGCCCTCAAATTCACCTGACCTTAATCCAATAGAGCATTTGTGGTCCCACTTGGAAAACCAAATTCGTGCTGCCACGCTACCTCCTCGCAATGTGAGGGAATTGCAGGACCAGTTGGTGAGCGCTTGGTATCAGATACCTCAGACTACCTATCAGCACCTTGTGGAATCAATGCCACGGCGGGTGCTAGCAGTTTTGAGGGCAAAAGGTGGTCCTATATGTTATTAGCAGGGTGGTCATAATGTAATGGCTCTTCGGTGTACATACTGCTAGGGAAATCAGTTTTCCCCCCAGTTTTCTTAATAATTAATCCTTTATTATTTATAAGGTGGGAAAAACTATTTTTATTTCGAAAAACTTTTTGAATCAGGTTAAATTTTAAATATATAACAAATGGTTTCTACAATTTTCTCATTAATTAACCTTCGATTATTTATGTGACAAATAAAAAGGATTTTATTTTAAAAAGCTTTTTCAATAAAAAATCATAAATAATATTTTTGATTAAATGGATACTCATATATCTACGAGGTATGTTAAGAAGAAAATTGGATATGCATTGATAAGAATTTTATTTGATGCACTGCAGAGGGTTAAATAAAACACTCTTGCAACAGCCAGTTGTTATCCCCAGAGGCTCTACAAAATGTTAGGGTTCCAATGGCGTTGATGTTAATTTAGTCAGCTTTGTGGCCTGGGTAAGCTAGACAAGCTCAAACCCCCCTCGATTCCAAGCTGGGTGGCCTTCAAGCTGACAATAGGGATAGAACTTCTGTCCTTAACTAAAAGAGCTCAGTCCCTTAACCATGGTTTCATCTTGGCTTACAAAATTAAATGTGTATCACAAATTTGGACATTATGTTACATTTATAACCCTTATTTATTGCATAAACATTTATGTTTAAATATTTATATTTTACTTAAATTTTTTATTTTAATTTCTCATACGTTATATTTTATTTCTTTTATTCTTTAATTTTAACTTTAATTTTACGTTTAACTGCAAAATTTCTGAGCAAAAACAATGCAATTCAGTACAAATGATGACAGATCTAAAACAAGTACATTCCAAACAAAAATTTAAATTATATAACCAGCATTACAACACAGAATACAAACACGAAATATATGTTAATTTTTAATTAACACCATATGAATGTAGATTGACAATATAATGCTCTTCCTATTTGTAACTTTGAATTCTTATCTTGACATTATCTTGAAGCAAATGGATCTGTTTAACAATAGATATTCTCATATTGCTTAAGGTCTCAAGTTAGTTTCAATTCTTGATTGTTTATCACAACGTCTTATTTTCATCAAGTCGGAAGATTTTTTTTGTTTAGTCCTGCAGTTTTTATTTTCAAAATTTCTTACACTCTGTCATTTTTAGCTCATTTTTTTTATATATCAGAAAATAAGAAATAGTTTACAAAATTTCTATTTAATTGCAATGATTGAAAGATAGTAAATTTGTGCGATCTAACTTGTTAAGTGTGTAAAAAGAAATTTTGACAACTTCTAATTGAAGTTGTATCTGCCAAGGAAGCTAACAAACGTTCTGCGAAGTTTACAACAATGTATGCATTGTTTATCTTTCATAACTAAAATAATATTTGATAAAAAGCACTTCAATATGTAATCAGTACGACCTTTCTCAACTTCAGTTTCTTATGTTAGTTATGAGTTATTTCTGTGCACGCGCACTATAAGCTCTTCACCTTCAGATGTTGCGAAGTATGGTACTTTATGCATAAGTTTTTCAACTCTTTTTGAATTTCTTTGACAGTTACTGTGGAAGTGTTTCTCATACAGTTGCCGTTGAGAAGATAAAACAATATCTACTCATATTTTTACTCACATTTCTAGATTTGATTTCCATTCTTTATTAAACTGGGTCATGAACATAAAAATAAAATTTCTTAGTCGAGTGGGAGGGGGGCGGAATGAAACATTGATTGACGAAACAAACATCATCTCCTGTAAGTAGTTGACAGTAGTTAACATAGCTGCACTAAGGTGGAATACATCTGTACAGTGATGGTATTTTATATTATGTTTCTCATATACATATAAACTTTACAGAGTTTATTTATGTACAATTTTCATATGTAGTCTTTCTAAGGGCTTGGCAATGAAGACGGCAGGTTTGACACAGGAATGACAGACATAGAGCCAACTAAAATGATAACAATAAAAGAAAGATGGTTAAAATGACTAACATACCTTATTTCAACTAAAAGTTCAAAAAATTTTAAATTTTACACAAAATTTTGCACAGCTGCATAATGATAGTTGTTAATAAAATTATTTATTTCCGAAAACATAAATGGTTTACATTATTTTATTTACTGGTTTGATAAAAGACACAGAGCCAGTTAAGGTAAAAACATTTAAAGAACTATTAATAAAAGACTAGAATTGCTTGTGTTAACTAATTTTTCAAAGAACTTTAAGCACTACGGAAAGTTTTACACAGCCATAGAATAGTAATTTATGAAATGATTTATTTAAGATATAATTGGTTTACATTATTTAATATGCATACTTAGAAGGACACGGAGCCAACTAAAATAATAACAATAAAAAAATATTTATAAAATACTAAAATAGTTTATTTTAATTTTTCTTAAAAAAATTTAAATTCCAAAGAAAACTTTGCCCAACTGCAGAATGATAGTAGTTTATAGAATGATTTATTGCTTAAAACCTTTTGAAATTTACATTATTTTAGTTATAAACATAAATTCCAAAATCAAAAATACAAAAATGGTCTTGAACAATCTATTTTTAAAAGATTCTTTTCTCAACAATTGGCAATGTCTGAAAAATTCTATGCTATCTTATATTCTTTTTCTCATTAAATTTTAATGAAACAAGTTGCCTTTCTATTATTATCGAAATATTAAATATCTATACAAAACTTTACTATTTTTCTAATAAACATAGAAATCTCAGATACAATATTGGGGTTTTAAAGATATTTATCTCTTTGATTTTAATTTTAATAATTGATAAATGTTTTAGTAATAACAAAGTGGAGAATTTTGACGTTGACTACATCATGTAACAATAATATTCGAGGTTTCTTAAGCGTAAATCGTTGTGAAACTGTTATTTTACATCGATATATTTTTTGTGGAGACAACTATGGTATACAGTAAGATAAGATAAGGTAAAAATGTATTTATTATGCAGTATTATATTTTTACTAAAAATTTTAAAGTCATTTTATGAACAGTATAAAAAGTATTATTTCCACCAATTGTTAACTATTTATAATGTTTATATGTGTTGTTTTGCGTGTAGAAATTTCTGGAACTATAATTAAAAAGATAAAATTAAATGTAAAGTCTGAGGCAGAGAAGCTAAAAATTTGTACACGATATGTCTATTTAAAGATGTAAAGTATTCCCGCAATATCCTATTATGGACCAGGAGGATCACGGAGGTTAAGACAACCACAATTTCGTGACCAACGGCATGATTGTCGCAATGTGGTCAGTATTGCGCACAGGCAGCATGTACTTTCCTGAAGGTGGTACCCATCAATGGAACTGGGTGGAGTTCAAGCCGCCACTAGGGTTTTAACATAGCCACCGAAAAATTAGACCGTTGAGATCACCAAGGTCTTTTAGTGACGTCGCAAACCGTACTTTTTAACTGAGCCACCAATTTTGAATATTTTTCATTGGTCAAAGATTCATTTGACCGTCGGTTACGCTATTCCTTATATCTATTATCATTTTAATTTGAAGCATGTAATATTTATGTACAGTACCGAAATGTTTAGGTAATTATAAAATTGGGCCTAAAATTCCCCCAAAAATGAGTTTATACATAATGGATACATTCAATTAAACGCAAAATTTATCAATTAGCATCTAAGAGCCGAGTAAGCTGTTATTTATCTTTTATTTTTTTTATATTCATTTATGCAAACTTTATAATAAACTTCGTAATTAAATAATTAAAGAAGTAGCATTTAAGATTAACAATGTTTTGGGTACTGTTTTTTGTTTGCTAGGGGATTTTGTAATTTAAAATTACCAAAACATTCAATCTTTTGTAAAACTTTTGATCGTGAAAAAAAAAACATATTTAAATATTATTTGTTTTGTGCAAATATTTATGAATTTCGATCAAATATAAATCTATCCTCGAAAATAAATTCCAGATGTCATTAAATATCAGAAACTTTCATTATTTAAAAAAAAACTAGGGAAATAAACAGTTTAATTTTATTTTTAAAAGAAAGAAAAATTCATTAACAATGTCGATTGGCACTTGAAGCTTATTTATTCTTAATGATAGTATACTATTATCTGATTTAAATTTCATAAAAATTTTACTTGAATGCAGAAAAATTTCTGTACATTCAATAATAATAATAAAAAAATAAGAATTTAAGTCATTATTAGTCTGTTAAATTGTTTTGGGTAATAATTTAAAATTAGTTTTAATAAAACTGTTGTTTGAGCTTTATATAGCGTGATTTTGTTTTACACAGATAAATTGCTTTAGTGTATCTTATGAAATCGTCAATTATTTTTTATGACATTAAAATTAATTACTAGATTTCATTATATAATTTTTAGGCGTAACATTAACCAAGGATTGGCAAAAGTGTTGAAAAACAATTTATTGCTTACATTACATTTTCAAATAACTCCAAACACACTAAAGAAAACTTATTTCCTTATCTGCTTTATTTATAACGTTTTGAGAGTTTTTGAAAAAAAAGGCAGTTTTTTTTTTCAAATGCATGCTTTTTAGATGTTTACATGTTATTTGAATCCTAAGGGATTCTTTTCTGTTGAATTAACTTAAAGGTACTTTTTTTCTCATAATCAGCTTAAAAAACTGTACTTTGAATAAGCGTTTTGAAAATTAATAAAATATTATAGCATGCTATTTATATCTGTGCAAGTGACATTTTTTGAATTTTTTTCTTCTCAATTTCGCATATAAGAAAATAAAGAAAATGTTACATTGATATATAAGCAAATAAATGCACAAATTAACTGCAGGAACCATAATGCTGAAAAAAAATTTTCTTCGAAAAATATTGCAGAAACTTACGACTTTAAAAAATGTAAAAATTGGGAGAGTTATTTAATTTTTTTTTAAAATCTGAGCCACATTACAAATTTTTAAAAATAAATTGATTTTTATTAAATTGTGATGTGTGACTGCAAAAATGTATACTTTAATTTTATTTAAAAATTTTTTTTTGAGGATGCTTTGACTTTAATCTTTGAGTTGTTAAAACTTTGAGAAACGGTAACTTTTGAGAAAAACTTCCTTTTGTGATTAAAAAACAATTCATTTTTAAGAAAAAAGAACAGGTAGAAATGTAAAAGATTAAATATTTTTATGAAAAAGCTTCAAGGTGCTTTTAATTTTTCTAGAATAAAATTAAATATGAAGTTATAATCCTTCAAAATTTTATTTTGAAATGAAAGTGAAAGCATATAAATAGATCTTTTCAAGGGGAAACAACACAGTAAAATTCGTAAAAAGTTTTTTTTTCTTCTATTTTTGATATTTTATCTTTTTAAGATTATTACTTATATTTTTAAGATTAAGTACTAAAGCATTGAATTGTTTTTCGCAAAAATGTAAAAGTTTCAACTTGATATGTCGAGTGCGGCACACGACGCATGACTTGATGTGGCATGGATGAACAACTAAACTTGTGTGCTCAGTTGATGAATGTATTTACTTACTCGAATCAACTAACTAATAACCTCATTTCAACTATTTCATTGAAATAATTAGTTAAAATTGTAAAAGGAAAAGAATTAATTGTGCATTCAATATAAATGGTTGAAATTGCAACTGGTGTAGCTGTAATATTTTTAATAAATGTTGCAAAGGGTTATTGACAATTTTGGAACAGGGAGAAATAAATGTAGACCCAGCAGCCAAAGAATACTCTCAAAATGAAGATGATCGCTGAATTATGACTGAATTTGACTAAAACCATATGCTGCGTTGTATGAGGGTCAAGAGAAATTACTAGACTAGCACTTGAGACTGGACTACTAAAAATGGAGAAGAATCATTATTTAGTGTGTTTCTCTTATTTCCTGCACGTCTTCATGTAAATTTCTAATTTTCTTTAAAACACCACCATTTTGACAAGAAAAAAAAATATTTTTAAAAAATCCTACTTGCAATGAAAACTACATCCATGCAGTTTAGAAAAATGAAAACGGAAACAAATTAAATGATTTTTTTCCCTTCAATTTATGAGAATAGCAAGTTGTAGATAATTTGAAAAATGAGTTATAAGTATTGTATTTTATAAGCGCTAACTTTTTAAATCTTTGTATTTGTAACATGATAAAATGAAAATGAAAATATGTACAATAACATAAAAAAATGTAATTAAGTATATAAGTGCTAACTTTTTAAAATTTTGTATTTGTAACATGATAAAATTAAAATTAAAATATGTACAATAACATAAAAAAATGTATTAAGTAAAGATTATCGTAATCGTTTCTAAATTCTAATTTGTTCAGAATTCAAACTTTTACTATGTGCCTCCTTAAAACACAGAAGGAACCTGAAAAGCCACGTTACCCCCTTAATAGCACTTTCTTTTAATTTTCATAATTTATTTTGCACTTGGGTTCGTATGGGTTATCATATTTGGAAATAATTCTAAATATATTAAAACTTATATTTTATTATTTTAATCTTTTTACTTGAACTTGAATCTTTTCACTTGAATCTTACTTGAATCTTTTTACTTGACTTTTATTTATTGTACCAAAGATTGTCGAAAAAAGAGGAAAAAAAAGAATTTAACAAATGTTGAGAGGTTTTTAACATGCACGTTGACGAAAGTTAAAATATTAAAATAGCATACTCATAGAAAATTCATTTCATAAATCTCTTATTATTAATTTATACTTATTAAAAGCTATTGAATTATCCAAATCATTTTTAGTATGTAATACAATTAATTGTTCTGGAATCTTTGATTTACCTACCTTAAAGTACGACCTGACTTGCAGCAACTTTAAATAAAATGAATGGATAAAATAAAGGATGTTAAGGAATGAGGAATCTATAGTTAGAAGAGTCCACCACCTCTACTTTGCCTGGTATAGGTGAACAACTTCATTAATGACTTTATCTTGGCTTGGCTAGTAAGGCACTGGACAACATACTTGTTTTCACTGTCGCCAATTGTTATAATTAGCTGTAAAACATATTAATAGCGTAAATTAATTTTGTGCTTTTACTTTTTATATCAGAAAGTTTATTTTTTAACTAAACTAAATTATTCGATTTATAATATGTTTTTCTAAATAATCTGGGGGATAAAGTTTTCGAATTTCTATAATCTTACTTTGAAAACACTGCGTTTTTTTAAAAATATTTTAATCCATGTTTTTTTAAACTGTTAAAGGTTGGTTTCTACTTTGTTTACGTATGAAATTGAGGTCTCTAAAATTTTTTGCTTGTTTAAATTCCGTATAAGCATTTCACGACTTTTAACTTTGTTAGCTTTAAACTGTAGGAAATTTCTCGGAAAAAATGGTTAAATAACAATTTATTAGTTGTTATTGTACCGTATTCAAGCAAAACAGTTAAATTACCTTAATTAAGATGGTATTCAAACTGTTAATTGGGAGAAAAAGCGTATATTATCTGCTTTCATCAAATACGGTAAAGCAACCAAATTTTTTTCGAACGAACTGGACCACCTACTGGAACAACTTGCAGCTGGGCACATACTATAGTCAAGAAGGCTATTCGGTCAATCTTGAGACCTATAAACCGCGGTTTGAATTCCCAGCGTGGACACCACAATATTTCCTCTATTCCTTTTAACACTTGAAGACTTTACAGTGTCCTGCACTTTTCTAATTTGAAATCGTGGAATATTAGAATATCATTTTCACATAGATGGCAGCACCAAAAAGCTGCTTAATCCCAAAACATCTAGGTGAAACGTCTAAATTAATTAATTAAACACCATTCCATGGTTTATTTGATAAAACACAGCTCAACCGCAGCCTTACTCTAGTTAAATCCTGTTCTGTTAAATCCTGTCCAGTTGAATTTATTATTTTATGATTTTGAAAAAATTTTACTTGCAAATTTTTGAAAACACTACAGTTATACATTCATGGTATTTTAGCTATGTAAATGATTTCAGAACCGTAAAGGTAAAAATATTTTTTAACGTAAAATTTACGGTTATTTGAAAGGACTGGCAGCTGCCGGTTATTTTACCTTAATTTTAGAATGAGAATTCTAACAGTGAACAGCAAATCTTTGCTGTATATATATATATATATATATATATATATATATATATATATATATATATATATATATATATATATATATATGTGTGTGTGTGTGTGTAAAAAACAAAACATTACATTTTTTCAAATTTTTAACTATGTAAAATGTTTCATAAAAATTTCTTATTTTCTGTACGCTTATTAAATAATATAAAAGCATAAGATGCTTTCAAAAATGTGTTCCTGATTTTCTTAAACCAATTTATTTGAAACAGATTAAATTTAGGCTAATATAGGATCACACTAGAATCAAAGAAATATAAGCAAACATTAAATGAAACTAAAAGTTTAAAGCTGTTTTTTTTATTCTATAGAAATATTTTCCCTTAAATAAATTTTGAGCTTTAAATTTAGTCTTCGGCCAACAATTGTTTATTATATTTCCCAGAACATGGTTGTAAAAAGCTTTTGTGGACGATTGGAAAAAAAGTGAAAAATAAATCTGAGTGAATTTAATGTGGTGCAGAACAGGATGTTTATTGAATGCTTTGTTTTGATTGATGATAAGTGCTTGTAAATGTCTTATCACTAGGGACTGGACACAAATTAAATTTATTATTTAGAATTTATATTTATTGTTTCTAAAGTTAAAATAAAATTTTACAATTAAAATGCTTTCCTTTGCTAACAAACAAAGGTATTAAAATAATTAAAAGCTTAATATATTTAAATAAAACGGTATTTTTTTAATACAATAATTTCCAGTATCATACGAAATGTCAAAGGTTTGAGGTGGCTTGAAAAATTTGTGGAAAATAGTTTGTGGTCTCAAAGATATTTTTGAAATATACTCTTGCGAAAGTTTAATTTTAGTTTACAATAAAATGTTTGAGTAACGTTACTGTCGAAATAATTCTGAGTTGTTATCTTTGAAAATATTTCTTACTTATTAATTTTAATATATTTCTTGAATTTTATCGTTATAATATTTGAGTGACATTACAGGGATATTTTAAACATTTAGAAATAAGTACTTTTATCCACTTTGAAAGTTGTAAAAAATCGCCAAACATTTCATATTGTGGTAACATGTACCTAATATAAGTAGAGTGGGTGCAGTTTTTTTATTATCTCCCCCAAAATAGTTCAATAGTGGTTCCTTGTTTTTTAAAACTTAATAAAAAATATGTCTGCGTTTTTGTGTGTCAACCTCTGCAACAGTAGTTTATAACTAAAACTAAATTTCGATATTTTGTGCTTTACGGGTATTAGTTTAAAAACAAATGCAAAAACAATATAACAATACTCAATCTACACGCGTATTCATTTATCTATAAATGCAATATTGCATGTTTCCTTTTTGTCGTTTTACTTCAAATCATTCTAGGTTCTCATCGAATAATAAATTACAAATCATATAAGTCTTGAGCTTCATATAATAAATGTTCAATAAATATCATATATTCATATTATTTTAAATTGTTTAAAGTTGTATTAAATATTTTAAGTAAGCAATTATTATATATAACAGAATATAATTTTCTAGAAAGTAGAAAATGAATATCAATAATAAAAACAAAAAACTTTCAATGTCAACAAAAAAAGAAAAAAAATTATAATACGTTATAGGATAGCCTTGTTTTTTTAATATGCTATGTATGTTGTGTATTTCATGGTGGCATTCATTAAACTAAAAGTTATATAATGATATAATTAAGAACTCTTAAATAAATTGTTTAAAGAAATTTATATTTTATTTTTGTACAGCAATAAATAACTGCATTATAAAAAAATGTGTGAGTTCAAATCTAATAGGTCTTACCTTGGTAAAACAGGGAACTCTGCATTGTTGGACAACTTTGACCCTAAAAAAAAAAAGGAACAGAAATTAGTATCTTATAACTAAGTTAGTATCTTTCAATGAAAATGAACAAATAATAATTAGCAAATAGCAATTTGTCAGCAAATAGCAATTTTTATTTGCTAACAATTTTATTTGCTCTCGAAAAATTTGGTAAATAATCTCACTAAATAAAGACAGTTAGAAGCACAATCAAATTGCATTCAAAGTTACCACCTTTATAAATGATGCACTTTTTATTTTCCAAAATATATTCAAAATTAAAAATCTCGAAAATCAGAGATTCTGGAGGACACCTCTTTGTCTCATTCCTATGCTTCTTCTTCCTTCGAAAGCAGAACTGGGCTCCTGCATCATCGTGCACTGTCAGTACTCAGAAGGGTGACCACTTGGGAACACCGCGTACTGTTAGCACGCCTTTTGAGTCGTGGTGGCTCACGGGATAGAGAGCTTGCCTCCCATTGAGGTGACCCGGGTTTCGAGCCTCGGTAATGGTTGCTTGATACGAATTTCTCACCCGGCTCGCACCGACCACAGAGCTGACGTAAAATATTCTCAGTGGTAGACGGATCATGGGTTAGAGTCCCTTTGTCGACGGGTTAACCATGGGAAGTTTTCACGATTTTCCTCTCCTTGTAATGCTAATGCGGTTTAGCTCTATTAAAATGTCCAGCACGAAGGTCTGTCAATACTTGATAGAGGATTTCCCTTGTCTTCTGGATTGGGTTCAAAATTGTACGGCTTGCGGAGTTGAACATCGGTAGTCTTAAACTCAAAATTGGATCGGCTGTTCACAGGCGGTTATGAAATAAAATTAAATATTCTTCAGCGTTGGATTCCTCTGTGCTACTCGCATACCTTACACTACGTGGGGCTTCAGCATGACACTTTCTTCTCGTACATAATTTTTTTTTTGAGAATTTACGATTCCTAAGACTCTGTCAAGCCTTCGATCTGACCTCGAGGAATAAACCGCAACAACAACACATTATACTTTTGTCATCGTTAGTACAACTGCTGGAAATTGTAAGCAAAGGCTTCTTTTGATATTTTTCAAAGCCCCATTGTCACACTACGCTATGTCACCGTGTTCATCTTCACCGTACACATCTTGATGTTTACGCGTTGTACCATTTCCAAGTGGCAAGCTTTCTCATCAAGCAACGTTACTTTGTGAAAATTTCTGTTTAATTAGTCGTGATCAACGTGCTAGAGAGCACAAGTCACCATATGTCTAACTTTTCTAGCGTGAGTGTAATATTTTCGTCAATGTTCTTATTTACGTACACTATAAAAGAAATTCTGGTTCAAGTTATGGTATAAAGTACCGGCACTTTGGGTGCGTCATCCGTGAAATCCATTTTACCTTAATATCCATTTTTACCCTGAAAATATTATGCTATAATTTATACAGTTGTATTTATTTAATTATAGTGATTTAGTGATATCACGGTAATTATTATTGTAAAAATTATGGCATATCAGACGTTTTGTTCCGAAACATGTTATGGTAAAAATCAATTTTACGTTAAAAAGTACGGGCAGTGTGCGAGCTAATACATTTTACCGCAATTTGATCTGGAATTTTTTTTTTTGCATTGTATGGGACCGCGCGCCAAACTCTTCCAAAGCATCTTGTAATAGGAATATATAATAATATGACAATTCTAAACTAAATGATTTGATTTTTAGCAACTAAGATAGATAGTGTTTATGTGAAATTATAAATATAATAACTAATTGCATTACAGATCCTCATATGCAACGTAAAAGTTCTATTTCTACTTTTTTTAATTTTTCAAGTTTTCAAACAAAATACATTTAGCTAATGCAGGTATTTTTTCAATGGCAAATAAAACCACAAAAACCAATCAGTTAGCCATATTTCACTCCATGTATTTTCACTACATATGTATATTCTAAAAAAATGAAAAGTATATCTCTTTTCATTGGTTATGGAATATGTGCCCTTAAAGTTGAATTACGTAGGTTCAGATTTCAAAAGCAGGTATCTTTTCATTTCACTTTCAAAATATTCTACTATGAATTCGAGATTACTGTTCCCCCACCCACCGAGCTGTGGGAAAAGTAGAAAAAGAATTGTATCTAATTATCATATTCCAAGTTAAGATGTCAACAGGTTAAATATAATAGATTCTATGAAGTTTCATGTATTATGCATGTAAGTTTCGCATATTCTTTGTACAACTTTGACAACGGTTGAAAATTTTCTTCCCAGTCCCAGTACGGCAATTTCGAAATATAACTTTGTATTTTTATTCGCGAGTATTTCGACAGAATATGTATGAAATCCAATAGAAAATAAGATCTTTTCTTATTTCTGTATTGGCTTTTCGATATCGCTTAATCGATAAAAGGGGAAATGTAAATGATTTATACATTTTTTAAAAGAGGTAAGGCATCTTGAAGATTTGAATTTGTAAATTGTTTTGAATTTCGAAAGCTCATATTATGTGCTTACTTGTGAAAAATTTTGTAGAATGCAATGAAAGTTGTTACAGGATATTTAGTTTTCACTATAAAAGGAATGAAAGTAAATAATACTCATGTTTTTAAATAATGGTTTTATATGGTATATAATAGTTTATGGAAATTAAGATGTCATCAATGTATTTTAGCAACAAAATAGTTTTCATTGTAAAACCTGATTCCAACATTTTTAACAGTTTCTATTATTTATTTATAGGCTTAACTAAATTCACATATAGTGGTCCTTAATATACAAAGAAGATCCAAATATGCAATGCTATAATTATTATTTTTCATGAATAGATAAAAGATATATTCTTTGCTCCTTTTATATTGTGCTTTTTCGGGTTGACTGCTAACTTATATGTAGAAGAATCGACTGAAATTATATCACGTCACAGTGAGATTTTATTTCTTATAAATTACTAATAACTATGTCATTGCTATAGAGCTAAGCTGACGTCACTTCACTTACCGGACCACTGGCAATCCATCACATCAATGATCAATCAGTTACAGCTAGCAATCAATAGGAATACGTTTCTAATGGGATAGGAATATAAATCGTCCAATAGAAATGGTGCAAATGACAATTGATTGATTTACCTCTAGTTTAATATCTTTATTGAAAAATCTGAATTATTTAAAATACTATAATTGTGAAAAAAAAATGGAGAATCCAAAAGAATAATAAAAAAAAGCTTCTGGAAAAATATATACGAATAAACAAATAAATAAATGAGCTTTAATTGTTTATCGGGCAATAGTTAAATATTAAGCTGATAAATTATTTTTCTGAATTTTAGGTGATTTTGCAAGAGGATGGCGTGGCATTAAGAATAATGAATAATACTCAATAAAACTCAGTTACAAATCATGTTTAAAAAAAAAACATATTTGTGGAATACTTTGGCATCATAAGTTGAATACGTTTTATCAAATGAAATTGATATTGATGCGTCACTGATACGTGCATAGAACATGTACGAACAATCTTTGTACATTGATAAAACGTTCAGAAGTTTGTGTAAAAATAAACATTTATAAAGAAAATTAATTAAATGCATTAGAGAACGTAAGGAAACAAACAAAACCCATTCATATAGAAATATTTTAAACATATCGTTAATTAACTTTGACTCTTAAGTATCTGGAACTTTTTTTTTTCTAGCTTAAATTTTTATAATCATTTTTGATAACCTGATCTAGAATAAAACAGCATGGCAAATTTAATAATTCAAGGCAAAGAATGTGAGTTCAAAAAGTTAGATTAATAAATATAATTTTAATAATTTGTATAATTAAAAGTTGTACACTTTATTTTGCTGCAGTCAGCCTATGTTAAACATATTGAATTTTAGGAACAGTTAAGATTAACAGAGCCACCCAGAAATTGATCTAAAAAAGAGGAATTGACTGAGATTCATTGTTAAATATTTCTTGCTTAATAACTAATCGGAAATTGTGTGTCACACTAAACGTTATCCATTAAGTAACGCATAATGAGATTTTGACTTATTTATTGCTTATACTACTGTTGGAATTAAGTTGCATATAAATACATGGGCATAATACTCTACTTCTAAACCACATGGCAAATATTTCATGATTAATAAGTAATCGGAAATTGCGTCTCGCAATAAACGTTATCCATTAAGTAATGCTAAACTGACCAGCGTCCTCCCCAAACTAAAAATCTGGTTGCAAAATTTCGAAACAAATAATCGAAATCCAATTATTAAAAAAATATTTCTGTTAAAGAATGTTTGCGCGGGATTTCTGTTCTCAGAATATTAAATTAGAAAGGTAAAACAGTGAGTTTCAAATATCTTTGTAGTAATTTTATCATCAGATTTTTAGTTTTGGGAGGGTGCTGGTCAGCTTAGTAATACCTAATGAAATTCCACTTACTTGTTACTTATACTTTGAATATTTCTGCTGGTAGAAGTTAGTACTATGCAAATATACTCAATGCAATAATACTCAACTTGTAGTCCCCATGGTAAATATTTTATGATAAATAAGTAATTGCATCTAATACTAAACTCTATCCATTAAGTAGATCATAATCAAATTTTGGCTTATCTATTGTTTATCCTTCGGATATTTCTATGTGTATGTGTGGATACATGAGTAGTTACATGTGAATACATGAGTATAACGCATTTCAGTGTTAGTGGAAAATGATACATAAAACTGCAAATACGTATGAACTTTTTATTTGTTGAAAGATAATCTTTCGAAAAACACTCCTTAGTTCCTTTTAAAATATTCTCTGTAAACAACCTCTTAAACTACTTTAAATTAGAACTAAAATATCCACGAGTAAAATTTTTAAAGCGAAAGACCGCACGCTTGAGAATTTCGAAACTTAGGCCAGGTGTGCCCTATTAAGACACCCTTTTTTAAAAAAGATGCAGATTTTTACGAAGATACTATCTAGTCTCTTAGTATTCTGCAAAGTATCTGTACTCTCTTGGGAACAGCTTTAAGTACTTCTTGGAAAATTGTTAGCAATTAGGTGTACTTTTTAAAGAAAATGGGGAAAATAATTCTAACTGTTATGTGAACTGGTTTCTTTTTATTTATTTAATGGATGCTATGCTTCAAATAGTTTGTTTTTATAATTTTCAAAGGTGAACAATGACGGAAAATTAGATAATGCATTTTTATCATTTCAAACATGTATTAGAACATACTCTTATGTAAAATGTAGGCAGCGGAAGAATTTTTCATTGCATATTTTTGAGCTCGACAAAATAAATATAATTATTGAGCCAAATCAAGTTAAAATAAGATTTTAATGATTAAGTTATAAGTTGGAAAACTATAAATTAATTTTAAATAGAAATATGAATATATTTTAGTCAATTTTTCCAGGCTTCAAACTTTATAATATTTCTTGCGACTCAAATCGTTCACATTGATACAATTTCAAATTGATAATAAATATAAAACTCGGAATTTTCACATTTATATATAGTTTTTCCAAGACTTAAGATTTTATTATATAAATTTAATAAAATTAGAGGGAAGAGGTCTTGAATGACAATGATTTGTAAGATTAAAATCTTACTAAACAATAATGGAATTAAAGGGTAACTACAAATTAAACAGGAAATCTTCACGTCTGTTACTATTTGAGATACACGAGTAAATATAAAAAATTAAAACTACAAAAAAGTTAACAAAATGAAAAAAAAGTATGAAATAGTCAGTACAAAATAAATGAATAAATAAATAAAAAATAACAGCACACGGAATACAAACGCAAAACGAAAACAAAATCAATTACTTTTGGTTATGAAATTATTTTTCTTTACCGCCTATTAAATTACGTACAAAATTGAATGATAACAAACGAAATTTAATATAATAAATGCTATTTATAGCAATATTTATCTGACAAAGAGTTTTTAGATAACTTAAACAACTAATCTGAGGTAAAAAACAAATTTATAAAATGAAATGTTTTAGTTATTGGAAAAATAATTTTTTTTCATGTCATTTCTTGTTCACAGTTCAGAATTTCGTTTATGTACTCTTAAAATATTGACAATGGTATCACAGAAAGTCTCGCAAAATAACCAGTATAAATAATTAGATGTGGTAATTTTAATTGAATTTTTTTTTTCATTTTTTAAAATTCTTTGCTCAATTTTTCAATTGTTATTACCATACAGTACGGTAATTTAAACAGAAATTTTTTCTCACTGCAGAATCATCAACCATGGCACAGCTCAATTACTATAAGAAACATACGCCTTACATTCTGGATCATTAATTACATGCGCACGAAATGACGTTACATATACAATCTGAAAACGAAAATATACCTACTGCCATCTCACACGACAAAAACTTACATTTTATTGTCAATGCATTATGCTCAGTGGAGTAACATACCATTCCACCATGTTTGATTTGCTTCAAAAATTTTGTACATTTGGTTAAGATATATTGAGCGTTTTACAAAATTAAAATATATTTATAAGGAGAATTTTGAATGAGTCTTTGCGGCTACAGGACATGCAAAATTGTGATGCTCAAAATACAGTTCTATTCTGGGAGACATTTATTTGTCGTTATCATTGCAATGAATATTCGACCCCCTATTGTGCGGAAGTTCAAGAGAGGGAAAAATCATGCATTAGCATCTGATTCCATCTTCCTGTCAACGGGAGATCGTGCTCAAATCGAATTGTCATTTATTTGCCTGATTTGAGTCCCCTGTCTTGACACCCACTTCATCACGATGAACGACATATTTTATTGGCTCCAATTCCTGTTGCCATGTTCTCGCCAAATTCCTTTTATCATTTTAAATGATTGACGGCATAAAATCCAAAAGACTTTTTACTTTAATACCCGCCAGAGGAACAATTTCTGGTAGTAACTTCTTAAGAGATTTCATTCATTCTTTATCCCCTTTCAGAATTTTTTTTATATTTGCGAATAATGTTGAATAGAATGCAGATATTGTTTTGAAATAGCTTTTTTTACTTTAAAAAAAAAGTTGAAGCACGATAAATTAAGTAGATATAATTTATTCGGCAAAATGAACAAGTAGTTACGCACAAGTTATGCACCAATAGGTATTCATAAAAAAAATTTAATTTCTTCAAAAGTTTAAAAATATTGCAATTCACAATTAAATGAAACTAAATTGTTATTATCATTATTTCAATTTACCGTAATCTTCGATTTTGGGTTTGTAGTTTAGAGTTACTGCGAAAAAAAAGAAAACAATGCAATTCAAAACTAAATTATTCATCTACATAAGATAAAGACTATAAAGTTCTTGTCAATTTTCAAGGAGAATTTAAAGACAGAACCTATTTAAAATATGGTTATAATTACTAGTTTGAGTGTGTTTATTTGGCTTATACTGTAAAAATTCCTGGATCAAAATATGATTAAAAGAATCGCCGGTACCTTATTTCGTAATTTGATCTGGAATTTTTTACAATGCACAATCTTTTTCCCTCTTTGAAGAAATTTAAACATACCGTCCCTCCAGACCTTCTCAGCTTATTCGGCAATAAATTTTATTTCGTACATTTTAACAAAAAAAAAAAAAAAAAAAAAAAAAAAGTGATAATACGAAAGAGACAATATAAAAGAGACAATGGACGACTATTGATGTCCTCCATTGTCTTGATGAAGCATGCCGTCTTCCCGATTCCACAATTAATTCTGGCCAATTTTTATTCAATTGTAGTCTTTAAATATGTTAATTATGAGCAATGTTTTTCCTGCATTTGTCTTTTACATTATGTATGGATTCTATTTACTTTCAATCACTCAAATATACTACACACGTACCCTTTACTGAAAATCAGAACTAATTTTCTACACAACTCAATAAAACACGCGCTTTCTAATATATTTAATTTTAAAATGTTTAGATGAATTCTCTAAATGTTAATAAAACATATTCTAAGCAACAAAAGGACTAATAATTTAATACCTCTAAAATTATATTATATTGCAACGTTATTGGACAGATAGATCAGTTACACATAATATAGTAATTGCTAAATATTATTTAGTTAAACAGTATAATAAATAGTATTTAAAACGACTTTTTTTAAGTACGGAGAAATCTATAATCTTGCACATGCGAGTTGTTCTAAATTAAATAGCTAGTTTTTAAAAATTTAGGATTGAATAAAAAACAAAAAGAAAAAACACATAAAATAAAAAATAAAAAGTTTTGTAGCCAATGCATTTGAAAAGCTTTCTGTTTTTAGTTCAAAGTGTTTTTGATACGTTTATAGTTTAAAGAAACACAATAGTACAATTTAAAGAAAGCTAATAAGAAATCATATCATTGCATCATAATTTTTCGAAATCTTTTAACGAATGAAAATCATATTATAATATTTCTGAAATATCAATCACTAGCCACAATGGCATGTAGTAATATGATTTTTAAATGTTTTTTCTTATTTGTAGATTTAATATTCACAACGCCATCTGTTGAGCGGATTTTAAATTAAAGTTAAGATGCTGAGGATGAAAAATTATGCTCTATCACTTGAATTCGCGGCAAGATTTTTTAATTTTAACCATTTTCTTTGATACAGTTTTGAAAATTGCCAACATAGTTTACGATAATTATATTGATATATGTATAGCGTAATATGCAAATGATACACCTCTTTATAATTTTTTTTCGGTTTTTTGCACTTTTTATAACTATAAATAAAGGGGATTCCTGACAAATCCTTTCAGATAAAAATTATTATAATGTTTGTTCCTGTATATTACTAAAAATCATTTATTAAATAAATTTGCATATGGGACTGTATTTCTCAGGGGCACAAATGAACGTTTTGACGTCAAAGTATGCATTTTACAGGGAATTACGCAAAGTAAAATAATGTAATTTTTCAATGTTTTTTTTAACCCAAATAAAAATTTTAATAACGTTATGAATGCTGCTTTCTTGAGTTTTCCCAAATGATTCGTTGATAAAATTTTTAATTCTCATTAAAAACAATTTTCTTAAAATAAAAAAAACATTATTTATAAAATTTATATTGTTGTACGAAATTAAATTAAACTTTTGGATATTGAATAATAATAAATAAAGAGAATTTAAAATGAATAATCAAATAAGTGAAAAGAAAGATATGGTTAGATAAAACCCCAGGTATTCGCGAACTTTTTATGTCTGTTTAGGGCTTCTTTGAACTATTTTTTGTTTTATTCTGATAAAAATCTACCTTTAATTTTTTTTTTAGTTTTAAATTGAAACATTTGCATTTGAATTAAAAGAAACGACACCATTTTATATTGTTTTTTCTTTATATCTAATATCAATACTTCTGGGAAACTCTTCACAATTTCTTTAAAAACGTAAAAAGAATTGCATATTTTTACTTATCATTTTAAGAAATATGAATAAGTAATGGATTATAAAAAAAATATTACTTTTTATGAATTGAGTTACTTTAAATTTCAAATTTCTGTATGATATAATATTTGTTTAAACATTTTATTGAATTTTTTTCATTCATTTTGCATTTCGGGATAAAGCAAGTCCAGATTTCTATTCTAAGATAATTTTTAAATATTTTATGTGCAATATCAAATTACAAAACGAGATTTTTCTTTGATGTTAACCAGTTATAGTATTAAGTAGGATTGATTAGTTATAGTATTAAGTAGGATTGTTTAGTTATAGTATTAAGTAGGATTGATTAAACAGGTTTACATTAAATATGTGACATACGAAATACAGGATGGCTAACTGAAGTCACCCAGTTTCGACCCACCTATTTTGATTGACAATTAGAATCTATTCCGGCTGACTGATAGAATCTGTTCTGGTTAACGGATAAAATCTGTTTTCGTTGACGGATAGAAACTCCTTTGGTTAACGGATGTCGATGAAATTCGGTATATACGTAATACGAACCATGAAAACATGAAGTCTACAATACAAATTAGTTCGAATTTCATCCAACTGATGGAGATGGTATAATAAAGGATTTATGCAATTTTGAGTAGTTTTTAAATGCCAATTCCCATTTTCAAATTATCGTTAAAAACTGGCCAGGACGTTTAAACATCACCGCCATAATAATTATTCTCCGTCAAGCCATTACAGAAGAAAGAACGAGTGTTCCTCTGCTGAAGTTATTTTATCAGCTCGACATTTACCTGCATGTTGCACAGAAAGAATATCGATAACATGTTGTTGCAGAACACTAGGTACTACAATTTAACGGGCTTGAACACGTGAAAGGCGATAATGTTACGCAAATCGGGTATACGCTGTGATTCAATGAAGTTTTGCATCGATAAACAGGGTCTTATACGTGCCATTTTTATTAACCTAGTGTTCGAAATTCGACCTTATTTTTCCATTACAGTTTTACCCCCTGGTTCCTATAAAGGGTGAACCAAGTTTCAATGACATCCGTAAACCGGAACGGGCACTATGCGATGGGTCTAAACAGAGTAACATTAATTATAACCTCCGATAAAAATATCTGATAAAAATTTTATATTGCGGACCTCAAAGCAAAAACATTGAATTATGAAGTTTCTGCTTGTTGTTAATATCTAAGTTCTTGTTTGTAGTTATGTAACGCTATGATGAACAGAATATAGTTATGGATCAATAGAAATAACATTGACAAAGTAAATTTCAATATAAACAAATATTTTTGCAATTATTGTAATGATTTTTAAAAGGTTTTTAAATACTAAAGATTAAAACAGCTTCCGATAAATATAAAAAAATAAAATTGTAATTATATAAATTTTTTTTAATTGTAAGAACTTTAAATACTATCAGTTACATTAGAGCATTTAAAGCAAACCATTTTCGCTTTAAATTTTATTTTTATAATTTATCTATGCCTTCAAGTTCAAGAAAACAGAAATTTCTTTGTAAGGAATAATAGATCGGGATAGGAGAATTTTTTGTAAAAATCTTATGCTTGCAATTAAATACATTTTTATAACTGCTAACATGTTGCAATAAGAATATATCACATGCATTTGCGATTGCTAACGAGATTGCTAATATGAATTTTATCCAATTATGTACAATGCTAAGTTTTTAATAACCACACGACTCATGATCAAATCTTGTAAAGGTGAAATTGATTAAATAACTTTTAATAATTTTTTTGGAATTTGTGTAAACAATGCTCCAATACCTCTTGATCAAGTTTTGAAGGGGTTAATACGAGGGTCCTTTTTCAAGTAAGAACCAATTTCGCATCGTATCCGCGCATTCTATCAAATGACGTCAGTTTAAGTTCGGTAACTCTAGTAATGACTCTCATTACGCCACCATTTCGGTTCACGTCTCAGCCGGTATCGGTTGCATGATTGTACTTCGTTTGTCACAATGATAATCAGTAATCCTGCGATTGTGGAGTGAGTTCAGCTATTTGGCTTTTAAATGCAAAACAAGTTGACCCTGCTGAAATTCACCGGCTCCTTGCTAAAGATTATGTGCAATGAGTGATGGATATGTGCTTAAATGTTGTATTTTTTTAATGAAGGAAGAACAAATGTTCATGATGAAGAACGATCTGGATGGCCAATTATCATAAACGAGAAGTACTGGATTATCTTCCATATAACCCTGTCTTAGCGCCATCAGACTTTCATCCGTTTAACGGTCAGGCGGCAGAACTCTTTGATGACGGAATCTAAAAGCTGGTGGCATGACTTTACAAATCTTTCAGTGTTAAAAAATGAATAAATGTTCATATTTTAGTTTATGATACAATTTACGCTCATATATAAAGTTTCTCTTTCTCCATTACAAAACGGTTCTTACTTGAAAAATGACCCTCGTACATTAAAGAGTTTTTATAAATTATTTTTAAAAGTGTTAAAATTATTAAATTAATATTAAAAGTAATGTTTACTGCGCAAGCAGTAACTTTACTGGTAAAACGTAGTGTACTGTTGAACGAACGTAACGTACTGCACTGTTAGAGCTATTAAAATGAATTTTTATAAAAAATTATACCATTATGCAATGTAATCTATATATATATATATATTTCTCTTACACGGCGACAAAAAAAAAGCCTCATTACAACTCCCCGAATGGCAACGCCAGAAAATCGACCAATGATTGCCGCTAAAAATGTCACATGCCAAATCTAGCTGAGGTGGCTCAACATATAGCGTTTTAAAAAACGGAAACTGAAGTAACCAGAAAGAGCATTCTCACCAAATGTGATCTCTTCCGAAATTCACTCTATCAGGTTGTTCAATTCAGCTGCGGCAATCTCATACTATTAAGCTAGGCAGAAGTGAGTAGTTTTTATCGATAGATCTCTATTTCAGTATTTTGTCGAAAGCGCTTTTTTTTTTTCATTATTATTTTTTTTTTGTTATTAACAAAGCCCTGAATCTTTCTCAGTATTTGTTCGTATTTAGTATTTATTGCAAGTTAATGTTTAGTTTCTGCAAGTTTTTCTTTTGTATGTCCAATTTCTAAGACTTATACTTATGTTTTTAACAAAGTTGTGAATCGTTCATTGTTATTATTTTTTAAAAACATAATGTTTTGCTTATGCCGGTTTTTCCATTGCTATTCACTTATTTAAATTTTTAATAGACTTAATTATAGCCAAAATTTTAACCTTTTTGAAGAGATATCAGTTTTCGAAATTTTATCTTAAGACTTTATACTATAGCACATTTCTAATAGGTTTAACGAATTACATGTCATTTATTTGAATTCAAATTTATTTTAATGACTTAGTACTTACTAAAAAGATGTAATTTTTTTTAAAAAAAAAAGTTGTTATATGGATTTGAATGATTGTTTTTTTGAATTCTTAGAATTTTGTGCATTTGCAATGTACCTAAGTTAGTAGCGAGCGAAGCGAGCTTGGTTTGCTAAGCAAACCATATAAGATTGCGTAGCAATTTTCGGGGGTTGGCGAGCGTTAGCTAGCAGGGGGCTCAGCCTACTAGTAAGAAATATTGTTCTTAGAGCAACAAATTAAAAACGTCAAAGAGAAAAAAATATTAATATTCGGTGCAAGAGCCATGGGATAGAGCGTTCATTTTCTAATGAGGTGATCAGGGTTCAAATCCCAGAGATGGCTGGTCAAAAATAATTTCACATCCGGCTTGTAATTTTATTTATTTCAAACTCTATAAAATTATTTTAAAATTAAATTTAATTATTTTAAAAATAAACTATTCATGCAAGATAATTAAAGAAAAAACGTATTTTTATTTAAAATTACTGTATTATAATTTTGTGTTATTCAGAATTGCAAGTTTTAAAACATACCTATAATTTATAACACATAATTTTTTTTTTTAAATATGAACAAAACGGTATGAGATACATTTTTCCCAGCTGAAAAATGGATTTTTTTTTTTAAAATCTTTCTTCGCGTTCAATTAAATTCTCCATTGAAATTTAATAGCTCCAAATATTTATTATTCTTAAGGTCTTTGTAACAGTTTTATTCTAAACTCCTCTTGAAATACTCTTTAACTGTCATCCGCGAAAGGAGAAACCATATTCGGCCTAATTAGCTGCACAAATGTCTCTTTCAATGGCGACCTTTTCCTCAAACATCTTCAAGTAATTAGGAAATTTAAACTCTCTGCGATTGTAAACAAATTTTGCTTGTAGATTTAATTGCCCAAGAATAACTGTCTAATGATTTCGAGACGAGTGTTTAAACATTAGGAAAAGTTAATATTTAATGTCGTCCAGATTCACATTCCAAAGAGTTGAGTACCATTTAACCGTCGTCATTTTCTGCTTTTCTCCCCCCCCCTCACCCTATCCTGCTCTAAGCTTTCGTAATTTATGTTTTATCGAGAGACCGGATATGTTATGTGGGTGAATTGCTTAACTGAAATCGCAAAAGATGAAAGAGATTTCGACTGAGTATAAGTAATTAGTTCGGTAACGTTTGGTACTTCTGTTTCGGAAGCAAGTGGTAAGCAGTGAAGCTTCAGCTGCAGCCCATTGTGTTATGACAAATGTAATAATTGTGGAAGCTATTGTATTCATAAATTTAAACTGCAACCGAGTTGAATCATTCTTTATTAAAGATTTAAAATTAAAACCTATTAAACTCAAGTTATATAAATTTTTATGGCAACGTTATTTACTTTAAGAACATACAATGCAGCACTGACATTTAAGTTTCAGAAATATATGTAGTTTCTCTAAACTTGTGTGTTCTTGCATCAAAACTTTTTAATTTGATTACGCAACCTCGATGACTGCACCTGTTATTATCACTCTATATTATGATACTGTACTACAGTCTACTACACTCGTTGAATGGTTACATACTACAATGGTACTACCCTCGTTAAATGGTTATCATTACTCTGTACACTCTGTTTACAGTAACATTAATAGCAATATTTACACCATGAATAGCTTTTGGTAAGATTTCCACGTACTGGGACTCAAACTTAATAATTCACGCGGGTGGCATTATTTAATTTGTGCAGGCGATATTTTAAGTTAGACAATGAAACACAAAAACGTACTTTCTCTAAATAAACATACCGTTTTTCGACATATTATGATTACCCCACAATCTACAAAATATAGACCCAATAGTTTGGTCAGGGCAGCGGTCCAAAGTTTGTACTTAATTTTAGTTTTTGCGTATTTCCCAATATCTCGATAATTTTTTAAATGAATTGAAAACTTTTTACACACTATAATAAAATTCACTCATTCAAAGATTCGTTTATAAAATTTTTAATATTTATTTATTATTTTTTATTACTTTATTTAATAATAGTAAAAAAAAATTTGAATGGTTAGGTATACAAGTTTTCACACCATTTTAAAGAATATAATTTCAAAGGCAAAATATTAAATTTGAATGGCATTGGTCGAATAGTTCGATAGAAATTAAACTATAAATATCGTAATTTTTTGAAATTCTATTTTTCAGAGAGGGATCTCCTTAAAATTTTGCATTTTGCCTTATACATTTACATTCTTTAAAATGATGCAAACATTTGAAAGTCTTCAAATTCAAAAATTTTTAAACTATTATTAAATAAAATAATAAAAAATAGTAAATAATTAGTAAAAATTATTTTTTGCACATAATTATCTTTAAATGAAAAAGTTTTTTCAATTTTGAGCAAAAATTTTCATTTCGTTTAAAATAGTCTCGAGTTATAACTTAAACAAAAAGTAAAAATTACATTAAGGGATCCACACTTTCGGCCGGTCTCTCTCTATGAAGACCTTATTTACTACATTGCGGCAACTCTCTATATTTTGGGGATCAAAAGTACGAATCCTTCAAAAAAAAAAAAAAAATATATGTTATTCAGGGAAAGTACGTTTGATCGTCTAATTTAGTAACTAAAAATATCGTCCATACTAATGAATTAGCATATCTGATATCACCCCCTGGAACCATTAAGATTGAGTCCCAAAACAGGAAAATACAATCATTAGATCAAAAGTTATTCAAGGTGTTTCGTTTTTTGTTTTCCGCACTGTAAATTTTATACAAGCATGGGCAATTAAAGTGGGCAAAGCTAATGGGCAATTAAAGTGGCCCCCACTTTAATTGCCCATTAGCATGCTCGGCTCACGAACTTACAGCAGAGGAGGTTGATTCTTCCTTCTAAATAACCTTTTCCATCCAAACTAGCATTGTTTTGGCAGTACTGTACTCAATTTAGGAAAAAGTTTTTTCCATTATATTCTAGCTTTATGCAAGGGAAAATGAATTAATTTCAAACCATGAATATATGATACTGTATTTTTGTCAATATTTTGACTGTCAGTACTACAGCATCTTGAAACTCAGTATGCGGTAGGATCAAGTTAATGCTCCTGTGATAGCTAAGCTACCATCTTTTTTTTCCTAGTCTCTATTTTACCCTAAGACATCTCATTCTATAAGGAAATGGCCAGAAGGCACAAATAAATTTTAATATTAATAGAAGATTGTGGATTTAAGTAAGAAGCTGTTAATATTTTACTTCAAGGAGATGAAGAAAATAGTACATCAAGTCGTCCACACAAACGGATACTATAACATTCCTGGATTATAATTTGCAATGATACTGTGAAAGTGATTCAAGAGCAACTAAAAGAATAATGAAAAAGAATAAACCTAGTGTTCTTTTCTTATTAAGAGTTCCAAATCTAAACTTTAGAGTTAAAATTTTTTAATCACAGTTACAAATTTTAGAATTACAGTTTAAACTGAATTGACCTTAACTCCACTACCAACTAATGAAATCTATTTCACCTTAAGAAATTTAAAAAGAAATTAAATCATGAATAATTTTAGGAGAAGCTATGTTTCATTTATAGAAAACGTCAAAACCTTCAGTGTAAAGTTGCGGACACGAAAAAAAAAAGCAACAGTTTTAATTCGAGAAAGAATTTTTCAACTTTAAAATAACAAAATACATTGGATAAAATATTCCACGAGGAAAGGTGCGGGCGGAATTTGTTGAACATTTTCACATTAAGTTGATAGCTATGGTTTTTGAACTGAAAAAAGTTTTCGCATATAATATATTTTAAAAAATTTAATAACGACAAAAAATTGATTGCTATCTTTCAAAGTATTTTAAATATTAATAAATGTAGACCACATGACATGATCAGTATGATTTTAACGGGTGAACACGAAAAGTAAAATCACTTAAAACAAACTGACATTTTTTAAATATTCTAAAAAAGCAAGCATTTTTATCAACTTTTGTGCACATATTAGTATACATTAATAAATAATACCGAGTAACTAAATCGTTTTCGATTTGTGACTAAATGTGCAATCGATGTAAGAAAAGTAATAATTTTTTATTAACATGTAATAATTGGCAATGGAGGATGCAGTCAGAGAAGTGATATTAATAGTGATATTATTGGATTAAAAGTATCTCTTGTTAAACTCAAAATTTATCTAATTTATTGTAAAAACCGTATCTTTATTTCAAAATATTTTAACATTTTATTGTTAACTAATAAGTAAAATTTAAAAAAGTTTTATGAATATTAAGCAAATGTTTATGTTAGTAATTGCTAAAATATTTTTTTAAAAAAATCATTTAAGGGAAAATATTTTAATTGTTGTGCTTATTTAGTTTCATGCAAAAAGTTTTATTAAAAAAAATGTCCCTGAAACTTAATTCGGAAAAAATTAGCGATGATAGTTAAATGATCGTTAGTGCTAATTAATTGAAATACTCGTCATTAAGCCTGTCATTAACGAAGATAATTTCTTACCATAATCTTATCAGATAAATAATTAGTTATTCCAAAAACTGTTTTAATTCCATGTTCTTACCACTGCCATCAAATTAATATCAGCACATTTAAAGGATGATTGCAATCTAACGACGTTAATTTCTAAGCAAAAATGAAGCAAAGATTCAGCAAACAATCCATTAAAAGATAAATATAGTCTTTATTTTTTTTTCCTTCTTAGCTTTAATTCAAATACAAAAAGTAGCGAGAAGAAAAAAAAAAAAAAAAAAAAAAAAAAAAAAAACGCAAGGTAAAACACTTATAAGCGCAGTGGTTTAACTTTTTTAACGAAATAAATGCGTTAAAACGACTAAGAAAAAAAGAAATTACACCAGCGTTCTCCGCCACTTGGAACGACGATGCTTATGCGGTGAAAAAGAGGAGCCATTTGCACAAAAGAACATTTTATACCCTCTAAGCGCCTCTCTCCGATGGTATTCGATACTCGAAACTGCACGACCGCCCATCCATTATTTAAAACATCCCATACCTTCACACCCCCGTACTTTGGACTATCGTCTGCATGTGTTGCCAACCAGAAGGGTTGAGCGAGGGTGGGGCTGCTAAAGGGATGTAAATTCTTCTCCCTGGTAATTCGGTTTTGAGCATACTATGCCAATTTATCATAAAATGCCTCAGAAACAGTGTATGTAATACTTAACTGAAGCAAGCACTCACAAGTTTACGTACAAGGGTGTGGTGGTTGTTTGGAGCTAAGTCAGGGGAGTAGGAAGGGTGTGAAAAGTTGTGAAAATGCGAATGAATCCATGGCGTAAATGAAAGCAAAAAGAATAAATGGAATGCCAGTCAGCTTATTCTGAATATCCCAAGAGGTATGGGAGCGGTAAATTTGGATTTTAGCAGAAACATCACTGATCTTCGAGAACGATCAAATTCAGAAAATAGTTTTCATGAATTATAGTGGAAGAGGGCAATCAACAACAACAAATAAAAAAAGCCACTTTGAGTCTGAATGAAAGTTAATACTACTTGTTCAGGAAACAAATTTGTTATGCTTGGGATATGTTCTAGTCGGATCAATCTGGTCCGTTTAAACATGTTTATTCTAGGAACTTTTTTCAGAAATTTTATTTCAATGACAAAAAATAAGTTGGAGATAAATCTTTAGCTAATTAGGTTGATTTCGAGTTTGTTTAAATAAATTTTTAGATAACTCCATTGCTATCAAATGATTTTTGTTTTGAGGCACGTAATTATAGAAAAAAAAAAAAAAAAAAAAAAAAAAAAAAACAATTTTTTTCTAGAAATTTGTCCTAGAATTTTCCAAAACTTATTTTATGTCTTTTCAGAAAATATGAAGCTATGGAACTTGGAAACTACGTATGAGTGTACGCAAAACTTTAAGTGTACCATGCGGTACCATGTGCAGCATATACCAAGTATCAATATTGTTAGAATAAAAATAATTGCTAAAATAAAGAAGTGGGTCAATAATAATAATGATAAGTATTGTTATAATAGTAACGAACAAAACATAGACGAAGCAAAAATTAGCAAATTGAATTGAGAAAGCGAAACATTGAAATTATAATTTTTAAAGTAAAATTAAATTCTAAGAAAAGTTAAGAAAGATAGAAAATATACGTTTGTGAAGTGTTCAGATCACCTTGTAAAAGAAGTTTTGGTATAGAAAATTCAGTAATCTTCATTTTGAAAAATAATTTCGTTATTTTTGAGTATCATATTGTCATAAAAATGCGTGATTTCCTTATGGAATATACGAACTCTATAACAATTGTTAAGTAATTAAATATACCATGTGTTAGGTAATATTTCCGTTCAAATAGTAAAGATTTACGGGAAGTTCAGGTTTTCAAAATTTTAGTTTTTATTACCACATAGTTATTAAAAAATACAAAACTGAAAAGCAAATTTTACCGAATAAATGTTTTTTACGCCATGCTCTAAGGTCTCATGATAAAATTACCAAATTTTATCTCATATTATAAAACCATGTCTTGCTGTTAATTTTACCAGAATTATTACCTGAGCTCTTCGGGGAAAAAAAAAAACACCGAGTTTTTTGGTGTTCCCTTGGAAACTCAAACACGGTAAATTTTACCATATTCTGGAAGTTTTGATCTTACTTTTGTTCTCATTGTAGAGGTTTCCTAGTAATACTGCATTTTTTTTGTAACTGCTTCATCACTCTTGAGTCATTTCAATGTATTCCTCGAATTCACTCAATTTTTTTTTCCAATCTAATTTTAAAATTATTGCACTGTATGACGGGCTGATGCAGGTATTAGTTCACTTGCCTATCATCTGAATTTTGCGTGTTTAATTTATGGCAATGACTGAGTACTTTCTATTTATGTCTCTTTTCCTAATGAATTAAGTCAATCGATATGCGTTATTAAGTCTAGTGTTTCTGTCAAAGTGCGTAATCTGAAACTAGTAAAGATAGTAATTTCTTAATTTTGCAAAATAATTCCTCGAAAAAAAAAAATCGGAAACGGTGTTGTTTAAAATTAAAAAAAATTTCGTGAATCTGTACCTTTTTCTTTTCCAGGGTTAAGTGCGCAATTCTATTCAAACATGAGCATTACGACCATTGAACTCCTGATGATAAGATAAGAAAAAGAACGCCGGGCAATAGCTTTTGAAATAAGTCAAATGATTATCTCAAAGTATTCTCAGTCTTCCTATTTATTAACTTCCCTAATTATATTTATGTTCGTAAAGGCATTTATAAACATGAAAATTATTTGGGAATGCATTTTAATTAAATTAAAGGTATTTTTTGTTTGACTTGAACGATAAATTTATATATTTTTAAAACTGATTTTTTAATGATATCTAACAATATTTTGTCAGCATTTGCATGATAAAAATGAATATCGGAATAGTGTTGGCGGTATTAAATTGTTTTGCATGTTATTTATTTAATTATATTATTTATATTATTAGAGTATTACTTATTATTATTTACATTATTTTAGTAATTGTTTGTATAATTCATAATGTGACATTCACTCTTCTAGAGATAGTTTCTGTTAAATAACCGATATCGAAACTATAGTTGATCTATAGTTAAATTCATATTTAAAAATATTTTAAATGGAAGTTTATATTCTTTAAATGTGAGTAAATATATTATTACTTAAATTGATGAAAAGAACTAAAACAATATTTGTGATTTAAAGTTTCAGCAGTTTATTTTAAATGTTATACTTTTTAATCCATTTTAACATGCTGTGCTATACTAAAAAAAAAAAAAAACTCTCTCTTTCTTTTTACATCACAAAATTTGCTTCAATTTTTTTTTCCTTTATTTTTAAGTATAAAGTAGAGATTTGAAATATGCATTAATTTTTGAACATGTAATTAGTTTTTTTAGAGCTGCTCCGTTGCTTATTAGATAAATCTCTGTATCATATTTCCATACTCTTAAAAGAGACCTTCGCACTTTTATCCCACAAATTTTACTTTATGTTTTATTTGTTTTCAACTTGAAACCTACTTGGCACACTATGAATATTCATCCTCAAATATTCTTGTCAGACACTTCATTTTAAATTGCCTCTGGCAATAAATCAAAGAGCAAGTGAATCAATTCCAGTAACTTTCACGGCCGAAGAGATTAGCAGGAAAACAAACAAAGGCCACTAAGTGCACCGCTCAAAACTTTTGCCAATCCTCATGACCTCTAAATCCTTACAAGTACTTGATGGTACCAATTTAATTATCGGAAAGCGGCTCTCGTCGCTTGTTCCAGATTCGATTAGCAGTATCCTAGACACTCAATAGAACAGTCACAATAGCTTCATTCAGAATGTAATGCTCCTCTCCTCATTGTCAGGCAGGACACGCATTAATCACGCTTGAGAAAGGGGGTGGGGAGGAATGGGCAAATCGAATCCTGCATGATCGTGGATAATTGCAGATGACTTCAATTGCATGCAAGAAGTGATACAATGTGTACATTACAGAACATTCTTCTTCGTCGTTTTCACTTCTTAAGTTTCTGCCTGACAATCTAAATTTGTTTGGTCATAAAAAATGCTCCTTAGAAGGGTTTCTCAAATTTTTAAAATATACACAAGTTAAGGAATACTACACAAGGCTTATAAACGGCTACATTTACAAAATAACAACAAAAATATATACTTTTTTATTTGGTGTGTGACTACAGATGCGAAAAACAGCTTAAAAAGGCGCTATATCGCTAGACAAACTTTTCATCGTAAATTCTGTTTTACCTCCATTACTAATTTGAAACTTAAAGTATAGATTCGTGAGTTCAGGCAAAGCTTAAGTAAGTTATGAAGTTTCAATTGCAGAAAAAAAAAATTCAAAGTATCAAAATGCAAACAAACTATTAAAAGCGAACTTTCCCATTGCGAAATCAGAAGTTATTCTCTCACAGTCTATTTTGCTATTCATTTTAATATTTTGAAAATTTCTTTTTATCTATTGAAACTTCTTGCCTTACATGATGGGATTGCATGAACTAATTTTTCTATGCTTTAAATTTAGAATTACTTATGAAGGGGAAAGAAAATTTCCGATGAAAAGTTTCTCCTATGGTGTGGCGTCCTCTTAATATCATATTTAAAATTTGCTTATGGATGAATTCTCGAGCTATTTTAAAATGACCTAATAAACTACTAAACTAAAATTACTAAGTGACCTACTAACCTTCAAAGACTACTAAACGCACCTTAAATAGGTGATTAGTAGGTACACCCCTAAGCTTCACCAAGTAATCATAATGGTTTGAAGTTTTGTACTATTTAAAAAGATTAACTAATCTATTAGGCCAATTAAATACAAATTAAATATAAAAAATGATTCAGCAAACATAAGTAACTTTAATTTACCGACAATATTAATCCGTTAATTACCGTCTAATTAATCTACACTCAAAAAAGTCCAAGAAAAACAATCGAACGAAAAGTTAAGCAAAAATAAATCCTGGAATAAGATAAATATACCAAATTTAATTTCAATTAATACAATTTAATTTCAATTAATACAATTTAATTTCAATTAATACAATTTAATTTCAATTAATACAATTTAATTTCAATTAATACAATTTAATTTCAATTAATACAATTTAATTATAATTATTTCCATATTCAGTGCAGGTTTTCACTGGTACTTCTTTACTAGGGATTCAGCAAATTTCAATGGAACTTTTGTTTCTTCCTCGCTTTAAATATTTGTTTACGACCTTCAAAGGGTAAATTGTTTTGACTTCATATTTGAAAAGGAAGAAGAAGTATTCAAACATTTTTTGTAATAACCTTGGAAAAAATTTAAGTGTTAGTTTCAATAACATAAAAGCTACGTTTTTCGCGTTCAGCTTTTTCGGTAAACGAAATTATTAAACCACTATAACTGAGCTCCTCCAAAATTGGGATGATAACAAAACCTTATTGGTTTTAAATCTTAATTTTTAAAAGACTTTTACCACTCAAATTGCTTCAGTATAATTTTTTAATAAAAGAGAATCGAAAAGCTGACATTCAACAAAGCGAGGATTAAGTTATCCCGGTTCAACTCAATTCAAAACACAATATGTTGTATGCATCCCGAAGCTATGGAAAATTATTTACATCCTTGCATCGCGAGTGAAAAAAACGTCATTGAGCAAAAAATAAAGTTACAATTTTCTCTTAAAAATGTACAAAAGGGCCTGTTTATTACAAATTTACTAATTTATTTATTTTATGATTCTAGAATATTAGCCATTCAAATTAATAATTGGTACTTAACATTGATTCGTTGGATGATATTTCAGATATTTTTCAAACAATACAAATCACATAAGGAAATAGCGTTGCATAAAAAAAAAAGAACATCAATCATACTTTGAAAAGTTGTGTCAAAACTATGTCCAATAAAAGCAATTCAACGAAAATCTTTATGTGATATATTTTTGTGTAATAGCCCAAGAAAAAGACAGTCGGTCAAACATAATATTCGAAACTTTTCGATGCGTAGTTATAAATTCATGACCGTAATACTGAGGTCTCATCTACAATATCCTCAAATACACTTAAATAATCTATGACATAGGCACCGCAGAAAGAAATAAAGACATCTGTATTCTGGTGGCGAGTTCTAGAAAAAAAAAAGAAGCTAATACGCGCTTAAACATTATCAACGGGAGCTATCACTTACTATAACGATCGTTTTAAAAATAAGTATTGAATAGAAATGGCCATTTAAAGCGATGATAAATTCTTTCTTGCTTGCATTCATCTGTTCTAGTTGAGTTTGAGTATAGAATGAAATGCGTGATATTAACTCACATTCTAATATATGAAACACATATTTGAAAAAGAGATTCCAGTCGTCTCCCTCTTTGTTCTAAATTTCTCAATTTCATGGGCCTCGCGGGGAACATTGGTGGATGGGTTAAGGTATGGGGAGGGGATTTCAAGTCAAACTGAGCTACAATACGGCCACTACTAAGAAAGTTTTTCTCATAAAGAGCTCGCGGCAGGGGATGTTTTGTTTTTCTACTGGAAAGGAATAAAAGAGCTACTTTCTTGCAAAGAAAAACGCAGATCTTCGCTTTTCCTCTAACACTAAAAAGTAGAAAATACCTTTTTAGTGCATTGAGTTCGGGTTTTTAATGCGCTCTAAAAAGGTCCTAAATTGCACTTATAGGGAGCGTTTGGCTACCCCCTACGTTTTTAGTGTGTTTCTTAAAAAGTTTAGTTTTCTGGTTGGTTACCAAAAGAACACTTGTTAATAGTAAAAAGTATTTAATTGGATTTTTGCTTCTTAGGGTTACCAATATTTCAATGATGTCGATAGGTTTTCTTGCATTTTGTTTTAATCAACTTTGTTTTCATCACAATTAGAAATACATTGTTAGAAATTTCGCCGAAAAAATGGGTTAATAACAATTTGTTTAATTGTTATTTTAACTTATTCAATTAAATCAGAAAATAAGCTGGTATAAAAACTGTCAATTGCGAGAAAAATTGTTTATTGACAGTTTTCACCTAATACTGTTAAAAACCTGAATTTTTTTAAGCGCCAACTAGGTCCGTAGCTAATAAAAACCAATAACACGTTCTATGAAAGGCTAAGAACCGTGATAAGGGTTTATGAATGTACATTTCTATTTTCCATTATCGGATGTCAAACATAAAAACTGATGCGAATAATCTTGTAGCAATAAGTCTGTGGCGAACACTTTATGAAGCCGCTTAGTTCGTTTCAACTGCTGGGTACACACATTAGCCGGGACAGCCAATCTCATGACGTGCTGAACGACTATTTGAGTCCCAGCGTTGAGATCACAATATTTTCTCTAATTCTTAAACACATGAAGAGTTTTCAGCTTTTTGAAACTCCTCAATTGGTGGCCCTGGTCTATTGGAATATGAAACTGTCATTTAAGCATAGATGTTAACACCAAAGAGCTGCTTAACACAAAAGTCTAGTATTTCCCATCTCACACGATAGATGAGGCCACTAGATAGACTAATTTAGGTACATTCTATGTTTGATTTGACAAAACACAATTCAACCACAACCAATATCCAATGTCCATTACAGAACGAAAAATCCAATGACCTGTTACATTTCCTTTTTACGCTTTTGAAATCATACTAGTTGTATATATTTAGAAAGTCGTACAGTTTTGTATTCACGATTTTTTAACCATACAGTTTGTAAGCGATTTCAAACCCGTAAAGGTAAATAAATATCCCTATCCGTAAGCTTTGCAGTTACTTGGATGGACAGACTTCTGCTGTTTATTTACAGTAATTTTAGAATGAAAATTCTAAGAGTATAAGAAGCTCTTCATTTTATACTTATATTTGAAAGCAGCCCTTTACATCGAATAAATTCAAATACGTACAGAGCGCTTTGTAATGTTCTTCTTATTATATATTTTTAGAATCCTTTCAAAAATGAAGTAAAAAAATGCATACATATTACATTAAAAAATATATACAAATGAAAAATGCGTTATTATACATGTATACATGTACAAAATAATATTTAGCCCCCTGAACGTCAGTTTAATTTTTTCAGCTGGTGGCTTGCACCAATAAACTGGTGTTCATCATGTATTTCAATGGAAAAGTATTTCCCTGCAGAGAATGCAAATTATCCTAGATGCTCAATACTTGGAGCATTAAGTGAGGAAATTTTTTTTCCAAACTTCATTGATGTCGTAAAGTTCTAATTGAGGTTAGATATAAAGGGTTTTAAATGGTTTCTAAGTTCTGCGAGGAGTTTGAAAAATAAAAATACATAGAAGTAATAAAATATTTTAATATTGTGATAAACCTGGATCTAGATAGCTTTTTAGTACAGAGAAAGGACCCTTGAACAATGAACTATAATGAATGAAATGAACTATAGATGTGAATGCACTATACTTATAACTATACTTATATATATAAGTATACTTAACTTTTATATAAATAGTACTATGTATAATATATTTGTTTCATTAACTAATTTTGTAATCTGAATTTAAATTATAGTGATATATAATTTTGTTTATCAGAATTTAAAAAAATGCACGTGAAACTGTTTTATCATTCAATATTGATTATAATTTAACAATCTTAATTAATTATCACATATCAATATTTATCTGAAAAATATTCTTTTCTTAACAAACTTCTTAATTGAAGAAATGATCGATAACAATTTCTTTTTTCGATCTAATTTTTCTATTAAGAAACAATAAAAAACACTTCTTGTTAATGCAATAGTTTGTGCTTATTCCCTTAGGCTAGTTCCAAACTATATTGCCAAAATGATAACCCAATAAATGCTTATATTGTTAGACATGAGAAAAGTTGTTAATTTTAATTAAGATTGAAATAAAGATTTTAATACGATTTAGATAAATATTTAAATAAAAATTTTAATACGATTCAGACAATTAATATTTAAATAGAAAATTATTCTTATTTATATTTTAGTTTACAATACTGAGATTGATAAAAGCGCATTTCATTCTATTTTATTAACCAATATTTATTATTATAATTTAGCAATAATATATTATCGAATTACCTCTTATCAATATCGATTAAAAATATTTCTTTAATAAACTAGTCACTTTTTAATTGTACAAAAGAACTATTTATAAACGATTGCTTAAATTTTTTTACTAGCTAAAGCATAGATAATTTAATCATTTCTTTCAGAAATCATACAAAGTGATTTTTGTCACAAAAAATTATCTTAAGCATGTTTTAAGCCACACTGTTCAAACAAAAACAACTCAACAAATGTTTATTTTGCTGTAAATGAGGAGAGATTTAAATTTTAAATAATAAAGATTTATTGTTCAGCTGACAACATTTAATATTGATTGATAATCGAGCTTTAGATTTGATTTAATTAGTAAATATTTTATATACTTTTTCAATATTATTGAACTAGAATTTTTCAACAATACTAAAAACCTTCTTTTAATAAACAAGCAGCATATGAATTGAACAAACGTACTATTATCAAATACTTATTGCTTTTCAGTCCTTGAAGCATGTGCAAATTAATTATTCCTTTTAGCAATCATGCAAAACAGCTCCGGTCAGAACAAACGGCTTTCATTAATCATCCTAAGCTGGTTCAAAGCTTAAGAAAAAACATCACAACTAATGCTTATTTTGCTTAAAATAAGAAAAGATTTAAATTTAAAATACTATTTATTTATTGTTTATCTGACAACATTTAATAATGGTTGATTATCGAGCCCTTGGCTTTATTTAATTAATAAATATTGAATATATGTTAACAATATTATTGATATTTATCAAAATTGATAAAAAAATTTCCTTTAATTAATTAATTGCATGTTAATTTATCAAATGTACTACAATTAAATACTTATAGTTTTTCACTTCCTGAAACATACATAATTTAATCATTCCTTTTAGAAATCATACAAAGCAGCTTCTGTCACAACAAACAGCTTGCATTAATCACCTTAAGCTGGTTCCAAGCCACACTGCCTAAACAATAACAACGCAACAAATGTTTATTTTGCTAGAAATGAGTGGCAACGCCCGCATGTCTGTGTATAAAGTTCCAGACGTTGGCACTAGAGAGCTGGAAGGCAGTAAACGAAAAATCTGCTTCATTAGAGGTACGTTGCTCAATCAGTCAGATTGATGAGGCGAATAGGAAGAATAAAAGATGAAGGAAAAGAAGTAAAGACAGGAAGAGGGGTACTTACCGAAGATCGATTGAAGTCGATGTTGGTCCGAACCACTCTGTGGTGAACGAGCTGAGCTGGTCTATAGTTGTTACCCAAGGGAGCTTTAGGATTGCTGAGATCACCTTGCATTAGTTTTCTTAAAGCGTATAGCTGTAAAAAGAGTTGTGAATCTAAAACCACTATTTAATACGGTTAATCATAAAATTATAATTGCAAAAGTAATAATGAATTTGCAGTTTGCAAATAATTACACACTCTTAAGTGTAGAGGTAATCGTTAAGTTAAAGATGTGAAAAAGTAAGTTTTTCACACACAATTAATGCGTATAATTAACTGCAATATTTGATTTGAAAAATCTTCTCTCCATTGAAATTTTTTTAATTGACCTTCTATAGGAAAAATGATCTCAAAAACATAACAAATGTAACTTTTGTAATATTTGAAAGGAGCAAAAATGTTTTAAAAAGTCTAACACTGTTTTTATTAACTCGATAAATTATAAGTTTTTGTGAGCAATTACGAAAAATTTTATTTATATAACTGAAAGAACACCTCATAAACAATACAAATAATTTTGAATTAATTTTAAATACCAGCAAGATCCTGTTGTCATCTATTTATTTGACAGAAACCTTTATAATTGAGAGCAAAAAGTAAACAAAGCCTTGTGATAAATTTCGATTAAAATGCTTTTTCTTTACCACTAATATGTAACTTTCATTTGAAGGAATATGTTCAACAAATCAGAATTATTCCATTAAGGGTTTTTTAAAAAAATTATATTTTTAATGAATTTGCTAAATTTTTAAAACAGTTTTTTATTTTTGGCCATTTCTAACTCTGTTACTCATTTTAAACGTAATTTCAATGTTTTGTGCAATATTTTAGCAACTCAAAATGAAATGATACCCATTAGAACAGAACTTCTTAAAATAAATATTGATAAAATATATAAAAAAATACCTTTTTTATTTCTTTTTTGGAGATTGAAGTATAGTTTATTTTGAACCCAAAATTATTTCTTTTCTTTGAGAACTAAACCTTACTATTTAACAATTCTTTAACTGTCTTTAGATTATATATTAATATTAGATTAGATTTAGATTACTTTATTTAAAAAAAAAATTAAATTTGAAAATATTCAAACCTAATTTAAAAACAGAATGTGATTTGTTGTATTTATTTAAAAAATGTTTCACAAAAAGTTTTGAAGGGAGAAAAAAATTGGGTAAGAATAGATCAACAGTTCTTAATTTTAAAATGAATTGTTCTGCACCTAATTACTAAAACCATTTGAGAGATATCATTACAAGCTTAATGGATTTTAAAGTTAATTATGCTTGAAAAATCACGAAAAAGTTTTTTTGTAAATAAAAAAAAATGTTATCTGAAAAAATAATGATGAATGTGTAATGACATGAATAATAGTTTAAAATAATAATTAGAAGTTATCACCATAGGTAAATGAATATATTTGCATTTTTATAAGAGCAGTAAATCAGGTTAAAATTTAATGAAAAATCTTAAATCTTCTGAATTAATTATAAATGACAACATTTAAGATAGATTATAATGAGAAAAATTAGGAATTAAAATTAATGTTATTTTTAACATCTTTTAGGAAATAATATTATTTTTGGTAAATCTAGAGCTATAGAACAGTTCATTTTTGTTTAGTTTTATATAACTGGATAAATTCAAAGATATTTTAAAAGCATTAAATTATTAGAAAAATTCAAAAATTCAAAAAATGTATAATTTTTATAATTTGTAATTTCTCCTTCTAGTTAACCTTCATTTAAATCAAAAGGTAACATCTGCGCTTTATATTATTCAAATCGTAAAAATTTTTGACAGAATTCCAATCACAAAATTAACTGTACAAAAAATCGTTTTCAAAAGGGAATTTCAACATCTTTAATATTTTTATATACATAATAGAAATTTATTCATAAAAATAACACATAACAAGCTGCAATAGATCATCAAAAAGTGGTGCTGCTGACTGCACAAACAAAAAAACAATGTTTTTTAATCATTCCTCTGACTACATCACGATGGTGGTTATTTTGAAAACATTGCTTCTAAGTTTCTTTCTCCTAGGAGTGTGCCATCTGTTGATTATCTTTATAATTAAACTTTATGAAAAAAGTGACTAGTTTCTTATGCAAAACGCAATAGAGAGGGCTTGTCAATAATTTATTTTTTAAATTGCTAGTCATTTTAAAGACACCCGGTTATTCAACTATATTATCTATGAAGATTTCAATACGGGGTAGTACTATATATATGTATCTTCTGTATTTATATGCATATAATTTAAAAAAGGGTTGTCAAAGTCTACAACTTACCTGCTGTTTAGTGATGTATATAGGTTTGTTCATGACAATCCACGTCACTGTTTCATGACATCCTGGCATTGTCGTTGAGCCATCATATGTCATGTAATAATCAGTTGAAGGCAGTAATTCTCGAATGGAAAGGGATTTTAGTTCTGCCTGTTGACCTGAAATGTTAGGAATAGAAAATACAATGCATTTCATAAAGAGTTTAAATCAATATCAGTAGATAATCAGTTACTACATTTAGGATCTCAATTTAGTTGTTTGACTGATATTTAGATACTTAAGCGATGTGAAAAATAGACAGTTAAGTTTTAAGAAATTATTTTCTTTTTTGCTGAAACCGTTTCATGGTATAGGCTCCGAGTGAACATTTCGTCAAACTGACGAAGCATCGGCTCTTCTTCGAGGTAAAAAATTTCGCCAAAAGTATAGAAATGTTTCGTCATCCTATTTTCTTACAAAAGAAAAAAGAAGGAAAAATATCATACGGCACTCGTAGTGCCTTATGATATCTAACCGTCGATATTGTTTGTTATTTTTTATTATTAACCATACTGCTGTATAGTGCCCTCGGAATGTCGCCCCAACAACATGCAGTCTCTGGCCAAATTATTAGACGCTTTATAAGATTCTAAGTGAAATCTTAATTATCAAGTGATATTATACAGCCTTATTGATTTTACGCGGCTGAATCCGGTTTGCACTTGTTTACGTTCGTGTAGTGTCAATTGGTTAACATTGTAATGTAATGCGTTAAAAATAAATACAAGTAGGAAGTGTATAAAATACTCCTGAATTAGTCCTAGGAGTGAAAGCTAATCAAAGTGAAAGGTAGGGTCAGATAAGTAGTTGCTTACTGCGTTCGACTTAGAAATCAGTTTTTAGTCACATCAAGTAATAAAATTGGTTTTAACAAACCTTAACAGATGACTTTGCCTGCATGGAAAATCTGTTATACATTGTTTTTCAAAATAGCAATTGGCAGCAATAATATGGAACAGTCTTGGGAAGAAACTCTAAGACCCTAAAGAAAATATTTCATTTGAAATGCTCTGATGGCAGTAAAAGACAATGTCTGAGATTTTTCTAGTCAGTTTTGATAAGATATATTTGCACTTGGTGTCAAAAAAATTGACTGAAATTTCTAAGTAGAACGCCGAAAACTAAGTGGTTCCTTCCAGTTTTTAATTAATTTTTTAATGGAAAAGCATAATCTTTTCCGTACCTCAGTTACCCTGAGTATGCACAAAACATCCCCTTTTAATCATACCCGAGTTTTAAATAAACATCATTTTGAAATACTTTTCAGAATTTTTTTTTAAAGATTGCAATGGTTTTGTACTTATTTAGCTTTTGTGTTTTACTTATTTTATTGCTTACCATCATAACCCATAATGGTTACCAAAGATCTCATCATGGTTTAACGCGTTTTTATTACTAAATCTAAACCTTAATTCAATTAAAATGATATTACAACTTAGACTTTTAAGGAATTAATTTATCAATCACTTAAGGTATTTAACCACTCTAAAAAAGTATCTATAATATGTTCGTCTTTTTCTCTAGCTTAACTTAATGTAAGGATTAAAACATTTTAAAAACTGAATAGAGGATAGAAATTCAATCAGAACAATTTTTTTCTGAAGCGTAACGGTTTTAAAAAGACATTTTTTCTCATTTAACTTATTTTTCCTATAATTTAATCATTAAGTAAAAGATTTGAAGAGAAATATTTCTTTAAAATCACTTTCTTTACACTCTTCTAGAATGATAAGCACTTCTATTAATTGAAGGAGAGAGAGAGAGAGAGAGAAACGCGCCAATTATGCAAATGATGTTGGATTATCCGAGATGTCTGTCTGAATAATTTCTTTTCTCTTCTTAAAGGATTCTAATTAAAAACAAACAACCTCTTCAAAGAATGAGATGGAATAACTTTGGTAATACTCAAGTTAAATCAGGCTTATATAAATTTTTTTTTTGTCTTTCAGGTTGAAGTATTGGAAGTTTTAAGCTGCTTTCATTATGCAGAATAAATAAATTGAAAAACAGTAGTTTGTAATTGATTACTAGAATTAATTTCCACAACGTTTTAAGTCATTATTTGACAAATATTTTCGAATGAGATTTCCGTTTCCATGTTTCTGAAAAGTTCCAGAATATAGAAAAAAAATAAAGATAATAAGAAAAAAAGATATAAGATATAATAGATAAAAATTAAAGAAGCGACCTGAATTCAAGAAAACTCTGTTTAATCCCAACATAAAGCAACAAGTTTAACCTCTTTTTTTAAATTTTAAATATGAATTGTGTTTTCTTTGCGCATGTAAATGTATGAACCAATTAAGCAAATATCTAACGCTACACGGAGAAAAATTGTTTTAATAAAATTACCGTTCTGCATGGTGAAGACATTTCTGGCAAAGAAAACCAGAGTTCTGGTGTTAAAAACCATAATATATGGTATTTAAACCATTTGTTTGGTAATTTTTCCCTTTTTATGGCAACGAATTACCGGAAATTCTAGTTATAAAAATTGTAGTTCTTATGACCCATTTAATGATAAAATATAAAACTGAAATGTCAATTTAACTGAATAAATAGCTTTTATACCATGCTGGATTTACCAATCTTTACCATATTTACCAAATTTTATCTCATATTATAAAACCATATTTTATTGTTAATTTTACCGAAATAAAAAGTATTGATTTTAAAGAAAAAATTTTTTTTTTATTAGCATGATTACGATGATAAATAATTGTAATTATTGAATTTTTATTCATTTGTCCCAAATATATAAAAAATAACTGTAAAAATATTCGTTTAAAAATATTATTGTTATCGTATAAAATGGTATTTTCTTAATAATTTTAAATTGTTTAATTTAGTTTAACAAATGTTGTTTGTTTGCTTGCTATATTATATATTAAAAAATTGCTTGCTATATTAAAAAAAGCTAAGTTTTGGCTTAAAATTATTTTAAAAGATTAAAATATCTTCTTTTTAAGAAAACATTTTCTAGTATTTATAAAACCTGTTGGAATGAGATTTTTGTTTCGTTTTCTTTTATTCGCCACTTTATGGTAACTTATTCAATAATAAATTAATATTTGGATTTTGTTAAGTGAAATATAATTTAATCATGATTTTCAGTTGTATTTCTGTTTAGTTTTTGCTTTTTGTTAGATTAATATCAAACAAAAATTTGGTAAACCGTTTTCCGTTCATTATGTCATAGCACTTGATACCATATGAAACATTGCAAAATTTAAACGATCTTTTCTAATTGCTAATAAAAAAATTTCATTATGGTTTCAGAAATTTGTGTATACATATAGAGAATAAATACATTCAGAGAGTTCTGTACATTTCAGAAATGTTGTTGTGTATTAGAAATATTACAAAGCGTACACTAAAAACTTGTAGAATTATTTTTAGTCCATAAATAAAAGTATTCACAAACTGTTTTCAAAGTTACATTTTGCAAATATCTATAAACTTTTCTTTAAAACCTTCGAAAATTTTCCTTAATTTTTATGTTCGGGTATTATACACAAACAGTCAAATTTATGTTTTTATTTTGCAGTGAGGAAATTCATACTTATTATTAGGTGATAATATTAGGTGATAAAATAAACGAATAAATATGAGGCGATAAACTAAAATAATTTTTTTTATAAATTCTCAAAAACATGAAATTTATCATTATCGATTTTATAAATTCTATTTTTTTTATAAATACTCAAATTCATAAACGTTTATCATTCTCAAAAACATAATATCAATAAACAATGAATCTAATTAGGGAAAATAAAGTTCATTATTTATTTTAAATTAATTGTTAGTTAAACTTTATAAATTTATAATGATAAGAATTTTATTTCTGGGGAACGTAACAATATAAATTTTTTTAAAAAAAACCTTGTCAAAAATAAAGTAAAAAGAAAGTTAATACAATATAATCGAAAAGTGATATTAAAGGGCGGTAAAAGCGAAAACGCTGTCGTTATATAATTAGTTACTAATTAGAAATCCAGGATTAAAATAATCAAAACTTGTTTAACTGAGGAAAATAGCAGATAGGAGTTGAAAAACGATATAGAAAGTAAGTGGTGATCCATTTAGCTTTATAGTTTTCCCATTGCCTTCTTCATTTGTGATTTGTTTTTTTCGTGTTTAAATATTAGTTTTTGTCCCATAAGGTTTATAGGTATTTTTTTTACTTTATTTTTAACAAGGGTTCCAAAAGTACATAATTATTGGTTGGTTATTAAGGATTACGACATTCTTGTTTTTAAAAATATAAGATTACTAAACATAATTACAAATTATAAAATCGTAATAATAATGTAGAGGTTACTAAATGGGAATATTTTCGTCCTTTAGTCCTTTAAACGGAATAAAAACATAAAAAGTATTCTACAGTATGATAAAAATTCAGATAATGTAAAATTTTCTTATAAGCACATATTTTTACGACGATAAAATTTATGAAATTCTATTCTATAATCATTTCTAATGAAGTCCGTGGCATACTTTTAACAATGTTCAAAAGCAATGAAATGTTCTAAATAACAGAAGATTTTTTACGAAAAATATGCAAGTAAATAGAAGCTTGGTTTTTGTTTTAAGAATTCGCCGAGAGTTTTGATATTTTAAAGTGAAGTGGTTTTATGCATTTTTAATTATAAATAACAGAATTAGCAGGTAATGTATTTATATTAATTATGAATACATTGCGTAACAATAAAATGCAAAAAATAGTTTGGAATATAATTTTCTTTACATTTTTAAAATATAACTTAATCGGAGAAAAAAATATCTAAAATAGTTGTTAAATTCCAGTTCTAAAATGATGTTAACGAGAATTTTTTTTCTTTTAAATTTTTTTTTTTTAAATTTATTTATTTATTTTTTTTTGATGTTGAAAAAAATTAAATTATCATAATTAGAGGACTCTTTTTAGTGGGCCGACTCTAACAAAAAACCCTGTTTAATGTTTATAAATTTATAAAATAAATTAAAGAAAAATCAAACTATCGTGATTAGAGGATTTAGTAGGCCCAACCTAATAGAAAACCTAAGTTAAAATTTATAAATGTATGTAATCCTTTTATACTATTGTAATAAGAAGACACTTTTTAGTGGGATCTACATAAGAAGAAACCTCAGTTAAAATTTAAAAACGCATTAAATTGGGAAGAAAAAAGTTGAAAAAAAGTTTTGAAAAGAAAAATTGAAAAAAAGGTTCCTCGATTGGAGAGTTTTTTAGTAGGCCTAATCTAGAAAAAAAAATCCGGGTTGTTTACATGCTGACTGGAGATTGGTACATTGTTGTTTTTACATGTCTATTGAAAAATGTACTGTTAGAATTTTCATTTTAAAATTATGGTAAAATAACCAGCAACAGTCTGCCAATCCAATTAACTCGTATGTTTATGGTAAAGATTAGTTTTTACCTTTGCGGTTTTAAAACGTTTACAACTAGTATGGTTATAAAACCATGTGTGTAAAACTCAAAACTAGAAGGTTTTTCCACCAATTACAACTAGCATGGTTTCAAAACACTAAAAAAATTAAATGGACATTGGAGCTAGGCTTTTCGTTAGATACTGGGCATTGGATAATGAATACATACATAATTCTAGCAGGACGCTAGAAATTCTTTATGATTTGAAGGGAATGGTTGAAATATTAAGGGATCAAAGCTAGGACTCGAACTCCAGTTCTGTCTGTCATGAGATTGACAAACTTGCCTCTCGGCTATGATATGTACAGAGTTGCAAGACATTAAGTGGTTTCGTTAGATGAGCTTAGTTAGTGAGATAAAATTCTGGTTGTTTAACTCTATTAGGAGAAAGCAGTTATTAAACGGTTTTTATCACAATTTACAGTTTGATTACTATCTTATTTGACTGTTTTGTTTGAATATGGAAAAAATAAAACTTAAGTTCATCGTTATTTAGCCATTTGTTCAGAGAAATTTTTAACAGTGTTAATAACGACATTACTACTATAAGAAATCCTTTTTTAAATGGGATATGCTTTTATCGTTTCTTTTAAATAAATTAAATTGAAACTTTTAAGCTATCACTTTATACACATGAATAATAGCGTTTTATGAGCTGCAATATAAATATATTCGTTATAAACAAATGGGTTTTATATATATTTAAGTAAGATAAGCAATTACATTAGTTCTATATTTCGGTTGATTTTAACGAAGAGCAGTAATTATGCAAATTTTCTAAACCTAATTAATATAATTTTTGTTTTATCATTTAATTACCATCAAATATATATTATATAACAACATTTAATTGCTCATTCTTTAAGCACATTATTATAATCTTACTCAGTTAAGTTTATTAGTTAACTAGATTCATTTGTTTTAGTTAAGATTAATTCCATCAAGACTAACATTAGTAGAATTTGCAGTTAACCCCTTATTTCCCATTGGTGTTTATATTTCCCCGTTACATATTAAAATAATTGCCCATAGATAGAAACAAAGAAAAAGTAAATCCCACTTTGGGAAGAAAATAGTTTTAAAAGAGGTGCTATTATCTGAATAGAATGTTTTATTTTTTAAATCTCTTAGAATAATGACACTTAATGAACCTTTTAGAAGTAGGAAAAACGGAGAAAAGGAGGATTGAAACCGGAACCTTGGCATTATGAACATTAAGATTTAAAGAAAGAATTAAATAATGGATTTATCTTAATAGTTAATAAAATATAAAAACATGACAGTCATATAAATATGTTCCACAATTAGTTATTTTTTAGAAGAATTATTTGGAATAATTAGAATTAGTTTAGTGGCTAGACTATTTTAAAAAAACGTATCTAAATATCGATTATTATCTTTGATATATATATTGGGTGTTTTAATATTTTCTCTTAGATTTTGGCTCGCAAGAGCACTTAATATAAATAGATAAGTTCTGTTAAGTGTAAATACCTTAGAATAGTTAAAAAAAATGTGGGAAATAAAATGTGTTTATTTTAGTTGATGTAGCATCACTGTTAGAATTTTCAATTTAAAATTATGATAAAATAACCGGCAGCAGTCTTTCCATTTAATTAACCGTAAAGTTTACTGCAAAGAAAGCGGTTTTGAAGCCGTTTACAACTAGTATGGTTTTGAAACCGGATTTTTTTTAAAAACTTTTTATTTTATTTATTATTTTTTTTTTTAACTGAACATTGGAGTGAGGCTTTTCGTTAGGTAATGGGTATTGGAACCATGTTATGTTTCAGTCGTGTGTTAGGAAGAGGAAATATTGTGGTGTCAACGCTGGGACGCCCGTTCTGTCGGTCACTAGAATGACAGATTCGCCCTATCGACTATAATATGTACGCAGCTGCCAGGAACTAAGTGGCTTTATTAGGTGGGTCTAGTTGGTGCGATAAAATTCTGGCTGTTTAACCGTATTAGGTGAAAGCATTTCATAAACGGTATTTCTCCCAGTTTACAATTTGAATACCATCTTATTTATAGTTATTTGACTGATTTGTTAAATATAATAGAATAACATTTAAATAAATTGTTAATTAGCAACTTTTTCCGATAAATTTCTAACAGTGTAAATGGAAAAAAAAATTCTATTCTGGTAAAATTACCGTAAAGTTTGATAATGAAATTTCTAGCATAAAAAACAAACATTCTGGTGAGTCAAACCAATCTATACAGCATTTAAACCATTTGTTCGATAATTTTCTGCTCATATAGTAACGGTTATCTGAAAATTCTGGTTTTTAAAATTATAGTGCTTATTACTAGACATTTAGCAAAAAATATAAAACTGAATGGTAAATTTGGTTTTCATGCCGTGTGTTAACGTATTATGATAAAATTACCAAATTACAGCACATTTACCGAATTTTATAACATATTATGAAACAATACTTTATTGTTAATTTTACCTAAATTAATTTTATCGAAACACTTCGATAAAAATTATCGAGCTTTTTGGGGTTCCCTTAGAACCAGAAACACTGTAAATTTTATCACTATCAGCTAGTTTTTATCATACTTTTTCCACATTGTAGCTGAATCATGTTAGAACATGCGATGAAGTTAGTTTAAATTGATCATTGATGTATTAGCTTCACCTTTATTTATCAAAATGACTCAGAATGGATATCCTTTACATAGAATATAGTTTATCTCATTGAATATGTAAGTATGTCGAAAAAGTATGTTCATTTGGAAATTTTTCGGACTCTCACTCAGATTCATTTTTCTTTCAAACCCCGTGTGGACTGACTGATCGTTAAAAAACGGTTTCCAGTAGAACATCGACGTCAAGTATCACTGGCTACAGTCAGTGTGTGAGTGGGTGACCACTTTGATCAGCCTTCAAAGGGACTGAGGGTGTGTGGTATCAATTCTTGATAAACTGTTCCACCTTGAAGTGTTCGACTTCGTTGGGCTACTGAAGCAGGGGAGCAATCCCCTTTGCAGAAGATCAAAATTGTGATGGCATGTCTTCGGATCATCCTCAGGGATGTTTCCCGGACTTTCGACAATAGTCTATTGTGCAGATTTAGTACGACGCAAGCGAACAACAGCAATAATTTAATAATTTTTATTTCTAACTCTGACTCTTTAATTTTCCCAAAAATCGTCATTTAAATCTGTTGCTTTGTTCCTTTTGTTTGTAAGTGAAAGCTGCACATGGTATAGATAACTAGATTTCGTTACCAGTATGCTATGCATCTTTCATAATTTAGGGAGAAAGAAAATTAATAATTTTCAGAGAAGAAAAAATGCGATTTATTTTATTTTAAAATCTCTGAAAGCTTGATTTCAATTTTATAATATGGTGATAGTTATTTTATTAAAGTATGGTTTTAACATGCTTTGATATTGTAATGATTCTTTTCTTAGAGATTTAATTTTTGAAATGCAGCTGATATATTAGATTTATGGCAGTCTACTTGTAGTGGTCACTTTACTAATTCACTGTTTTATAATAGTTGTCTGTACTCAAATACACTATACGATAATAATAACAATGATCACTATACGATAATAATAACAATGATCACTATACGATAATAATAACAATGGCCACTATACGATAATAATAACAATGATCACTATACGATAATAATAACAATGATCACTATACGATAATAATAACAATGATCACTATACGATAATAATAACAATGATCACTATACGATAATAATAACAATGGCCACTATACGATAATAATAACAATGATCACTATACGATAATAATAACAATGATCACTATACGATAATAATAACAATGATCACTATACGATAATAATAACAATGATCACTATACGATAATAATAACAATGATCACTATACGATAATAATAACAATGATCACTATACGATAATAATAACAATGGCCACTACACTATAATAATAAAGATTTTCCACTGTCTTGCGTTGGTACGAAGAATGCCTAAATATAGTTTAGAGGAAATTAACCCTTTCGTTACAGCAGACCTAACCCACTGAAGTGACGCCATTTAACGCGCCATGAAGTATGCACATTGCATGCCGGTAAGCTGATGCCGTTTAAGTGTTACATACTTAATATTAATACTTAATGTTATTTCTGAAGCACGTGGTAAGTGCAATTTGTTTTGACTTACAAAACATATTAAGGGCATTTCAAATATACTTTTAGAGGCATTAATCCAATATAAATCGATGGAATATTAGCCACTGACAGTTTGAAGCAGATTGGACCGATTATTAAACAGTTTATCGCTGATGCCGACTAAATATTGTTAAAAATACCGGATAAAATTGCGGTATAAAGTACCAGTACCTTATCGTAATCTTATCCAGTACTTTATGTATCGTAAAATCTATTTTTACTGTAAAATATTTTAACGTAAATTTTACAATATTAGATTAATTCAGAGATTTTACGGTAATGATTATTGTAAAAATTACAGACTCTCAGATTTTATTTTGTCCTGTAAAAATAAATTTTATGGTCAAAAGCGCAACGTTTTACCGTTATTTGATCTGAAATTGTTTACAGTTCGGATTCTGGCAAAATACGTTGCTTTTAATAAAACGGTTAATATGATCGTATGATCTGAAAGGCATTCATAAGTTGCATTTATCATTAATAGCTTAGAATAATAATTATACTTATCTTCCGTCTTTTTGTTTAGCACTAGAATGCATTTAGGCAAATATTAAATATAAAAAAAGAGTAATTTTTTGGGTATTTTATCATGCAAAAAATGAGATAAAAATACAGATAAATTTTTTTTTTTTCGCTGACTAATCACAAATTATTCCTTGTTTTTTTTAAGCTCTTCTGAAAGTAATTTTTTTATAATATAATAAAGTAGCAGCTTTACTACTGAAATGTCTATTAAGACTTCAATAAGATTGTTTTTTTTTTCATTAAGCATTTTTAAAAACATTTAAAAAGCTTTAGATGTTTAGTGAAATGAAAAGTTGCGTATTTTTTATTTACTTTTTATAGCAGACAAAAAGTTTACATTTAATATTATTATCATTTCTAACTCCTTACAAAATATACGAGTGTATAATCTATACTAGTGTATAAAATACTAGTGCATAAATACTAGTGTATAATTAAAACTTTGATTTGCTGAGCAATAGTATTATATAAGTATTCTTTGTTTTTTATCATTTTATTTCATGCATATTGCTTTTTGTAAATTAATTTAATTATTGCAAAAAAATGCAAAAGTTATTTTAGAGATTAAGTTTTATACATCCGGAAAAAAATATTTAAACTGTAATTTAAGAAAATTAAGGTTGAAAGGAATGGAAAAAATATTTTACAAAATTTATTTTAAATTTTGAACGAAAGGTGGCAAACTTTCAATTCTAAGTAGGAGTGATTTTTGTCAATAATAGCGTCGTCGTCGTCTAAATCTGTTTTCATATTTCTTAAAAAATGACATAATTAAGGGTATAAAAAACTTTTTCTCACCATTAATTGTCAGTTTGAAAGCCGAAATTCCTTTAAGCGTTGATGGCTTTTGAAAGATGAAGACCGATAGAACGAAGTGTCAAAGATAATAATGCGAAGATGTTAGACACATTAAAAAGAAGTTTTGTATTCATTAAATTTTCATCAAAAGATTCTCTTTGGAAAGAAATGCGTCATATTTTTTCTTCGTCATTTAAAAGTAGTTAGAGTTTGTTACTTAATTTGATTCCACTTTGAAGTTAAATTGAATTAAATATCTTTTAAATGAAGGTTTATTGTAAATATTTATTTTTTAAATTTAGATTAATAAAAAATAGCTGAAAAATTATTACAAACAATTTATTTACTTTTAAAGTTAGAAATGTAATAAATTTTTATTTCATTTAAAACCACAAAAAGTTTAGACATTTTAAAAGGTAATTTAAGCGCTTTTTTCAAACAGAAAAGTCATTGGAACATTTATAAAGAATAATTAGACTTGATAAAATTTATTTCTTTGTAGTTACTTGCAAAATTAGTTTCTTTTAAACACGATAATAAAAGTTTATACAGGATGGTTAAAATTATTTCTTAATTTATTATTGTAATTAATTAATTAAATATCGTTTTGGTTTACTTGTCTTAAATTTATTTAAATGAAATTTCATATAATTTTAAAACCACAAAAAATTAAGGATTTTCAATGCAATATGACTGTTTTTTTTTCCTTTCAAAAAGCAATGTTATTGAAATAGTATCTATCTATAGCATTTAAAGTTGATTAAGATCAATTCTTTGTGGTAGTTTGTAAAAATAGTTTTATCTGAAGATAATTATGCTATGTTTTTTAAGAGCTATACTATCATAAGAATAAGTTAAACAGAGAATCATAATAGTGAACCATAATACGGTACGAATTTTTTTTTATCTAGTATCGTGTAATCAAGTTGGAAAGATGATGATATTTAGAAATTTTCTTTTTAGGAAATGAAAATTAATTTGGAAAAAATATAAGGTTGTAGGCTTAATGAACTAAAATATGATTATTTTTCAAGAATATGGCGCTGAAGAATTCAGCGTAGTTTGAAGATATTTACAAAATGTTGTCATTGATTTATCATTTTGATTCAACAAAACGATTGTGAATTTCATGTGGCTCAGCTAAACATATGCACAATAAGAGCAAGTTTTATGTTTATTAAATAGTTTTTTATGTCATCTTTACGCAATGAATTAAAGTATGATAATTTTTCAAAAGTGCGTCACTAAAAAATTAATTATCATTAAAGAATTAAGCGTATATTACAGATATTTACAAAATGTTGTCATTTATTCAGCATTTTATTTCATCGAAAGCATAACAAATTTCATATGACTCAGATAAACATATGCATAATAAAATCATGCTTTATATTTATTAAATTGTTTTATTTATGTAATTTTTACGCCATGAATTAAAAAATAACAACTTTTCAAGAGTATGTCGATAAAGTAGTTATTTACAAGTTATTTACGCGTAGTACTGATTTATAGAATGTTCGTAATCAACGTATAGATTTATTTCTTCAAAACCAGTGCAAACTTCTAATGACTCAGCAAAAAGTATAAAATAAGTAAATTAAAAGTTCGTTTTGGCAAAGAAAATGGGAGCAGTCATTTTTCTTCCCGTTTCAGGGCTAAGATAAAAGGTAGGAATTGAATAGCAAAAATACATATTCTTAAGGAAATAATGTAAAGGATATTAGCTATTAAATTAAAAAAAATTTCTAATAGTTTGTCATGTTACTACGTATGAATAGTTAAAATATATGCTTGAACAGAAATATGCAAAGATTTTAATGTTTTTTTATATGAATAGTTAAAACTGTGTCCTGTTAATATTAGCTTTAATATTTATTTTTATTTAGGATTTTTTAGATAAATTAAATAAAAGTTATTTACAATAGAATTAAAAATGTCCAGATCACTTGCCATTTTGCTACGTCATAAAAGTAACCAGAGCAGTGAATTTCAATAGTTTGGAAGTATTTTTTTAAAATTTTTATGGAATGTACATTTTATTTCAAGTCGAAAAAAGAACTAAAAACAAAAAGTAATAAATTAACTTTCTTTTGTCTTTGTTAATTTAAAAACTGCACTTAATACCTGCTTACTTAACTCATTTTGAATACGAAAAATTTTAAAATTTTAAAACAGAAACTGGTGTTTTTAATAATTTAATAAATTTTTTAATAAGTGATGCCCTTTTATTTAAAGAAAATTTAATATCCGAGTTAAGATCTGAGACTGATTCTTCAAAATATGATGTTACTTTTATTTATAAGAAGGACCCTATCAAGAATTTAGTTAATTATAACAAATATTAAGTGTATAAAAATAGTATACTTACTGTCTTTTTTATTAATGAATTTTGAATCTGAAAATTTAAAATACTTCCAAACAGTATCATTAAAAATTTCCATTCTTTAACATTCAAAATTTCCAAACAGTATCATCCAAAATCTCAAATGGATTCAATAACTTTGTCAATTGATTCCCTTTTGTTTAAATAAAATGAAATAACGAGTCGAGTCCCGAGACTGGTTTCTCAGAGTCTTAAGTTTTTAAAGGATGCCCCTATTAAGTCTAATTAAAACAGGTATTATAACAGGTATAACAGTCTAATTATAACAGTAAATTACAACAGGTATTAATTATTTTAATAATATAATATTTAATACCTATTTTTTTTTAACGAATATTGAATCTGAAAAATTATGAAATTTCCAATCAGTAACATCCAAAGTTTCAGCTGTGTTTAATAGCTTTGTCAATTTTCCAAAAGCTTTGCTTAAAGAAAATTAAATATTCGAGTAAAGTTCCTAGAGTGGTTCCACAAAGTCTGATGTTACTTATATTTAAAAGGAGGATCCTATTAAGATTTCAGTTAATTATACTTTTCTAGCTTTAGAGGTCCCTGACAAGAGTAACTGCGGTAGTAATAAATGAACTTTCCCTAATTATAAATCATTTGCGGCCCATTATTCATCGATCTAAGAGACCTCTTCATTTTTGACCTTCTAAGAAGGATGAGAAGTTCTCCTTTCCATCTATTTTGTCCACGCCCATGGTTAATGGTCGACTCTTCGACCGCCGTCATCGTCTACTTTGTCCCCAAAGTTTAAAATTTATACCGAAGTTTTCTTTGGGAGGGGTAAAGATCAATCAGGAGTGTGTGTGAGATAACGACCAATATGTCTTCAACTTTTGCTTATCTCATTTCTTGGCTTTTCTTATGTGGCAGGAATATTGACGTTCAAGGGTTGGGATTTCCAAGAGATGGATTTAAGAAAAGGAAGAAAGAGCTTTGGGGAAAAGTTGGATATTTTTACTGAACTTTATTGAAAATTATTTCAAATTTAAAGATATGTTATAGATACAACTAAATATATTCGATGGTTAAGGATACAAGAACGTTTAAAAAAATTTTTATCAAGTTTTTTGGAATTTATATTGAACATTGAACTTGCTAAACCAATCATAAACCTTTATACAAGTATTTCAAATAAATGAGAGAAATAGTTAACGTTTTATTTACTGAAAATAATATTTTGAATCATTTCTTGTGAGTCCTAAATTCGATCAGCAATCCTAAATCGAACCAGCAAACTATGAAATGTTTCATTAACTTTTGAATTTATAATAATAAATGAATAAAAAAAGACAACATTCACTGTATTTACTATTATTAGTAACTTTCATTTTTGTTAGTAGTGTAAATATCCCCAGTTATTTTTAAATAAGCCAGGCTAATTGAAAAAATTTCCAGGTGTTTTCTATTCACTTCGACACTTTTTTGGCTTATTACAGAAAACCCACATACCTTAAAGATAATAAAAATTGCATCAATTATTGTTCAATTAGCCTGATTTATTTCAGGTAATTTTCATTTAACATTTATTTTAAAAAGCCTAAGCAAATTCAGACTAATTGAACAATTTAGTCACATTTCTTAAATAGCCTAAAGGTATATCCTAAGGCTTATGCCTAAACAATACCAGACAGATTAGAACAGACTGAAGAAATTTTAAACCAGATTTTCAGCCGAAATAATATATATATATATATATATATATATATATCAAACTTTAGCAATTTTTTATTTAAAAAATACAGTTCTTCTTTTTACTCACATTTCATTGTTTATTTAATTGATTAATAAATTTAACTAAAATTTCAAAGTACACTTTGACTCCACTGACTTCATTATTCTTATTCTTAGTTTTCACTATGAAATAAAATTAAATTTAAAGTACTTTACGAAAAGCCGAATAACGACTTATGAAAAATATCTGAAACTGTCTCTGCAACTCTCGTATTCGGATACATTTATTTATTGAACAAAATTGGATAAATTTAGTTTAGTCGAAAACTTTTCTTTTTAAAATTCTATGCTCATTCCTTTAAAATTCAGGGTTACGCTATTTATTAGTAAATTTTAATTTCAAAATTGAATTTCACGAATAAATATCATGGCACTATAACTCAGATAAAACCATCAACCGCTGGACATATTTTGAGAAATTTAAAGTCCACTCTATTCAAAGCTTGTTTTATTATTCCATATTTAATATTTAAAGCTAATTAAAGCTGAAACTCCTAGCCTGGAGTTGGGGAGAGCAGTAAAATGTACCCTGAAGGTGGAATAATTTATTTTAAGCTTTATTCTTAATGGACGCTTATCATCCAGAGGCGACTAACTTTTAATAATACCATAAATATTATTCGCAATTGCACACACTTTTCTTAAAAATAATTTTATGAATATCGATTTATTACTACCAATTTCATTAAATATCCCTAGACTAATAAAAACAGTGGATAGAATTTTGCTGGCACATGTGATTGGTAATAAAATACTATACAGGCTATCCTGCAAACAACAGACTTATAGGGGTAGATATAAGGGCGATATCAGAAAGATTGGCAGTTGCTTAGCAACCCATGAGTGCACATGTTATCGTACGAAACAAGTGGCGCTTCCTCATTAAGAACTAACTGGTACATTTATTTATCTAAATTAACCTAATTGTTTCTTAGTTTTATATTTTGTAATAACTATTGCCCAATACTGCTCTCAAATAGGCTCAGATATAGCTTTTTATTATTAATTAAGTGGCTTACAGATATAGCTTCTTTTTTTTTTATAAATAATGATTTTGGCGAATACCTTGAGAGTTAGTCACCAAATTATGTTTGTAAAAACATTTTCATGGCTGACGCGTAAAAGTAAGCATAGCATTTGTTCGCACTGTGAGAACCATGGGGACTCAAAGGATACAGTGATCGCCTATTGACCCTGGTTCGGATCCGATATCTGGTAGATTCGAATTCTGCTCCCGGCTCACATCGGCGAGAATGCAGGCGTTAAAATATACGCAAAACCTTAAATATCCATGAAAGTTTCTTTGGTTATGGCTTAGAATCCCCTTGACACTGAATTAACCCGGGGCGAGAGAGATTCATGGTTTAATTTTACTTTTCCTTTTTTTTTTGTTTCATTTATATACATATATTTTATTTATCCGTTATATTTATCGTTTTCATTTATGCTACTTTTGCTACTTTTTTGGAAATCAAATCAATAACAATAAATAAATATTCATTACTGAAGCAGAAACGAGAAAAAAATTAATGAAAATTTGCGAATTTTTTTTTTTTAAAAGTTGCAATAGCTTTTGAACCAATTTAAATTTCTATAAAATCTTGCGTTAAGTTAACAAATGAAAATAGCTTTTTCAGCACGTCAAAATTTAAAGTTTCCGGCACTCTAAAATAAAAGTTTAACAGTTTATTATTCTCAAACTAATTTTTTTTATAACCGTCGTTGAACAGCTAACCCAATTTTATGGGACTACTAATGTTCAACTCCATAGCCTTGTAATTTTGAACCCAATCCAGAAGACAAGGAAACTCCTGGATCAAGTATAGGGAGAAATTTGTTTTCGTGGAGGACTTCTCAAACTAATTATCAAATGTTCAAGTTTTTTATTCCATTGTACTCCATGTGCATTTTTCTACACATCATTGTACAGTTGGCAAAATCATTAGACGCATTATAATATTTTATGTAAAATCTTAATTATCAGTTGATACTATACAGCAGTATTGCTTCTACGCGGCTGTAACTGATTTACACTTGTTTATGTTCGTGTATCAATTGGTTAATATTCTAATGCAATTCGTTATAAATAAATACAAATAGGAAGTATAGAAAAAATCCCCTGAATAAAAACGCATTACATGTATGCTTAAATATGAAAGTATTACATAAAAACTCGTTCGAAACATGCAATTATTAAAACACTACAGTGTGTCTAATAATTTGGTCTAATTACTGTAATATACTAATATAATATCTGATATAATATGTATTCAATATTTATATAATATATCGTCTAATTTATTCAAGCGTCAAATTTATATTATATATCGTCTAGTTTATCCAATTGATACACGAAATTAAACAAGTGAAAACCGGTTTCAGTCGCTTAAAATCAATAAAGCTGTATAGTATTACCTGATAATTAAGATTGTACATAAAATCTTATAGTTTGTCTAATAATTTGGCTAGTGACTGTAATCTCAAGTTTCTAAGTCATATAGTGTTTGAGCAACAAAACAAAATGTAACGTTTAATTTAACTTCCAAAAAAGCGATGGTGGCGTCAACCTTTCTTTTTGATATCGATAGATTATTTTTGTATTTTTAACTTTTGTTATTTTTCTTAATGCTCTTAAATTTTAGTTTGTGACTCTAAATATGTAGACTTTTTTTACTTAATTTTCGAGAAAAATTCTGAAAATATATTTGCAGCAGCCATTAAGGTACACCTTGTATAACTTATTATATTAAATCTTATAATCTGCTAGTGAATGAGATTGGCATTAAAGCTTGTGAAAAAGAACTCTTTCTGAGCCGAATTATCTAAAATTTTTTGGATCATTAAGATTATTGATGGACCTTTGTTTGAGTCCCAGCAATAAGGGAAAGAAAAAGGGGCAGGTAGTAAAATTATACAATAAGAGTTTCTGATGTTTGAATATATTTTATTATATATTTTCCACCATTATATTCCTGAAAAGTTAGAGTTTGTAAAAGACTATTAAAACTAAATAACTTGTTAATATGTTTTTAAAAGTTAACAGATTTACTTGGTTATATTCATTATCTAAATGTGAAGAAGTAACGATAATGTATTTTCATTATATTTTGTGTCAAATTTTTTAAAAATTTGCACGGAGTATCTTCTGGATGTTAACAATAGGGGATAACAATAGGATGGGAAAAATCAATTGATGAAAAACTGAAAAAACATTTCATACGTTTTGCTGTGTTTTTCGGTGTTAACAATAGTGGGAAAAATCAATTGATGAAAAACTGAAAAAACATTTTATACGTTTTGCTGTGTTTTTTTTTTAAACAAGTTTCAAAATTTGTTATAAAATGCACCAACAGATGGAGTTGCAAACTGAAAACTATAAACAGTTTTTTTCTGCATGTAACACTATTCAACTAACGAATTTGCACGGATGCTTTAATCTTGCCCTCAGATTGTACCTCATTGTTGCTTATTTGTAAATTTATATGGCTTTCCTCAATTAATAGTGCTATCTATTGCTAAACAAGTAATTTTAAAATTTTGTGAGAAAAATTAACTTGACTACTATACATTAACATGTTAAATGAACCTGTTTTTTTAAACTTTTTTTGTTAATTAATGCATGCTTTTTTAATTAATTAAGTAATTAAAAACATACATTCTCTGAAGGGATTATAGAGTATAGAGGACATAAATTAGAATCATTTGCTTTTATTTTATAGCACTAATTAAATGGATATCCTTAGTTTTTAAAGAACTAACGATTTTTCAATTTTTAAAAATCTTTAAAATCTTTTACAAGATCAGTTATAGTGCAAATGCTTAGAGTAAGACGAAACAGGGATACGAAAATGTTAGGTCATAAAACGGACCAAAAGATTAGCTTTCACAGAGACTTTTTTTTTTTTTAATTTTCCTTTTTCTATCTCCTCCCCAATGCTTTAAAAGAAAACTTGCGTGCTTCAGAAAAATTCTTTCAGTAGTCTGACCCAGCAATTATTTTCTATTAGGTTGGTTGAAATACGAAAAGAAAGAGAATAATTGGATTCGGAAAATGACAGGTGCGTCCCTACTCGTAATGGGGCCCAGCTCGTTCCGGAGAAAACCAGGATCTTTTTGAAAAGCTGCAGTGTTCCTCCACCCCTTATCCAGTTTTCTCTCTTACGGGACTTATTCACAAATTGAAAAATATTTTATACGAAAGCAGGTTTCTTATCACTGATTTCTGGAAGATTATCTCCGTGCTTTAAAGAAAAGATGAAAAGTAGAGCATTTAAAAGAAGGACTATATATTTGACATTATTTGCTCTTTAAATTCTGCTAAAATTGCTTGAAGTTTATTTTTTTTCGTGTACATTTATTCGTTTAGTTGTTTATTTGAATTTTGCTTCAAGACTTTAGCATCAGATTTCTATTTGCACAATTTACATTTGTCTTGTTATAATAGAATTTAGTGTTTTCGCTTTTGGATTAAATCTGAATTTTTATTTAAAAACAGCATGTTTTACTTAATGGTATGAAAAATTTCTACTGAAGAAAAAAGAAATTGGAAATGAGCTATAAAATAATTTCCCATTTCGAAAAGTTTTTAGACCTAATATTTATTTAATATTTTCTTGGAAAAATATTTGAATGAAAATACTACTGTGGGAGAAAAGACTGTGTAATTAGTTTAAAAATATGTCTAAGTTTTAATAAAATATTGTCTGGCTATTTTGAATTTGAAAAGCAAAAATAAATATGCATACTTTTTAATAAGTTATATTAGATTATATTTGTAAAACTGCATTTGATTTTTCTGATTTTAAGTGATAAAATTGATGCGCATGGTGCTTAAGATTGACTTTGTTTTAAATATAACTCTACTATAACAGATTCTATTAAAACAATGTTTATTAAATGTGTTTATTAAAAAAAAATTTATTTATGAATATTATTCAAAATTGTAATGTGTTTTCTTATTTGTGAAATTTAAGAGAAAGAGACAAAAAAGATATATCCTTTAACAATCACTTATAAAAAAAGTGAAAATGCACAGCGATCCAAATAAAAAAATATATATAGAAAATAAATGTCACCCTAAATAACTTTCGAACTAATGATCCCATTATCATTCACTTAGATTCAATACTAATTTTTTAAAGAGTTAGGGTAATAGTTTACAATAGAGAGCCTCTCTTATATTTGGCGATTTGAAAATAAACCTAATATAAATGAAAATTAGCCAAGAACCAATCAAATAACGGTAAATAAAACTTGTAGTAAGCCAAAGGTGACGTCATTGAAAGCAAAGAGCATCAGCAAAACTAAACAAAAATTATCGCTAAATCAAGGGCTCCAGATTCTTTACCTTAAACAGAATTAGATTGGATAATTTTTTAGTACTACCTACAAATTATGAAATCTGGGACAAAAATAAATATTATCGGTTTTCAAACTTCTATTTCCCGTATATTTTAATGAAATCACATTTTTAATAATAGATTAGATGAAATACAAGAGCAGTTGAGTAAATTTGGTTTTTAGCGTAATTCCTTAATCTTCGAAATTATTCGAATCCAATAAACCTTTCCACACAATCTTAAAACTTATTTTGCATAAGATAATTTAACGTAAAAAATAGCTTTTAAAAATTATTTTTATTAATGCTCGAAACACTTTTATTTATACACATAATTTTTGAAAAACATTATTGATATAATTTTAAATGGAAAAATCCAATATTTGAAAGAAATTTGTCAAATAGTATTTATAAATGCAATATTGCTTGGATAAACGAGCTTTATAATTTTGTGCTATAACAATGGTGCACATTATATGGTGCACATTTATACAAATGGTGCACATTGTTTTCAATTAATCAAAGTTTGCTAACTATGAACATAGCAAAATAAAATGTACTTCATTATTCATTTGTATGAAAATTCATTTGAGGCAGAAGTTAATTAACAGTTCTTTAGTGCAGTATTAAGATGAATGTTACTGAAACATATATGTCTTCTAGCGAAGCAGCTAATTTCACATCTCCTCCTGACACTTTACTAATTTACATGCTAAACCAATTTGCTCATAAAATTAACGACACTTAACAAATTTATCAATAGAACTAGAATACAATATATTGAGGGCATTATGCATTGATATCTAAAACCTTATTCTATTTATTGAATTGGAAAAATTTTAACACGGTTATACATTTTTGTACGCATGGAATATTTGGTTAAAGCTTATATAATATTATGAGTTAAAATCAATAATGGTGATCACGTTGCAAGGGTTTATTTAATTTAAGATTAATTTTTTTAACTATGCTTATGGAATTGTCTCTAATGATTGCGTTGAGATAATGGAAACAATTACTAATTATTTATTTTTTGAAATAATAAGAAAAATTATTTAACAAAAAAATTTAAATAAGGATCAAAGTTCAATTCTGTTTTTTGTAAATTTCTCTTTTAAACTTGCTTTATATGATGTCAGCCTACTAAGGAAGTTTAATAAGTTCCCAGACTCTCTTAGTATGATGTCAGCATACTAAAAGAGTTTAATTAGTTCCCAGATTTTCTTAGTGTGATGTCAGTGTATTAAGTGAGTTAAATCAGATTTCTGACTGTCTTAGTATAATGTCAGCATACTAAAGGAGTTTCATCAAATTTCTGACTCTCTTAGTATGATGTCAGCATACTGAGTTTAATCTGATCCCAGACTCAGTTAGAATGGTATCAGCATATTAAGTGAGTTTAATCAGATTACATTGTTTCTTATTATGATTTAAGAATGCTAAGAGAGCTTCATCGGATACCAATCTCTCTTAGTATGATGTCAGCATACAAAGTGAATTTAATCAGATCCCAGACTCTCTTAGTATGATGTCAGCATACAAAGTGAGTTTAATCAGATCCCAGACTTTCTTAGAATGATGTCAGCTTGCTAAGTAAGTTCAATCTGATCTCTGAACCTCTTAGTATTTTGTCAGCATACTAAGTGAGTTTAATCAGATCACAAATTTACTTGGTATGATGTCACGCTAAAGGATTTTAATCCGGTCTCAAACTCTTTTAGCATGATGAGAAGTTTTACTGCAAATTTCAACCTATATTTTTCAAGACAAGCAAAACAGGAGTTACAACTAAATATTTTTTTTCAAAATGATTTAAGAAAATTCAAATCCACGTTGAGCTTTTGAGCTGGATGTTGACAAAACTAAATCTAATTGGATAATCCCTCAATAACATAAAAATATTTAAAGTAATGTTTCATACTATAGTTTCGAATCTATAACGAAGTTCCTTTAGTTTCGAACTACAGAATGCAAGAAGAGAAGCAGAGAGGTGCTGAAGAAACTTACAAACAAGTTATAACACTTGAAAAAGTAGGTTGAATAGTCATCAAGTATTTTCTTCGTTCATTTTTTAACGAGTCTTAATTAGCCTCCAAATCATATTTCTGCCTACGAATTTGAGCATCTTTACCATGTACCTCACTTTAATTAGAGAGTTATGACGTTTTTCTAATTGTCCAAAATATAGCTTGCAAAAAGTTAAACGGAGTCAAATATCTCACTTGGCAAAGTTTCTAGCAATCTTCACTTTCCTACTTTGTGTGGAAAGCTTTTAACTTGCAATTAGAATTCGTTTTGTTATTTTAATTCTATTGTTGTTTTGTTATTTAATTTTATTGTTCTTAATTTTACTGTTTTTAATTCTATTGTCATTTCTTTGAAAAATTGTCATAAATAATTTTAATTAAAAAGTGAATAAATGTCTAGGAAGTTTCTTTGTTGATATATTAGCAGTAGTAAGCAGCGACAGTTTTTCTTTTTTCCCAGTACCGAAACATTAAATTACGCCTAAGTTATTCAAAATTTTTATCAGCTGGTTCAGATTCTTGAATATTAACACATTGCCAGTGTCGCCCGAATCCAGTTCGAGTAACTACTACGTGCATTATTTGTGATGCCCGAACTTACTTCGGGCAGGAGAAAAATTAACGTTTCTATTTTTTGAAGCCCGAGCTGATTTCATTTCTACTTTAGGATACTTAGTTAACTATTTTACTAATAGATGGCATTAGTGGTCCTAGTTTTTCCCCGATTATGACTTCAGTCGAGAGAGATAAAATGTGGTTGGGGGGGTTTGTGATATAGCCTACAGTAAAAGATTTGTTAAATTTATGTATTGAAAATCATATTGTTGTGTTTTTATATTATATTATACTAGTAATATTATATTTAGCTTCAAAATTTAGTTTAATTTGCTCTAATTGAATAAGATGTGTGTGCAATCTATTACTTTTTTATGTGTATGTTAAAATTATAAATACAGCAGTTATTGCATTTAAAATTTTATTTTTGCAATAAAAAACCATTTTCTAACTTTTATAATAATATAAAGAACAAAATTATACAGTGAAAAAAATGTTCCATTTTTGGTCCATTTTTTCTGAATTATAAGTCATTGTTAACGGGTTAAAACATAATTTATCTTTTGTTCATTCTCACAAATTTCTATAACAAATAACTTTTTAGATAGAAAACTAATGTTTTATCAACAAATTAACTGTTTATTTCGCATATAATAGCGTATATCTCAAAGAAGCTATCCTAATTTTTAAATTTTATTTATTTTAGAAAATCTATACGTATTAAATAATATTTTTGAGTGTTATAGGCATTTTTAACAATTAAAATTAATTTTATATATTTAAAAATGAATACATGTTTTTAAATTTAAGATTCTGATTGATAGAAAAAACTTGTCGATGGCTTCATGTTAAGTCTACTTAGAAATGTTTATTTAATTTTGTTTTAGTAAATTTTGTCTCTTAACTAATCAAAGAATGTTACAATTATGTCTTAATTCTCTAACTAAAGTAAAATATATGGACGCTACAGTATAGTCAACATTGTTTTTAGATTTAAATAAAATGATATATTTTTTATCTTATTAAAGCTACAAAAAATATTGTTATAAGTAAATTTGTTTGTTATCAAATCGTAAGAGTATCTTTAACTATGATAATAATTTTAATTTTTAGTTATATTGTGGTAACATATTTTTTTCTAATTAAATATTGTTTATTTCGCAAGTATTATCTAATTTTCAAAGTTTTATGATCGAAATGATTTTTTTTTCGTAAATGAAATTTTAATTGCATTAAAAAAATTAAATGCAAAAAATCATTAACATTTTAATGGATATTTAGTGCATTAACAGACTACGCACCACGTAATGCGTGATTTATGTTTCAGAACTAAATATTTCGAAAAAAAATACATGACCTTTAAAACACAAAACTGTGGAAAAACATTAAATAATTTGAATAAGTTCTTTTTATACAATTAAGTCTGGTTTCAAATTCAAACACATTAAAATTCATTAAGAGCTGACACAATCATAATCAGAAAAAATATCTCTATAAAATATTTAAAACTTCGTTATTATGCTTTATCTAGTTTTAAAGATAGTATAACCTGGTTGAGGAGAAATGTAGCCTTAGAGTATGGTGTTACTATGAAGTAAAGTTAATATATAGCATAGTTATTATATATAGTTAATATATTGTATAGTTAATGTATAGTATGGTGTTAATATATAGTAAAATATGAATTGAACTTAGTTAAGCGAGAGAAGAAATTATCGTGATTTTCTATATATTTTACTTTAGATATCGCTTAGTGAAAAATGATTTGTTATCATATTAATAATTATTATGGTAGAACTATTTTTTACAATGAAAAATTTGAAATAATAGTGAAAATGTGTATGAGACATTTTAAAAACATTAAAGAGAGATTTTAAGAGTTAAGGGAAAAAAGCGGACGTTTCGAAGATAAATAATATCGGTTCTGGATCAATTTAGAACGTTTGTGTGTATTTTGCTTAGAAATAAGTTACAAAAATAACAAAGTAAATATTTTTGGAGATAATACATTCGGAGATCATTCTTGTTGTATGAGAAGATTTACTTAATATAAATCGAAATGACTGTTTTAATTATAGCATGAGTATAGGAATAATAAAACAAAAGAAAACAAAGCAAAGTATTTTTCGAATTATGATCGAAACTCATTATGAGTTAAAGACAAAAATAAAAACCAATCAATATTTCATTTTATCAAATTACTTTTGTTTGTTTGCATCCGGTCTGGGAAAATAATTATGGTTTCCTTTTCTTCTTTTATATAAAATTCTTCAATTAGCTTTACCCTTTATATCTATGAAAATTAATTTGTCTTACAATATTAATTTTTCATATATAATTCTTTGTTCTAACTGTAATTTTAGGTAAAGATTTTATATTTGTAGCTGCTCCCTATTCATCTTCAATCATTAGATTCATAAGACGGAGAAAAAGATGGATCTTTAGAATATATTTCGTTTTAATCCGTAACGGTGATTTCTCCTTTATGTGTGTGCGTTTTCTTTTTTTTTTTTAATTTCCCAATTTTTGATTAAAAATATTCATAAGAGAAAAATGAAGTTTGCAAATAGGGCTCTTTAAAGCGACATCTGTTTAAATAAACCTTTTTAGGATAATTCTTTGAATGCAACTTAGGAAAGAGGTTTCATTATCCTTTAAATTGTTTTCAACCACAAACATTTGAAAACACTTTTCCATTCCAGTTTTGTCCATTATGTAATTGTCGGCATTCTGTTTCAAATAAAAAGGAAAAAAATGTTCATTTTCAGTTAAACCTGTTATTAACTCCTCTTCTTTTTACCGAAATCAATAACACTTTGCTTTAAAATGAAACAAAAAAGAAACATTTGTACTAAGTCTCTTTTGTCATTTCGAGTTTTGCATTAATATATGCGTTTATGAAAGAATTATTTAGCCAGTTTGGTTTTGAGGTAATTGAGTTTGTTTAAGTATCATAAATAACAAAAAAAATGTACTAGAGTATTAATTATACATTTTTATCTTCGAAATATCAATTGTAAAGTAAAAATAATTCAAAAGTTTGTATATTAACTTTTGTTTTTATTTAAACATCTTTAAAAGATATTTTTGAAAAAGAGAGAATGTATTAGTGAATTTTTGATTAGTACCAGTGAAAGTTACATGTTTTCGTCATTTAATTACAGTTTTAATAAAAACTAATGATAATGATATTTTTGAATGAAGGATGTAAAATAAGCACATCAATCGTTTGATCAATTAAAGTATTAATTTGAAGAATTTGTTATTACAAACTGTTTGAAGTATACACATGAAGAAACAGATAGTTATTCTTCATACGAAGCATAAAAATTTCAAATCTCACTGAGTAGTTTTTAGTCATATGAAGAGTAATTTTACACTTATCTTTGTGGGGCGAAAAATAATCATTCAATAGTAATACAATAATAATTACTTTTACAGAAAAAAATATGCAAAACTTTTTCAACTCAAGACACATGTAACACAATTTTGTTCGTCTCTGCTCTGAGAAAAAGATTCTGGTAAAATTACCGTACTGTATGGCACTTTTTCGATAAAAAAACAAAAACAACAACAACCCATAACTCTTGTTAGTAAAGACAAAATATACAGTATTTAAACCACTCGTTTCATAGTTTTTTCTATTCACATGGAAATGGCTTACAGGAAATTCAAATTTTACAAATACAAATGCTCGTAACCACATATTAATATAAAATACAAAACTGAAACAGAAATTTAACCGAATAAATGGTTTTTATGCTCTAAGCTATCATGATAAAATTACCAAATTTTACCACATTTACAAAATTTTATCAGTTATTATAAAACAATTTTCAATTGTTAATTTTGCAAAAATCATCATGAATACGTTTCGATACAAATTACGGTAATTTTCGGTGATCCGATGGAGCCACTAGTACGTTAAATTTTACCATATTCAAGTAATTTTAACCATACTTTTTTCAGTGTGGTATGTAATTATATGATTGTAACATATTCGAACTTCGCTCCTATTAGCAGTGTTACTCATATAGTTGAGAAAATTTAAAAAAAAGACGTTTTACGTATATGGTAACGGTATTATTTTTATTAATACAATTAACTATAGCATTTATTCTCTTGAGTCCCGAGCTTTAAATCATGACAAAAAGTTTCAAATTTTATTTGATACATAACAGATAAGAAAATAAACTAATACGATAAAACATTTATTTAAAAAAATCAATTCATAAAACTAATTTTAGTTATTTTGAATTATTGCATGAAATAAAGTTTTATTTTTGGCATTTTTTGCATATTGCAGTACATTTTTATCGTGTATTTTTTTCATACGTGTTCATATCGTGTTTCATATCGTGTTCATTTATCATGGAACAAAATCCACTAAATTGAAATAATAAGATATTTATTTGCCGTAAAAAAAGCTCAAAAGGTAACTTGAAGTAAATTTCGCACATTTTGAATAATTTTTCATAGCAATTAAAAATTTCGATCAATGAGGTTAAGTCCAATTATGTTTCGACTTATCCAATTATGATCGACTATTATTTGTTTCGGAGCTATTTTGGCACATTTTCCCTCAATTTTGAGGAAACCTATTTTACAGTGATGATAATACTTTAGTGATGATTTTTACATTCTCAATCTTTCTAAACTTCAAAGAATTTTACGACAATTGAAATTTAAAATACGAGTTCTGTTAGGTTTGTTTTCATAGTGAAAATTGGCCAAATAAAACAGTTCTAAATAGATCTTATGGAAAAAAGTGCATACTCTGAGTTGTTTCTAAAACAGCTGTTGCCAGAACATTGGCATGATTCTGTCTGTCTTTCTTTTGCTGCTACAGCAATATTAAAGTAAGATCAGTAATTAAAACTATATAGAATTTAAGTTACAATACTAATATTTTTTTTAACCTTATCATGGATAGTCATTCATGTTCATTAAATATCCAAAAATATATGTTTAAAAACAGTCGCTTCATAATTATATAATGCGAAAAATAATTGTAGTACTTATGCCCCAAGATTTCAGAACTATTCACTCGATAATAAAGATTTCTGTCGAAATTTTTCATTAAAACTTCGCAATAAACTTCTCAACAGATATGGTATCTTATAATTACCGTCATTATTAAGCAATTATAGAATTTATTTTTATGCAAAATTAGGGTTTGCAATTAAATTTTCTCCAGCAGAAAAAAAAACTGGTGTTTTGCTAATTTAAATTTAAATATTTGCATCCAAATTTTTAAAGTGGTCTGTTGTTCTTCGATTTTTCGACTATTTATACTTCTTAGCTTATTACAGCCCTCTTCTTAGTTACGCATAACATATTATTTTTCCCATGGTAAACTCACCTGATCTACATAATAAACATAACATCGCTCGATTGAGCTATGTAACAGACATTAGAAGTTTCATTTATTCTGATGCGTGCATAAGAACCAGAACTTACAGTCTCTGTGCACCGTATGTTAAAAAAATACAAAAAAAAAAAAAAAAAAATATTTAAAAAAAAAGATTGTCTTATAAAAATTGTTATGAATTTTCTCCCGCCATTTAGTTGAAGTCTTATTATTTACCGTTTGTTATGTTTATTCATTGAATTTTTTTTCACTTATAAAATTTATCACAAATCCCACATTTTATTTGTACATGAGCCCCATGTACCATATATCTATATGGTTTGCGTGCTGGAGAGTTATTGGAGGAACTCTTCGGTCAAAACGGGGAAGGCTGCTGTCCTAAAGCCACTCATCGTCTTTTCTAATCACTTCATCAAGTTTCGTTTCTCTTCGGATTATTTACTTTAATGAGCACCCTTCAATAGAGAAACTTTTATTCCACCTTAAAACCATCTAAAAGAAGGAATAACGAATAAAATAGCTGCTAGTTATTCCCTCTTTAGAAAGGAACTTCTAGACAGTCGGCGTGTTTTAATGAACGGAAATGAAGCGGAAGGGCTGATGTTCTTTTTTTTTTATCACTCATCTTTTTTTATTTGAAGTTCGTTATAAAATGGTGGCAACACAGAGTTGAGTTTTCGATCTAGTCTGTTGAGTTTGGAAACATATTTAACCTTTTATACAATCATCAAAAAACTTATTAACTGTTTTTTTTTTCATAATAGTAAGCATTATAGTTTGTATAAAGTTTTGTTTATTAAAAATAAATGTTTTAATGAAAGCTAAAAAATATTTCTTATTAAAAATACTTTTTCATTCATAATACTATTTAATGGACTCAATACCATTTATTATTTCTTTTAGTGTGTAATGTATAAATAAGCTTTTTGAATAGTTATGATAATTACTAGGAGACTAGATCCACTGTTCGCTTTTTCTCACCAACCCGGAACAAACGTAATTAAATATTTTCGCTTACCAAACGGGCGGATATATTAAATAAAATTTTTGCATGCATCATATAGTGCTTGAAGCTGATCGTTAAGTTCTCACTCACTTAACGAATCTCTTTAACTGCAATTTATAATAAAACTAGCTGTACCCTGCGTGCGTTGCAACGCTTTCAGTTTGAATTTTAATTTTGTATTTAAGTGTGTAAATGTGATTTGCGATTATGATTTGAAATGAGAATTTTATTTAATGGTGAAATAAACCAGTGATAGTCTCAACAGTTAGTTCTCTAGGATATCGTTAGTGAATTTTCAAACAGACATGTATGTATGGTGTTGCACGCGGACCATGAAACATATTTTTGCTGATGATCTGAAAAAAGTTTGAATCAATGGCGACATCAGGTATTTCTGTTAATATGAGCTGGCCAATTTGTCATGGTGTGATTTTTTCAATAAGCCAAATCATGTGGCAATTCTCTTTCTTTTTTTCTTTTCTTTTTTTCTTCTTTTTTTTGCAATTACATAAAATACATCAAACACCGTGTCTCTCCAAAAACATGACGCTTTGCAATAAAACTAAGTATAGAGCTTAATACTTGTTTTAACTCACGTGCGGTAATGCATCATGAAGATCTGATGATGTTTGCCTAGGTTACAAAAGATCTTTAATTTTAGCTCAAGCAGGATTGCATGTGAAAGTAATAAATAACTCTGGCTGCCCATTTGCGCACCGATACTTATAGCATCGAATGAAGTCATTTGGAAACACGAATGTACCGACATTTTTTCGCCAAGAAAAGTTTCGATTATCTTGCTTGACCAACACCTCCTAGAAAGAGTAGGCCTCAGCACGGGTTACCAAAAATATCCATTTTTCCGATGATGACGCTTAGGTGAAGACTATAGTTGATTGTCGGTTCATAGTGAAATGTACTGAGATTCAAATCAGAGTATTGGCAGCAAACTGCGTTCTTGATTGATTTTCCTTCCTGCATCCCGTTGCTCTGATGTTTCCGACGAACGGGCTTGGGTAGCGCGTAGTTGATTTGTTAACAGTCTTCTTCCCCGTTGCTCTGATGTTTCCAATGAACGGGAATGAGTAGTGCGTAGTTGATTCGTTAACAGTCTTCTTTCCCGTTGCTCTGATGTTTCCGACGAACGGGCTTGAGTAGCGCGTAGTTGATTTGTTAACAGTCTTCTTTCCCGTTGTTCTGATGTTTCCGACGAACGGGCTTGAGTAGCGCGTAGTTGATTCGTTAACAGTCTTCTTTCCCGTTGCTCTGATGTTTCCAACGAACGGGCTTGAGTAGTGCGTAGTTGATTTGTTAACAGTTTTCTTTCCTGTTGCTCAGACGTTTTCAAGGAACGGGCTAAAGCATTGTGTTCTCGATTAGTTTCAAGTCTTTTTTCCCGTTGCTCCAATGTTTCTGAAACACGGGTAGTTCTCTTTTTGCTTGCTTGAGATGTTGATTGACTAAGAGCGATTCGTTTAGGCGGCATATTTTTGCAAATATTCTCTCTCAAACAAAAAGAAATGTAAAAGTTGACAGTGGCCGCAAATTTGCTAAATCTAAAATTCACATATTTATTTTAAGTAATAAAAAAAGCAATAAAAATGAAATAATTTAAATAAAAAATATAAAAATATATTTAAAACAAAAATCTATTTTTTAAATGAAAGAAATAAAATGATTGGGAATTCGAAAACTTTGTAATAATAAACATTCTAATAGTTTTCAAATGACAACTGTCAGCAATGAAACCTTCAAAAACTATATTTAATTGTGCTAACCTAAAATTGCATAATAGATATAAATAATTATTGAAAACGTGCAATTTGAATGAAATTTGCTTTCACCTTTATTTTTATTAAGCAGTTTTCACAGTACTAAATCCGTGATACCACCAATAATTACGAAATCTATTCTCGTTGATTTTACGTGCTTGTGCTCACTTGCCATAAAGAAACTTGCGAGAATTATAATTAAATATTAAAGAATATGTAATTTACTCGTCTAAGTGAATAGAGCTATAAGATAGAAAATATCACTGTTGTTATCTTCAAGATATTTGAAAACTGAATCGCTTATAGCAAAATTTAAAACAATGGCTAGCTTTTAACCAATCAGAAAATTCCATTTCGATTTTCGCTGATATCGCTGGAACGGTATGTCGCAGAATGTTCTAATGTCGACAGAAACCTTCCTTGTGCTTTGAACTATCTGTATGCCAAGTTTCATAGTTTTCTGTCGGATGATTTAGGAGTCTATAGGTGACAGACAGACACACATTCACTTTTATATATATATAGATAATACTGTTATTTGCACAAAAAATAATAATTTTATACCGGTTAATAAGAGTAGAGACCGATTTAAATAAATTTTACTCAATGTAGCGTAAAATTAAGTTATGATAATAAAAAAAAAACTATTAACTTAGTTTTAAACTCTTAATTTATAAAACAATCAAAATTTGAAAAAAGAATTAACAGAAGTACTGGTGCTTTTCAATTAGGGATACAAAAATATTTTTAGGAAAACAATACCTTTGTGATTTTTATTAATTATATGCTAATAACAACCAAAGCAATATGGAATTCAATGTAGGAAAACTGGATCCTAACATGTGATTTTTTCGTCCAATAACAATGCACTGACGACAATAGAAAACTGTGTCAGACCATTTAATTTTTATACTGTTTAGAAATATAAAGTTTTGTTTATGAAAAATAATTTTTTCAGTCCACTTCAAACATATTTCCTAATTTTTGTCATTTCTTTTGTCCTAATTTTTGTCAATTAATCGGATTGAATAGGTTTAGTACGATGTATCATGTTTTTTTTTAATTTAGAGCATAGTATATAAATTAAAATATTTTGCAAAAAGTATACATTACACCCCAAATTAAACTAAATCTTTGATCTAAATCTTTCATGCATGTTGTATAGGTTTCCATAGTAAAATTTAAATATTATTTGAAATAATTGCAGGATAGATGAATGTACTAGAATTAGAATATCATAAAAAATAATTAGTTTTCGGCTAAAATAAAGAAAACTAAAAATGAAGTTTTAGCAAGAATATTTAAATTATTAGAAAGTAGGAATATAAATTTTTTTAAAATATGGATTATGATAATCGTAATTATTTAACAAAAACGCATAGAAAAAAAAATTGGAAAATATATAACTAGTTTTTAAACTAAAATTATTTAATCCTTTGTTATTATATTTTAACCTAATTTCATAATGAACACAAATTTAAATGTAAAACTTGTGAGTCATTAATTTGCAATAAATTTGAACAACTAATTCCGAGAAAATTTTATTTATTAATTCTTGTTTAAAAGTAGAGTATTAATTCCTATGAGAAAGTTTTCACTATTTACTTTTTGGTGAAACAGTAATTTTTTTAACAAAAACTTTATAAATAAATTTCAAGAGATACTTGACAAAGTAATTAATGAGGTAATTAAAATAAATTTAGTTGCAGGTATTTTAAGTATGTCCTTATGGATTTAAAGGTTTTAGTGTCATTTTAGATAAAATTAGATAGTTTCGAAGCTTTTTAAAGTTGTTGTCAACACTTGTTAAACGCAATTACCTAAATAAAGAACACAAAAATTATTTTAAATGAATTAGTTTACAATTAACCTTGCCAGATCATCTTCATAGGAACGGAGGTTGCAGAAGTTTATGTTATAATATTATTATCTAGAAGTTAATTTGTTTATCTGTATTTTAGTTTAAATAACTCAGAAGACAGTATATCGATGATGTTGCAATTTGTTTTAGTTCATATAGTTTGTTAAGGGTCATACTTTGAAATATTTTCATTACTTTCAGCTAGTTCAAAAATTTATATTAATTGAGTTTAAAAACTAATTAAAAAGTGATTTCGTAATGAATTTTTAAAAATTATTTTTTTAGTCATCGAAGTATACCTTTTGGTGACAACATGTTTATTAAATGTCACACATTCATGCCCCTTTAAATCACTTTTTCGTGAAATTACTTGTATAATAGTTCCTTTATATGAAAAGATTTCCTATTTAGTACACTTTGTAATTGTCGATTTAGAATAAACACAAGAAAGTGCTTTTTTGCTTTTAATTTATTTTTCTTTTCATTCCAGGGTATTTAAATTAACATATGTGCTTTTCAGATTTATTATTATATATTTTTTATTTTTTGAATTATTTTTATTATATTATTATATATTTTTCTTATTTATGTATTTTTTCCTAATACAGTAAAAACTATCATCATGGTTCGACGGCAGTTAAAACCCCGTCAAATTCATCAGCTAAAATATTGTTTTTATTAAAATCATAAATATTTAAAACTTTGTTACCTCATACTGTTTAATCTTTTTTTTAATTAGTTATTATTAACAACTATAGATATGAATTTTCAATACAGGGTGTTTAGAAAGTGTCTGGTAAAAATTTAAAAGTGTTTAAGGCGATCCTATAATGCGTCTTCATTAGAAACGCAACATAAAAGTCTCGGAGAGTAAGGAAATTGAAATGTTAAAAGGAAATAGTCACATGTAAGAAGCTATTTAATAAATTATCGTGTCTCACAAAAAGTTTGAAAATGAGATCATTAACTAAAAAACAAGTTTCAAATCGCTACCACATGAATACCAGCTTTTCAAGTGACCACACAACAAAGAAAAACAAGTTGAGTAAATCGAGTTGATCGTGACGTCAAGTGAAAAGTTTAACTTTTCGCTGGAGTTTAAAGTTTAACTTTTCACTAAAGTTGAACTTTAAAATTTTCACGGTAAAGTAGCGTCCAATGACATCACATTTAACACTAGAAAGACTGAAACTTAGTCTATACCTATATTGCCCAAAAGTAGTCAAAATGACTTGATTGTGAAAGAATAATTAATGTGTAAAGAAATTTGTTTAAAATTAATTTTTAATATTTTTTATATCGTTTACAGTTATATAACCAGTTATTAGTAAATATTAGCAATAAAAAAATTATGTATTGTACAAAAAGTCACAAAATTCTAAGAAATTGTGTGATTATATACATCATTGTTTTTCTAATTGAAATTAAAAAGCAGTCAAAATGGCTTCCTTGGGCAATCTAGTGTTAAAGCATGTCGATGCTGCTGGAAAAAGATGAGTTTTCGAAGCAATTAGACAAACAGCCAGCAGTTCATGAAGACATACTGCTAGAAGAGGACATATTCCGGGACGTCAAGTGATAAAGTAGAAAGTACATCTTAATCAATTATTTGGGCTTGATACCGTCCGTGTATTAACAACAAATCTTTTTGAAAAGCGTAAAATCTTGTTGCATGATGGGAATCGAACCAGGGGGACAATAGATGCATCTTGGTAATGTCCTTCACTAATTTGTGATATCTGTTCTTCAACTTGAAATGAGCTAATAAATCGTACTTTGTAATGATCATGAATATTGCGTAGTAATTTTTTTAATTAATTTCTTTACAAGAGTATTTTTTTTCGCCAAACATCTGTAAAATATAGGTAACATGTTCAAATCCAACAATAACCCAGGATGTGATAAATAAATAATTTCAGTTCGACACAAATATAGGTTCGTGCATTTTATGCAAAAAAAATTGTGCAATGGATAGCACAAAAAAGAGAAAAACAGCACAAACATTTTAAACTCACTACATCTACGCTTTAGAGCATTTGGTGGAAAGAGAATACTCCATGGAAACGGAGGTTCCAACAACGTATTGATGTTTTACTTGAAATAAAATTTAGGGCAGTAATGCTTTTTCGATAAATGCTCTAATGCGTAGATGTAGTGGGTTTGAATCCTGCTATAACACTGAATACATATTCGTGCTCTCATTCTTTGTATTTAACCCACATATGCCCAGAAAAACCCACATATGCCTGTAAGTAAATAAGTAAATCCCATTACCCTATAAAAATCGATAAAAAATCAGCATACTTTGATAAATCTGAGTTTAGTACATTTAAAACACTTTAATTAAATATTTCAAGTCATTATTCGTGTCTCTTTTCTCCTTGTTATAAGTTAGAAATATCTTAAAAAAAGAAATAATTAGCCGCTAAATAACTCTTATAAATCATTTAAATAAGCCATCATTTCAAACAAACCATGTAAGTGTAAGCATATATTATTATTCCATTTGGTAAAATGTATAGACATCGAACGGTTAAAATTACTACATTCATACATGAAAAATGAATATCAGTTCTTAAAAAAAATTGAAAATATCGTAATACTTTAGAATATGATATAAAAAATTTCTTTTTAATTTTATATTTTTACTAAATGTGTGGTAATAAGAACTATAATTTTACGAAACCAGAATTTCCGGTTAGTTATTACTATTACAAATGGAAAAATTACTCAATGGAAGACCCTATATATTGATTGAATTATATGAATAATGGTTTTATTTTACCAGAATTAATTTTTCTATACAATGGAGTTTTATTCAGATCTTTTTTTATTCATAAAAAGTTGTAGTCACCAGAGTGGATGACATATACAAATTTGACTATTTACCGTGTAATTTTCAGATCTTTGGTCACTTAAAAAAAAAGTCATTGAAAGGTAAGCGGTTTCTGTTGGACAAAAAAGGCAGCTGGAAATTTCGAATTTCTTTAAGTAGCAGAAAAAAGAAGTTTTACCACACAGGTATTTAAAGATTGGTGAAGAATGATGGTCTAAATGCTAAAAATAATGCTTCGAGCTTAAACGTTTTGATCACCCTTTGAAACAAGTTTTATTGGTTAAGTATTTATAGGGCAATTTTAAAAGCAATAGACTTAAGTCTGCAAGCGAAACAAAGCTTTTATAAAAACGACTATCTGTTTTGATTTTTGCAAAAGTCTCATTTTATTTTATTATTCAAGCTCCATAATTTCAATCGGCGAAAAAAAAAAGATATTTATTCAAACTATGAATGTTTAAATAACAGCTTATGAGGTGACAGCTGAGTCTGAAAAACCATAACAAAGTTATTTCTTGCTCTTTTATCGGTAAAAACATCTGAATGCTTGTTAACGCGATTTTCTTTTTTGCTCTATGACTTAAACATTTAAAAAAAGTACAATTTACGGAAAAAAGCATGTTACTGAACATCTACCTTAAAACCTCACAGTTGAATTTTTTTTAATCAATATTTGTAACCCATGCAGATGTGGTAAAGAGCTTAAGAAAGATATCAAAAAATAGAGTGGGAAAAACGTACTAAAACATTAGTAATAAAAAGCAAGAAAAACATTTTCCACACGTTATTCTTTTTTTTCTTCTTTCGTTGAAATAAGTAAGAGGAAAAAACTATGTGGAAAAAGAAGAAAGGTGGAACTCATCCAAGAAAGAAACGAAAAGTGATTATCTCGAGCAAGAGTTGGAGAAAGATATTATGATCGATAATCGGTTTAGCAGTAACGTCCGAAAAACGTTGAGAAAATCAAAGCTTAGGAAAGACGGTAAACAAGGAAACAAAAGAAGTAACCGAAATGGTTGGTCTGGCAGACGATCGAAGGCCAGGAGAAAGCTGTTGCCATTTACAGGTGTGTAAACTTTTAACGCTTGGATCAAAGATCACAGAGGCAAAAATGATTGGTCGATAGCTTAAGATTTTTTCCTTTGTCGTCATATATGTGAATGAACTTTTTTCTGTTTTTGAAATCTGGCATTGATTTTATCGTAAAAGCTATCCGACTTGGCTTAATTGTAACTATGCAAGAAATACAATTGAAAAAATAATATTCAAAATCGATAGATTGCGTTTAAAAGTATAATTTCTAGTTATTCTTTTATTTAAAATGTGGTTAAATTATAAAATATCTTCGGTTGTTTAAATATATAGTACAATAAAATCTACATTATTCACTAGAAAATGCATGGTTATATTCCAAAGATATTTTAGAGAAGAGTTACTAAGATTAAGACCTTTTCTCAATTGCATATGGCATATAATTGTACTTATATACATCTTAGAACCGGACGAAAGTTATGCTAATTTTAGCGCAATGGCTAAAAGTTGATAAAATAAAGTAGCTATCATTCCTTTCTAAATTTAAACATGAAAAATATACGCTGATAGTCGAGTCACATTATGTTCACATCCAATTTCTTTTTGCCCACGAGAACATACCGATTGTATGCCTGCAAGTGACGTAAACTTAGGTAAATCGTAGCAGTGGAGAATAGTAGCAGAGGTTAATCAGGTTCGACGCACACTTGACGTCGCTTACAGGAATCCAATTAGATCTAATTCAAATCATTTGGTTAGGTATAATCACTTCACTTCCTCTTCAGTTGCAGGTACCCAATTATGTTTATTATTAATCTATTTTTTGATTGTCTCATGATGTTCAATTTAATTTGCCGATAGAACTATTACCGTCTTTGATTAATAGGATGTAAACTAATAAAATTAGGTCATTTATTTTTAATAATATCTAAAATAATACTAACAAGAAGGCGAACTGTTCATATTTACACAATGTGGCTATATACTTTATTTGATTATTCTTATTAATTTACGCAGGTTACATATATGTTATGTGTGTTACATATATGATAGTGTACATTTAGATTATTTTATATAAAAGTAATTTGAAATCAAGCTTCGTAATTGTTTAAATTTTATATCCATTATTAGCTATATTATGAAATAGTAAAGTTTAAAATTAAATTCTTTGATTAACAATGGTCATAAGAAACCAACGTATTATTTAAATAGTTTGTTTTAGCGTTAAATTTAATGAATCTGCCAAAAATTATACTGTATTATGACATAAGTCATAGAGCCCATAATTTTCAGTAATTAAAATATATTCTAATGAACGACTTACTTAAAATGTCAAATTTTTTTCATTGATTTTTTTCCTTCATTCATTTTTGTAAAATTGATGAAAATTGAACTAAAAATATGCATTTGTTTTTGCTTTTTAAGCTAAAATGGATTATTTTTTATTCATAATTTATGAATAACTTTTATTTTTTACCTTTTATATAAATGCAGAATCAAAGTTTTTGTTTTAATAAATGATACAAATTGATATAAAAAAATACTATTTTATGAATAATACTTATAGTACTGAGTGGTATTATAATATAAGGATGAAACAGTTTCTTTACTTTTTCTAAATAAATCACGCAAACTACCAGTCATATTTTTTGCATGCGTTAAACAACAATTAACTTAAATTAGCTATGAAAACATTTCTAGTAGCAATATTTTCGTTTATTTCAATCAGTCTAATTGTACTTTTGCGTGCATAATGAATATTTAATATTAATAACTTAAAACTGAAAGCAATTTAATAAATAATTTCAAAAAATATTTTATTAAGTTTAAAGGAAGTCTATATATTTATCACTCGCACTTAATATTAGTGAAATAAGTTTAGAGTAAAATATTTATAAAATATTTAAAAGAAAACATTAAATATTTAACTGAATATAAAAGAAAAGATTTATTATAGCTTTAAGTACATTTCTTAATATTATGTGTATAAAAAGTAATTTTAATAATAGTGAATGAAAATTAACGTTTATAAACCAAAGATATATAATAGATTTTAACATAATTTCATAAATAATTTTTCAAGAATGAATTTTGAAATTAGCAGAAAAGTGGAAGCACAATTTTTGAAGAAATTTTTTGTAGCATATATATTACTATTAAAGTAATAAATCTGGTTATTATTAATAGTAATCACGATTTTTGGTAAATATGACAAATTACGCAAAACAATCACATTAACCGATTATTATTAATAATTCTTAATGAAATTTGATCAGTGTGATTAATACAGCATAATTTATTGAAACTTCAACTGTAACGTAATCTTAGGTGTCTATGTGCTTTTATCTAAGTGCTTTAAGTATCTATGTACTTTGATCTATGTGCTTTATGTGTTTATGTGGTTTTTGTGTCCATGTGCTTTGGTTACGTGCTTTGATTCATAAATCTGTCGCTGTAGAGATTAGTAGAGCTAAAAAATAAACTACTTCTTGAAATATTTATTTTTACTTGCGGTTTAATATTAAAAAGATAGTTTTATTGGTTCAACTTGTGCAAATCTGCTTTTAACAACTGCTGCCAAAATCTGCTTTTAAACAACTTAGATTTGCTTCTTGTTCTGAAACAAACCACTTTTTTGCCTGTTTTATGCCTAGGAATGGCGTAATTAGTATCGATTTTATGCTTTTTTTTCATTTGTTTTTACAATGATTATATCAATTTTGTCAAGATTTAAATAATGTGCAGAATGAAAATAAAATTGTCATACAAAGCAATTAGGCTCTACATTTGTAAGTAGAAAATAAATTTGCATACTTAGCTATACCAGTAGTATTTCATATTGGGTGACTTTTTGCTCGGATTTATAATTTTTTCCAGTACTGTATATAAAGTGTTCTGCATATGTTTTCAAACGTTTTATATTTTAATTTTTATTAATATAATATTTTTATTGCTTTTTATTATAAAATTCTAATTATTATTATTTTTTTAAATTAGCTTTGTGACACTTATTGAGGAATTTTATTTTATTGATCTGATGTGTTACTGATTGGGTAAGTTCTAATTGTTCCTCTGTTTATTGCAGAAATAAGCGCAACATTTATTGACCATAATTAAGAAAAATTATGATAAGCTATAAAAACTTACCTTTATATATTATGTGTTGAAGTTGGCTTGTTAGTAGTCGTAGTTCCATATTTGACGGCTCTCCTATCTAAAATACAATTTTAAATTTGTCACATAATTTGCTGCACAATCTTATTATATGCTTTTTGCATTTGTAACTTTTTTAAAAATTTTCTACTTAGCAGAATAAAAGAGGAAAGGAATAAAAAGAGGAAAACATTTGCTAATATTGCAATGGGCTGATGCATTTAAATTTATTTTTAAATTGACACGATTAAAGAAAATTTTGACTGACTTTAATTAGAGGAAATTTCTTAATAAGGGTTGATAATTTGACTTTAGATAATTTAAGAAAATGATAATTTACTTTAATTTATTTCAAATATTTATGCTAGTGAAATTAATGTAATGAATAATTCAGAAAGGATATATATTTACCTGAATCATAAGAGCAATTCCTACAAGACCTTGAGACATTTGAGAAGCTTCACTCATGTTTCCATATAAATCGGAATTATAACCATAAATTTGCACCTGGAAAAAGAAATAAAATTCTTTTAATTAAATTTTTATTTTTAATTAAAAATTTATCTAAATAAAAAAGTTGTCGTTAAGTTTGAAAAATATTTGTATTAAGTAATGAAGTTTTACTTAATGAAAGTTTACTAAATGAAAGCCATTTTATTTTTAGCTTAACTAATGACCTTTACACTGTTAAAATTTTTAAGAAAATATGAAGTCAACGATGTGACTCGAACTCTCTTTCTGTCTGTCATGAGAATGACAGATTAGCCCTCTCAGTTTTAATATATACCCAGTTTCAAGCAACTAAATGGCTTTATTAGGTGGGTCTAGTTGATGCAATAAAATTCCGGTTGTTTAACAGTATTAAGTAAAAGCTGTTAAATGACGCTTTTTCTCACAGTTAATATCTGGAATATGATTATGATTAAATATGATAAAATAACACTTAATTAAATTGTTAATGTATTTAACCATTTTTCTAAGAAATTTCCAACAGTGCATATATATCACGTTTTAATTCATACGTTGTATGCGTATATACATGTGTGGACATTCAATAAAGTTGTTTTTATTATACTTTGCTTCTCTTCATGATCGTATTAAAAATAGTTTGTAGAATTCCTATCAAAAATAAAGCAAAAAATAAGTATGCACAAAGTATGGACAAAACTACCAAAATATGATAAAATTTGCTTTGTTCCAGGCTTTATGTGAACACCAAAAGAACTAGGTAACTTTTATCTAAGCTTCTTGATAGTTATTTAGGTAAAATTAAAGATAAAACATTGTTTTATACTTGCGATGAAATTTGGTAAGTGAGGTAAAAATTTCGCACTTTTATCATGATAACTTAGAACATACCATAAAAATAATTTATACGGTTAAATTTACTTTTCAGTTCTGTGTTTTACACTAAATGTGTGATAATATGATTTTCCGATAAACAGCTACCATATGAACGGAAAAAATACCAAATGAATTGAATACTGGCCTTAATCACCTAAATATTTTTTGTTTTTTGGAATAATGCTTTTTTTGTTGTTGGTATTTTAGCCAAAAATGCCATTACCAGAGATGCCAACTGCTACGAACAAGACAGAATAATTAAAAAAAAAAAAAAAAAAAAAGGTAAATATCTACAAAGCAAATTTTGCAAATATTTGACTATTTTTGCTTGCTTTTTAAAAAGTATAGCATGACACAAGTACTATAAAGTGGTGAATTATATAAGCTTACGAATTATCTAGAAATAGTGGTGGATAAAAATCTACTAAATTGAATTAATTAAACCAAGAATCACAATTGATAAACTACCACTTTAAAATATATCTTTGCTGTTCGTAGCAAGTTTTCTGAAGGAATCATCACTCGTAGGCATCACCTCGGGCTGTCATACCAAATATGATTATTGAATATTAATTTACAATCCCTTATGTATAATGTTTTTCTCTATTTCAAGGGTTTAATTTTTTTATTATAAAAAATTATATTAAGGTTGGTTCCACATATAGAGGAGCATCTTGTTTAGATACTAAATACCCGGTATATACACGAATAGTGTTTAAAAATTTATTCATCTGGAACTATCTGGACTTATATATTCAGAGCAGGAAAAATAGAAGCGAAATTTATTCAGTTCTATTTTGATTTACCTTCCTTTTATTGAGGTATTTTACAACTTTCTCTTATTCTATAGCGACGTGGGAGGAATAGCAAATGTAAAATAGAACATCTTGAAAATCCCTTTTTAGGGCTGCATCCAATAAGTTCGAACATAGTGGGAATGATTTGTACATCCATGTCCTTTCCAAAAGAGATGTCAAGAAATTTCGATAAATGGACAATGGTCAATTCTGGGAAACTTCTCGAGTTTTAAATCTTGTATCGGAAATCATTTCTTTTTCTGACAATTTCTTTCGTCAGTGACAATAATGTTTAAAAGATTTACAACAGTTGCTACTTAAAAAAATGTTACTTATATATATATATATATATATATATATATATATATATATATATACTAGAGGGCTCCTCCACCCCCTGCTCGCCAACCCCGGATAATTGCTACGCAATTACAATTTTGTTTGCTTCGCGAACAAAATTAAAGTCGTTTTCCTGGAGACTAGCTGGCAATTTTTCTTCACCAACATCACATAGAGAGAATATGAGAGGATTGTAAAATGTCAGAGGTGCTTATTATCAGCATTATAAACTTATATTCCGCCATCGCTTATTGATAGAACTACGATTATTTTCCAGGTAATTTTGTGCTGCTAAATTATGTTCAGCTCTATGTCGCTGTTGATATCGCCTAAGATATTCACGGCGATCTATTTTATATAAAAGATATAAGTTTTTTTAAATAAACTCTGTTCAATATATGTTTATAATTTGGAATATAAATAGTTTCTTTAGAGAGAGTTGATTCGTGCTTCCAATAACTCTACCCGATTTATCAAAGCTATTAAAATATATTGGAATTCTAAAATAAATAACTGCGTTCTATCAAAACAAACATTCTATTATAAAACTTTAGAACAACTATCTTTTTACATTGCCACTCAAAACTATTAATAAACACTGGATAATATTCGCGATCGCAACACTGAGTACGCCATCTAGCGGGAGACTGTAAATATCGGACATTAGTTCCTACATAACCATTGGCAATGACGGACGCCATTTTCTTAGCAGCAAATAGGAAGCAAAAATTCCCTAAGGAAAAGGTAGAACTTCTTGAAAAAACTAACCAGAATATGCCAAACATTGAAGCAAAACACGCCAAGCATTTGAAGAACAACTTCACAATAATTTTTACCTTTCTATTACCAACAACATAACATGATTTCATGATTACTTGCTGTCACAGATGTGTGAATTACGGTAAAATAATTTTTTCTGTCTTCAATTCATTACAAGTTAAAAGAAGTCAATATTGCTTTCGTCATTCCAATGAATTAAGTAAATTCAGAACTGTAATAGTTATAGAATATTCTTCTTTATAGAATAGTATATATTTCTGTATCTATATAATTCGGAAAACAACAATAAAGAATCATCCGAACTACTTGAAATAGTTTCATTTGTGCTGATTATTAATAATTTTTTTATCGTTTTCTTTGGTAAGTATTTTTTAGTTTTGAAAGAAGAATTTCAACTAGAATTCAGCTATTCTGTTTTCAAGCTACATATTCAAGTTCATATCGAGATCTTACAATTATAAAATTTTGATGTGTGGTATGTTATCTAAAAGTAATGAAGGGATAATCTATGCATATATTATTTGAAAATAAAATTTTCAAACGAAGACCATTTCATTTGGAATTCTGCGGATTTATAAAACAGGTGAGTGTTATGATTTTTATAATAAAAAATTTGCTTGTAAATATTTTTTTTTATTATTTGATGATAGTTCTCTACAGAATGGTTTTTTACGTCTCATTAAGAACTATAAGAATAAAAAAAAAGAAACATGAAAGTTTTTATTTCAATATAAAGAATTTTTAAAATCGTTTTTTATCCTAAGAATTCTTTATTTTACGTTTTTTAGTTTATAAGATTTTGATAAAAATTGTTGTCAAAATACTTTTTTTGAAAAATTAAATGGTATAGCATTATGCGTTTATGTATACTTCTTGTTTATTCTAATGTTTGAATTAATATGATTGAGAAAAGTATGGAAGAAAAATTCGGTACTTACGTATTAACCACAGCTACAGATTTGGCAGATTTTTAAGTGCCGCCAATTTACACTTAAAATTTTTGGAAAAAAATCTTAAAATGAAACACTTTGTTTAAAATCAAACTAGTCAATCGGATTTCGGTGGAAAATGGGCCGATATAGAGTTTAGCATAGATTCAAAACAAACTTTTCTCTCACCTGATTCTATAGCCATTATGAACTCTAATAAATAAGATTCAAAATGAAATAACATTTCCAAAACGGACGCTTACTAAGATAAAGTTTCATGTTATGGACATTGGTACATTTTCGTTATATTTCACTCCATAAAATATTTCGCTCCTAAAAAAAATAAAATTGCATCTTGTTTTGTTTTTGGCAAGTCCCAAAGACGCATTTTCCTAACACTAAAAAATGGCGACAAAAAAAAAATGGTCCTTTTTTTTTTTTCTTTTGTTTCATAAGCATTCTTTATTTTACGTTAAAATTTAAATGGGCCTTTCATGTTATACCATTAAATTTAGTAAAACTATTTCTCGGGCATTAGATTTGTTCTCTTATAAGAATATACCTATTTTTTTCTCTTTATTTACAAATATTTTTCCGATGTGTTCTGGATGTTCCTTCTCTAAAAAAAAAAAGAGATACCATTTTATTTTCGTTTGTATAAGAAAGAAAACAAACATTTTTCTTTTTTAAATTTAATCAGCCACAATAAAGATGGAACGTTACAATGCTACATGCTACATTAAAGACGTCTCCAGTGTAACTGAATGACTGTTCATATGGAAATCGCAGGGATTCGGCACATACAACAACGCCCCCTATAGTTCGTTGCGATCGCGAATTGCGTTAATGGCACTTTTATCTAATGACGTTATAAACAATCGTTTGCATAAAGTTTAGTTTATATTAATCATATATAATCGCTTGCATAAATAATCGTTTGGTCTTTTTATATCTTTATGTAACAAGTGTGAGATTTTTTTTTTTTTTTTGTTGGAATGGCGATGTTATAATTTTGTTGTTGAATTAATAAATCTTCCTTTTTATAAACGTAATAGTAGAGTTTTCTTAATTATTTTATTTGAAGTCCTCTGAGTTTTATTTGAGGTCAGTTTGTATTTTGTATTTTTTGACAGCATTATTAAAAATTATTACCTTTTCACACATGCGTTCTCAATTTTGATTGGCTGTTTTGTGCGTTACTAACCAGAAGTTTTCTGTGATTGGCTATGTGTTATAATTCCACTCTCTTCTTCTATATAAAGGTATTGGTTTGAATTATATTGTTGAAAATAAGAGTAAAAATGGACCCATAATTCGGAATTTTAATAATGTCTCGGTGCTTTGTGGATTTTGAGCGCATCTAAAATCTTATTAAAAGCAAGAAAAAATCTTACTTTGTCTTTGCAATTATAAAATATTTGTAAATAAAGAGAAAAAAATAGGTATATTCTTATAAAAGTTCAAACCTAATGCCTGAGAAATAGTTTTACTAAATTTAATAGTATAACATGAAAGGCCCATTTAAATTTTAACGTAAAATAAGGAATGCTTACGAAACAAAAAAAACAAACAAAAAAGAACCATTCTTTTTTTGTCGCCATTTTTTAGTGTTACGAAAATGCGTCTTTGGGACTTGCCAAAAACAAAACAAGATGCAATTTTATTTTTTTAAGAGCGAAATATTTTATAGAGTGAAATATAACGAAAATGTACCTATGTCCATAACATGAAACTTTATCTTAGTAAAAGTCCGTTTTGGAAATGTTATTTCATTTTGAATCTTATTTATTAGAGTTCATAATGGCTATAGAATCAGGTGAGAGAAAAGTTTGTTTTGAATCTATGCTAAACTCTATATCGGCCCATTTTCCACCTAAATCCGATTGACTAATTTGATTTTAAACAAAGTGTTTCATTTTAAGATTTTTTCCAAAAATTTTAAGTGTAGATTGGCGGCACTTAAAAATCTGCCAAATCTGTAGCTGTGGTTAATACGTAAATACCGAATTTTTCTTCCATACTACTTCATACTACTTCCATATTACTTCAAATATTAAAATATGCAAGAAGTATACATAAACACATAATTTAATACCATTTAATTTTTCAAAAAAAGTATTTTGACAACAATTTTATAGAAAAATTATAAACTAAAAAACGTAAAATAAAGAATTCTTAGGATAAAAACGATTTTAAAATTTCCTCATTTTTCAATAAAAACTTTCGTTTTGTTTCTTTTTTTAAATTCTTATAGTATTTAATCAGACGTAAAAAAAAACATTTTGTAGAGAACGATCATCAAGTAAGAAAAAAAATTATTTACAAGCAAATTTTTTATTATAAAAATCATAACACTTACCTGATTTATAAGTCCGGAGAATTCCAAAATGATATGTTCTTTGTTTGAAAACTTTATTCTCAAATAATATATACATAGTTTATCCCTTCATTACTTTTAGGTAACATACCACACATCAAAATTTTATAATTGTAAGATCTCGATATGAATTTTAATATGTAGCTTAAAAACAGAATAGATGTATTCTAGTTGAAATTCTTTCAAAACTAAAAAACACTTACCAAGAAAACGATAAAAAATTTATTTATAATCAGCACAAAAGATACTTTTTCAAGCAATTCGGATTATTCTTTATTGTTGTTTTCTGAATTATGTAGATACAGAAATATATACTATTCTATGAAGAAGAAGAATATTCTATAACTATTACAGTTCTGTATGGAATTCATTGGAACCCATTTATTCATTGGAATGACGAAAGCAATGTTGATTTCATTTTAACTTGTAATGAATTGAAGACAGAAAAATTATTTTACCGCAATACACACACCTGTGATCATGAAATCATGTTATGTTGTTGGTAATTCGCGATCGCAACACTCGATACGCCATCTAGCGGGAGACTGTAAATATCGTGCATTAGTTCCCACATAACCATTGGCAATGACGGACGCCATTTTCTTAGCATAAAAAAAGAAGCAAAATTTCCCTAAAGAAAAGGTAAAACTTCTTGAAAAAACTAATCAGAACATGCCAAACATTGAAGCAGAACACGCCAAGCATTTGAAGAACAACTTCTCAATATTTTTTACCTTTCTATTTCCAACAACATAACATGATTTCATGATCACTTGCTGTTACAGATGTGTGTATTGCGGTAAAATAATTTTTCTGTCTTCAATTCATTACATGTTAAAATGAAGTCAACATTGCTTTCGTCATTCCAATGAATAAATGTGCTCCAATGAATTCCATACAGAACTGTAATAGTTATAGAATATTCTTCTTCTTCATAGAATAGTATATATTTCTGTATCTACATAATTCAGAAAACAACAATAAAGAATAATCCGAATTACTTGAAAAAGTATCTTTTGTGCTGATTATAAATAAATTTTTTATCGTTTTCTTGGTAAGTGTTTTTTAGTTTTGAAAGAATTTCAACTAGATTTCAGCTATTCTGTTTTTAAGCTACATATTAAAATTCATATCGAGATCTTACAATTATAAAATTTTGATGTGTGGTACGTTACCTAAAAGTAATGAAGGGATAAACTATGTATATATTATTTGAGAATAAAGTTTTCAAACAAAGAACATATCATTTTGGAATTCTCCGGACTTATAAATCAGGTAAGTGTTATGATTTTTATAATAAAAAATTTGCTTGTAAATAATTTTTTTCTTCCTTGATGATCGTTCTCTACAAAATGGTTTTTTTACGTCTGATTAAATACTATGAGAATTAAAAAAAAAGAAACAAAACGAAAGTTTTTATTGAAAAATGAGGAATTTTTAAAATCGTTTTTATCGTAAGAATTCTTTATTTTACGCTTTTTAGTTTATAATTTTTTGGATAAAATTGTTGTCAAAATACTTTTTTTGAAAAATTAAATGGTATTAAATTATGTGTTTATGTATACTTCTTGCATATTCTAATATTTGAAGTAATATGATTCAGAAAAGTATGGAAGAAAAATTCGGTACTTACGTATTAACCACAGCTACAGATTTGGCAGATTTTTAAGCGCCGCCAATCTACACTTAAACTTTTTGGAAAAACTCTTAAAATGAAACACTTTGTTTAAAATCAAAGTAGTCAATCGGATTTCGGTGGAAAATGGGCCGATATAGAGTTTAGCATAGATTCAAAACAAACTTTTCTCTCACCTGATTCTATAGCCATTATGAACTCTAATAAATAAGATTCAAAAAGAAATAACATTTCCAAAACGGACGTTTACTAAGATAAAGTTTCATGTTATGGACATTGGTACATTTTCGTTATATTTCACTTCATAAAATACTTCGCTCCTAAAAAAATAAAATTGCATCTTGTTTTGTTTTTTGCAAGTCCCAAAGACGCATTTTCGTAACGCTAAAAAATGGCGACAAAAAAAGAATGGTTCTTTTTTTGTTCGTTGTTTTTTCGTTTGTTTTTTTGTTTTTTTTTTTTCGTTTCGTAAGCATTCTTTATTTTACGTTAAAATTTAAATGGGCCTTTCATGTTATACCATTAAATTTAGTAAAACTATTTCTCTGGCATTAGATTTGAACTCTTATAAGAATATACCTATTTTTTTCTCTTTATTTACAAATATTTTTCCGATGTGTTCTGAATGTTCCTTCTCTAAAAAAAAAAGAGATACCATTTTTTTTTCGTTTGCATATGAAAGAAAACAAACATTTTTCTTTTCTAAATTTAATCAGCCACAATAAAGATGGAACGTTACAATGCTACATGCTGCATTAAAGACGTCTCCAGTGTAACTGAATGACTGTTCATGTGGAAATCGCAGGGATTCGGCACATACAACAACGCCACCTATAGTTCGTTGCGATCGCGAATAGAAAGGTAAAAAATATTGAGAAGTTGTTCTTCAAATGCTTGGCATGTTCTGATTAGTTTTTTCAAGAAGTTTTACCTTTTCTTTAGGGAAATTTTGCTTCTTTTTTTATGCTAAGAAAATGGCGTCCGTCATTGCCAATGGTTATGTGGGAACTGATGCACGATATTTACAGTCTCCCGCTAGATGGCGTATCGAGTGTTACGATCGCGAATTGTTTGAAAAATAAATATTTGTAAGTAATACATTTAGAATGTTAGCTTAGTTCAATAATATTTTGGTATAACTTGATTTGCATCGTATGGTTTCCATAGTTGAAAGTTATGAAGTTGTCATAAATTTGCACAGGTATTATTCGATAAATATGTTCTAAAAATATCACCACATTAACAATTTATCTAAAAATAATGTTGGATTAGTCTTAGCTTTTATAATAGTAGAAGAAATAAATAAATGCTAGTAATTTTTAAAAAAAGTTGATTTTATATTTTTTTTAGACTGAACATGAAAAATTTAAAAATGTTTTGCTAATTATTCATAGAAATTGATAATAAATACTATTAAGATTACAAATTATAAAATTAAATGATAAATTAAAGAAACTACATTTCTAATTATGTAAAATAATCTATTGGTGGCTCCACAGTTTTTCCATATAAGTTGGTATATTTTTACTGCCCGGAAAGCCATATGGTCTGAATCAGTTTTTCCACGTTAATTACTATATGTTTTGGTTGCTATCAGCATAAGACTAATAACAATTCGCGATCGCAACGAACGATAGGGGGCGTTGTTGTATGTGCCGAATCCCTGCGATTTCCATATGAACAGTCATTCAGTTACACTGGAGACGTCTTTAATGTAGCATTGTATCGTTCCATATTTATTGTGGCTGATTAAATTTAAAAAAGAAAAATGCTTGTTTTCTTTCTTATTCAAACGAAAACAAAATGGTATCTCTTTTTTTTTTAGAGAAGGAACATCCAGAACACATCGGAAAAATATTTGTAAATAAAGAGAAAAAAATAGGTATATTCTTATAAGAGTTCAAACCTAATGCCTGAGAAATAGTTTTACTAAATTTAATGGTATAACATGAAAGGCCCATTTAAATTTTAATGTAAAATAAAGAATGCTTACGAAACAAAAACAAAAAAGAACTATTCTTTTTTTGTCGCCATTTTTTAGTGTTATGAAAATGCGTCTTTGGGACTTGCCAAAAACAAAACAAGATGCAATTTTATTTTTTTTTGGAGCGAAATATTTTATGGAGTGAAATATAACGAAAATGTACCAATGTCCATAACATGAAACTTTATCTTAGTAAACGTCCGTTTTTGAAATGTTATTTTATTTTGAATCTTATTTATTAGAGTTCATAATGGCTATAGAATCAGGTGAGAGAAAAGTTTGTTTTGAATCTATGCTAAACTCTATATCAGCCCATTTTCCACCGAAATCCGTTTGACTACTTTGATTTTAAACAAAGTGTTTCATTTTAAGATTTTTTCCAAAAATTTTAAGTGTAGATTGGCGGCACTTAAAAATCTGCCAAATCTGTAGCTGTGGTTAAGACGTAAGTACCGAATTTTTCTTCCATACTTTTCTGAATCATATTACTTCAAATATTAGAATATGCGAGAAGTATACATAAACACATAATTTAATACCATTTAATTTTTCAAAAAAAGTATTGTGACAACAACTTTATCAAAAAATTATAAACTAAAAAACGTAAAATAAAGAATTCTTAGGATAAAAACGATTTTAAAAATTCCTCATTTTTCAATAAAAACTTTCGTATTGTTTCTTTTTTTAATAGTATTTATTCAGACGTAAAAAAACCATTTTGTAGAGACCGATCATCAAGTAAGAAAAAAAATTATTTACAAGCAAATTTTTTATTATAAAAATCATAACACTTACCTGATTTATAAGTCCGGAGAATTCCAAAATGATATGTTCTTTGTTTGAAAACTTTATTCTCAAATAATATATACATAGTTTATCCCTTCATTACTTTTAGGTAACATACCACACATCAAAATTTTATAACTGTAAGATCTCGATATGAAGTTTAATATGTAGCTTAAAAACAGAATAGCTGAATTCTAGTTGAAATTCTTTCAAAACTAAAAAACACTTACCAAGAAACGATAAAAAATTTATTTATAATCAGCACAAAAGATACTTTTTCAAGTAATTCGGATTATTCTTTATTGTTGTTTTCTGAATTATGTAGATACAGAAATATATACTATTCAATGAAGAAGAATATTCTATAACTATTACAGTTCTGTATGGAATTCATTGGAACACATTTATTCATTGGAATGACGAAAGCAATGTTGATTTCATTTTAACTTGTAATGAATTGAAGACAGAAAAATTATTTTACCGCAATACACACACCTGTAACAGCAAGTGATCATGAAATCATGTTATGTTGTTGGTAATAGAAAGGTAAAAAATATTGAGAAGTTGTTCTTCAAATGCTTGGCGTGTTCTGCTTCAATGTTTGGCATGTTCTGATTAGTTTTTTCAAGAAGTTTTACCTTTTCTTTAGGGAAATTTTGCTTCTTTTTTTATGCTAAGAAAATGGCGTCCGTCATTGCCAATGGTTATGTGGGAACTAATGCACGATATTTACAGTCTCCCGCTAGATGGCGTATCGAGTGTTGCGATCGCGAATCCCAAAAATTTTTTTCAGCAAAATATTTTTGTGTCCCTAATTTAAAAGCATTTACCCGTGATATTTATTTCTCTTATTTTATACTGCCAGGAACACAATTTTGATTTTTATTCTTTTCCAAATAGAGAGTTTAAAGCTAAAGGAGCCATTTATTTATTTCCATTACGCTGTATTGATATTACCTTATTACGCTGTATTTTAGCAAAAACTAATTTAAAGGGTGTCTAAATTAATTAACCATTCTGAAATCATTATTTTTTGATGCGAATTACATTAATATGCTATCATGAACTACCGTTAAAGAAATTAGTTAAATTGTTTAAAACTTAACGTTCAAGCTTATGCTTAGTGTGGTGCATGCACAAATTGTAATTACTGTATTTTTCTGTGTGGTAAGCAAAAAAATAAAAAAAAAATAAAAAGATAAATTACGGCTTTGAAATCACCAAATTCTTTTTATAGAAATATGTCTTTATTTTTTAATGTTACTTAAAAAATGATTACGAAAAAAAGTTATTTGTGTTCACCAATAGATCTTAATAGTATCCATAAGGAAAATAGAATAAAAGATTTTTCATACTATTTTCCAAATTTGATTCAAAAGAAAGATTTCATTTGTGGAAATTCCTGTTGGACTTAGGAAGTGGAAGCACAAGCACTAGCAAAAGAATTCTCTACAGTGTGTATATTAAGTAAATTACTTCAACTTTCGAAGAAAAAAAACTTTTTTAAGCTAAGGAACAATAATTATATCGAAACTATAATCGGTGTTGATGAGCGTCTGCAAACAAGGGGCTTAGTAACATAAGAAATCGGCTAATATATAATAAGAAAACACAGATATACAATAGAATTACCTAAGATTGTGAATTACCAAAGATTGAGAAACAATAAGTAATTTGTCTTTCTTGCATAAAGTGCGAGTAATCGAAATAGTAATAAACTCGCACTACCTCTAATGAGCAAAATTCAATATCTATACAATGGAATTATTTTAAGTTCAGCAAATATCAACGAATGATTTTTTCTTCATATATATGACTTTAATAATCCAGAATAAACATTTAGCGATACAGGTTATCAAAAGTTTTGTATCAATAAATAGTTTATTTCATGTATGTGCCTCTAACAATCCAATATAATTACTTAGAGATACAAATTATTAAAAATCTGAAATCAATGAACATTATTCGTCCACACATCGAAATTTATGTCCGAAATCCAATTTGTTTGGATAGAAATTTTTTTAACTTTCAATAGTGCTAGCTACTATTGGTGTCCGAAACTTATAACATAATCAAGGTAAACTGAGCCGTTTTGGATATTTATTAGAATGTTTATAATATATGTACATTTTAACTAGTGAGATCAACTAACTAATTACGGCTTGACACTTAGCTGACGTCATATTCTCGAATATTAGAGAGCTAACAATTTCGGCAGCCGTAATATTTGTTACTTAAACCTCCTTCATCAAATTAAACTCTCAGTTGAAGAGAAGTACGCAGGGAGTCCAATGAAAAAGTTCAAAGTCAGTTTAATTGAAATCAACTTCACCATAGAAATTTTAGTTTGCATGCACATATTACAAGAAATATTTGTTTTTATATTCTTTTTTTCCCCTCTTCTTTCTGAAGCTTTTATTAGGAATAAAGTAATAATTGCATTGAATTATGACCAAGTAATAATTGCATAACAGAATTTATGACCAAATTTTATTTACTAAAACTTATTTTAGTCGATGTGAGTTTTATAATTTATATTTTTGTTGAAAATATTTTTTAAAGATATGATGTCCGCAGAAATAACTTATGCGCTGAAAATATCTACCTAATATATATATCGTTGGTGAGTTCTTACATCAGTACATGACATAGCTATTTCAGAAAATGAAAATGGGTTTGATTCCGTCTTTCAATCTTTTTTTAGAGTTTTGTTCGATTTTTAAAAGAAAAAACTGATGAATTCAAATAAATTCGCAACGTCATATTGTCCATTTGCATATATCACTTGGTACTTTTCATTAAATGAGTTATTTAAGACTTTGAAAGTTCACAATCTTTTTAACAAGGTCGTCATGAGTGTTATAAATTTATAATAGTGACTGTAAATTTAGAGTTCAATCACTTTCTGTTTTAGAGTGTTAAAATGAAAATATCGCTTAAAAAGTATCTGCAATATACCTAGCCATTATGCTTAAGTCCAGGACTTTGTCTCATAATGATTATGTTTAATGCTTAGTAAGGACTAGTAAGCATGTAATTCGTTGTTCAATTGTTTAATTTAGGTTGAAAGCAAAAAAAGCGCCATTTTTATAAAAATACATTTCGAACTGCGTCCATTTTCCAGAATTTAAAACAGAAAGTTTATGTACAGATACTGAAAAATATCAGCAGGAGACTTTAAGGTATTAATAAGGAGACTTATATAAGGCATAAAGAGACTTAAGGAGAGGTATAATTGAATCTATATGAAATAAATAAATATGTATATTTCTTTCTTGCTCTTAGATCACACGCCATTTCTAGTTCTTTAACTGTCAAGGATTTCACATTGGAATGGAATTTGAATAATTAACTCATTATGGGAAAAACTGCAATTATATCAGAACCCTACTTTTATAGAATTGAACTCCGGTCAAAGGTTTGAAATGTGCAGACTCTAACCACCACTATTTGGTAATAAACGGTTACTTAGCTACCAAATAAATTAGAATACATTGAACGATGAAAGAGATAGTGTCCTTAAAAAAATTCTTAAGGCAAACCAAACCTTCCCAATTGTTAATTCACAATCCAGTGACCTTTAACGATTTGCTACTTTTTTGGAGATTCCTCTAGGCTGTGATTGGTTTCAATTGTAATGTAAGCTTTCATTTCTCTAAAAATGTGTTACCTTAACTAAAAAAAAGTCAAAAATCATTTTTTTAATTTAAGAAAAGGACCAACTGGATCATTAAAAATATGTTAAGAGATTATATGTGTTTGTACAAGAGCTTACTTATGTAAAAGAGACTTTTTTCTCCTTTTGGGTGTTTATATAAATGCTTTACAACAGCAAGGTCAAAATATATTTAACAAACTAAGACGTTTGGTAAGAAAAATAAAAAGAAGCTGGTTCGAGGTTAGTTTTTACTGTAAGTTCAGTATGTTGAACCAAAACACTGATTACAGAGTTTTGTTTCAAATAACATTATTAAAAACTGACTTTTATTAACAACTGAAGACATCAACATAAAAAGTATTATTCTTAATAAATCTCTAATATAATCTGTGAATATATACAATATATAAAATAGATAATTAATTCCGAAGATTTTACGATTGATAACTCAAGTTGCAAACAAAGTAATACCTATTTTCAAATGACACGTGTGATTCGTTCTTCAGTGTATTACCAAAACCAAACAAAAGTACTTTATCTATGACTATCAACTTAAGTTGTAAAAATAAAACAGGGAAAAAAAGAAATTCCAGTAGAAGATTACATACTTTATTGCTTGCGGGCGGACAAGAAATAAGTCCAAATGTTTCCCTTCAAATTTGAAAGTCAGATTCGAGCCTAAAGCCACAAAACTGCACATTATGAAAAGAATATCAGGAAAACTGTGTGTGTTTTTCCTTCTTCTGAGAAAAATTTTCATTTTCTTCTTTTCCTTCAAAGCTCGTGCTGAAAGTTCGTTTTCTTCCTTTTTGTGTTATTATTATTTGTTATTCAATGCACAAATGACTATTCCATGCTAAAACGTCCAACATCGGCATATGTTGAAATTCGGAAAAGTTCTCTCTTTCTTTCAAAAGGAATACGGTTGTTTGGAACGAATAACTTTTGTAGAGATGGAAAAGGAATGACATTTTTTTCATGATACTTTACTAATTTTAAATGCATGGTTAAAGTTATAAATAATTTTTACTCAGAAATATTAATCTTAAAATTCTTTTTAAAGGAATTACTTTAGTTGCAGTTTTTATTTTATTTCAAATGGGTTTGATGGATTCTAGTTAATAGTATTTAGTAATTATATTTAGCAATCTAATAATAGTATTTATGAATTATTTCTGTTAATGTATGTATTTATAAAGATTGAACTGCATCTGAAGAAAAAAAAATGAGGTGACAGACAATATTGACTAAGATGTGAAGATTTTCTATCATATTATGCTTATTTAGAAATCCATTATATTTGTATCGTGAATCATAGTACGATGCAAATTTTGTGTAACCTTAATAAAGTAAATTAAATTGAATCAAATTTCCGTTCTTGTGGAATAATCGTATCGTGTTATCGAGTTTAAAAAGTATCATAGGGTGATACACATTATTAAGGTCGCAGCAAATTTGAACTATATTACGGTTGAAAAGCGCTCCAAATAGGTTCTTGTGAAAAGACTGTAAAATTATGTTAAATCGATTGAAAATATTAATAGATTAAATTTATAGAATGCTTTACACTTGAAAAATAAATCTTCTTTGATCTCAAATAATAAATTAATAAAGGATCGCAATTTATTTACCGTTATTTGCGCATGTTGTGATGCACATTTTAAAATTATTATAAAAAACGGTATTAAAATTATTATAACAATTATAAAAAATTGTACATTTAAAATACATTGAAGAATAGAAAATGAATTTGTTGTCAATCAATTTATCACTGCGCTTAACTTGCTTTGATTACAGAATTGACCTTAAATATTCGAATTTCCATTAATCATGATTAATTCTGAATTATCACTTAAATACCATAATTTAGCCCCATGTTGAAGCTTGGCAAATTATATAAAGCTCCTATTTTTTCCTACTATATTAAACATGAAATTGAATTTGTTTAATTTAAAAACATTCCACCCTGAAGCCATTTTTTTAAAATATTTGATATAGAATCCCTCTAGTCGTTTCAGCAGGATTTAAAATTAAAAAGCTTTAAACAATTAAAAGTTTTTCGAAATACGGAGGAATTTGTATTTAATAATATTCGTCTCCGGCGACTAGAAGCTTAAAAATTAAAAAATAAGTAGAGCTCCAAGTATTTTAAACTTTATAATTATACAGTTAAAACTCAAGACAAAAGGTAAATAAAAACTCATATTACTCAAGTGAGAATGGATTTAATTTTTCCTCTTACTTCTTCACACTAACAAATATTTGGCTCTCTGAAAATTTTTTCAGATTTGGCGAAAATGGGTACCATGATGAATTTGTTATTAAAATGCTCAGTGCAACTTATGCTGACATTTTAAACAAAACAAATACACCAATGAGCTCAATGGCGCTTTTAGTGGATAATAAAACAAAATAGCAACTTTGTTTTCTTTGTGTTATCAATTAAAATATTCCATTGTCATCCAAAGAATTTTATTTGTTAGGATTTATTTTCACCAAAACAAAGTGGACTTTAACTGATATAAGTTTCTTTAGGTTAAAAGAATACACAGTTCTAGGACAGTTAATAATACATTTTAAAGCAAGAAATAAATTATAAAAAAATAATGTAGAGGTTCGTTAGTAAAGTTCCAAAAATTCTGTGAATTATTATCAAATTATAATCAAACAAGACAATTGGCATAAGAAAATTATTTAATTATTAATTAGTATTAATGATTTAATTATTTCTTCATTGCTGCATATCTATTTAAAGTTATAAGAACAAATTTCTCTGTTTAATACAATAACTCTAATAATTGTTTGACACAATAACCCTAATAATGGCTTAATACAATAACCATAATTATTGTTTAATACAATGATCCTTCGTTATTGTATTAAACAATGTCTTGAAACAAAAAAGTTTTCATAAAAATATAAAAAAACTTTTTATATTGTAAATAATATATTAATAAAGGAAATTTATAGAGAGACCGTATTTATTTTCTGTCTCTTTAATTTTAACTCTTTCTCTTTTAATTGTTTATATTTATTCAGCAAACATTTCATACGTTAAAAAAAGAAAAAAAGAAGAAATATCCGCCTTTTTTTTCATACATCAAATCGTACAAATGCAAATTTAAATGTCAGCAAATAATTGAACATGTATAAATAGTCATAAACATAAATAATTTCACACACAGTAAACAAATATTTTAAAATTAGTTAGGAAATTTCATAAAAATACTTTGTTTGGAAATATATGACTATATTAAGGGGAAATGAATAGACTATTCAGAAGCAAATTAATACATTATTAGGTATTCAAGACTCAATATGTTATTCGGAAATAATTTTAATATTTTTTTCTAAAATAAACTAGTATGTTATCATTCGATATTATAAAAATATTTTGAGTTGTTTTAAATTTATAAAATAAACATGCCCAGTAAAAATATTTAAATTTGATATTCTTTAGATTGTTCGACAAATTTAGTTAAAAATCCGTTTTGATTTCAGTAAGATCTCAAGTTATATTAAACTCATGCATCTTTATTTACTATATAATTTTTAAATTATATTGTATTGATTCTGGTATTCTATTTAGTATTGCTTTATTCATAGTATTTAATATTCCAAGAAATTATGTATTTTAAACTCTATTGAAGAAGTTTTAATTTAAAATTTTCTTGCATTTAAAACTATAATAAGTGGAGAAAAATCGAAATATGCAATATTTTTCGTAAATGCATGGAGATATGTCTCGCAATTGCAATGTGTGGAAAATAATATTGGCATACACCAATAAAGATATAATACAAATGATACATATTATCTATTTTTAACTTTATTTCTAGTTAAAATTTACTATATCAAGATTTTCTGTAATGTTTTAAATCGTTTAATTAATTATACATTAATATTAAAGAATAATCAAAGGTGTTTAGCTGTTTTGTATATTCCTATAATAATAAAATAACAAGAACAATATAGTTATCTAGATCATAGGGAATTATTATGCATTTATAATACAAAAAAATTTATTATTGTTATGTTGATCAATAGTTTGGAAAAATATATACCTAGTTTTGCAAATTTATTTCTTTTAGTTTTTATCACATAGACCTGACAAGGATATCAAAATAATTATTTTCTAATATTTTTTTTGGGAATATATTTTGATTCGATAATATTTTCAAACATGATATTCAGTGTTAATTTCTCATGTGTCTAGTAATATAATATTTTGCAATGTTTTCCATTATCTTTATAAATATATTGTAATTATAAATTGTTTTATTGTTAATATTGCTTCAATATCTGGTACTCAATAAACAAATTTTAAAAAATATAGCTGATGATTCATAGTATAAATTCTGGAGAAAAATATAATTCTTAAAAAATAAATATATATAAAATCTGTAAAAAACAAAAACAAAGGACTTTATATCAAATCTGTAAAGGTTTTACCAATAGTGTTTCCAAGAAGTCCAGCTACTCTATTAAGTTACAATCTATTAAAAATACTTAAAATTAAAATATAGAATTTTTTTAAAAATAATAGTGGCAAAATTTAAAATTATTGAATAATATGCAGTTTCTTCATAGATATAAAATTTTTAAATACTTATTTGCAAAACTTATACATTTTTTTGCATGGCTAAATGGTTGATGTGATGATAATGGGAAAATAACGAAATTATCCCTTTTAAAAATCTGTTTTAATGCTCATGGAACATTTACAACAAAATAAATTTTGTTTATTAAATTATACGTAAAATATTCATGAAAAATCAATAAAAAATATTTAAATAAAATTTGGATAATACTTTAAAAAGCAAGTACAAGCTTTTCATCGTAGAAAATTACCTATTAAATTGTATGTGCATCATTTATTCTGGGATATTTATTGCAGTTTGCATTCAGATGTTTTAATTTTATAATAATTTCACCTGATTACCCTAAACGTACTAGCAAAATACATTCTGACAAGTTAGCAAAATATTTTATTTAAAATGCAATCAAAGGAGTACTTTAAATGATTACGATCGTTTTCCTTTAAAAACCAATTTTATCGTTAAATATTAAAATATGATACAAATAAAATATCTATTCCCATTCCGTATTTTGTGCACGTCATTCATTTCTCATCTTTAAAGATCACGTTTAGCAAAGATTAGGCGAAATTGGCGCTGCAAATTTGTCTCTGATCTCCAAACAGATATTGAGAGTAATCATCTGAGCACTGCTGATGTATGCAACGCAGATAAACATCGGTGTTAATGTTTGGCGGATGATTTCACCTTTTCCGTATCCTACTCCCATTTTGGCTTTTCCTCGACTAATGTGTAATCCAATAACAGGAAATTCATTTTCTGTTAAACCTCATCTCAGCCCTTTTCCTCATCGTTATTATTTATCGCGTTTGGAGACAGTTTTTTTTTCTCCGCCAAACTTCACGTCCGTTGCGCGCCATCTATTGCTTAAGCTCTTCGTAATCCGGTAGTATAAAATTGTCAACTATAAATCAAGTATAAATATAGAACACGTGCAGAATTCTTCTTCGTGTACCTGAGTGTAGTTCGAGATGATGATTTCTGATGTTTCCCCGTTAGGGGGATGCTTGTGGTGAAAGGAATACTCGTAAATTTCCCTAGGGTTTCGGCCCTGAGGCTACAAATGCTTGTGATGTATGTTTGTGTAGGTAGGTGGTAAGGGGTAGGGAGGATAGGATGATGTTGAGGTTCGTGTGTCGGGAATATTTTGGATGCCTGATCTTCTGACGATCGATTGATTGATTGCTACCGTGTACAGAAATTGGGATGGTTATGTTTACCTATCTGAAGGGTGGGATATATGTATAAATAAAACAAAAGTTGTTTCCATTGTTTTTCGTGCATTTATTCATCATTATTGCAAACATGTATTTAATAAATTAGTAATCTTTAAAGTTTTGGATGTTATTATTGCAACTTACATTTAATGATACAATTATCTGAAAATTTTTATATTTCATTATTGAAAACTTGCAATTAATAAAACAGCAATCAGAAAAGTTTTTGATGCCATTATTGCAGCTCGTATTAAAAAAAAATTGGAAGTCGTTATTGCGAACTTGCATCTTATAAAAGAGTATTTTTAAAAATTTTGGAAGTCATTATTACAAAATTGCATAGTAAAAAGTAATCTTAAAAGTTTTGGAAGTCATTATTGCAGACTTGTATTTAATAAAACAGTAGCATTAAAACATTTAGATGTCATAATTGCAAACTAGTATTTAATAAAACAGTAATCTAAGAAGTTTTGAATGTCATTTTTGAAAGTTTGCATTTAATAAAGTCGCAATCCTTAATGTTTTAAATATACTCTTCACAAAATGTAGTGCAAAATTAAAATTAAGTCCTGAACGGGCACTCAATCTATGTGTTTAATATTTTTCAAACATGGTATTTATTTTCCAATCAGAATTCGAGCATGGACATTATTTAGATACTTAGATACCTAAGTTTTTTTTTTATTTAAGCTCGATTGGGATTATAGCTAGAATTTCATACTTTTGTGATTTGATGCATCGTTAAACCTTGATGTATGAGTTCGAATATTGTTTAGGAAAAAAATATTTTTGGTTTCTATTCATGTATTTGCATCATCTTGCAAATGCTGTAAATATTAGAACGAGGAGTTTGAGTAGGTAATACAATGTTGTAAATAATTCTTTTGCGCACAAATTGAGACATTGGATTTTTATTTTTCAGATATGTCGAATAAAAAACTTTAAAAATTACTGAGAAAAATAAAGAAAAAGAAGACAAAAATATAATTAAATAAAAACTACATTAATTTTTAATTTAATTAAAATATTCATAAATAAGCAAATTTTGCCCTATTTTAATCAAGCTAACATTCCTGACTTATAATAACCGTCTACTTGAAAATGCTTTTAAAGCAAACCATATTAATTGAATAAAACCATTCATGATAAACCATGAAGCAACCATTGTGATTGAATAAAAATGATATGAAATTTTATCCGTATTTGAAGCAAATATTCAAACTTTTGTGATAAAAATTTAAATTTCAAATGAAATTTTTATCTATAAATTATTATTTTAACATCGTCAATCAAAAATGAAATATAAAGTGTTCCAAAAATTATTTAACAACTTATCTAACCAACACTTCGTATTTTAAACTTAATGTTATTTCTATCTGTAATTTATAAAACATCTTAACAGTACTTAGCAGAAATAATATATTGAGTACATATCGCATTCTAAGCAAATTTAACACTGCGGATAATCAATGCAAATCCAAGCCATACATCATCTGCATCTCCTTTATCTTGAGTGACTTTAGACTCAGGCCTTTGAAATGACACTATAGTTGAATACTGGAAATGCATTACTCCTAAAACTAGTCGAGTGTCCTTATGGACCCGAAGGCCCTTCTTCACATAAGAGAGCCGTGTCGATACTGTCTTCTAGTCACTTGTATTTAATATACATTTAGTCATTGTTAATACAATAGTACATAAGGTACATTACATAAGGTACATTACATAAGGTCTATTCAAAATTTATTTTTGCTAAATTATGTACTTTTTCGTAAAACTATTAGTTTTTTGTTAAAGAAAGTTTTTTCGACAGTATGTCCGAAAAATGAACGAAGAATTTAAAAATCTGTCGGAGAAAATTGGAAATATTTAAAAATGTACGGTTCGATGCTTTGCGCTCATAATATCGCCGATTTATTTTCTCCAAGTTTAAACATTTGTTGCAAAATTCATCACTAGATAGCGCTGCTGTTTGTTTTCTGCTTTTAGTCCTTATGGACCCGAAGACTCTTCTTCACATAAGAGAACCGTGTCCATATTGTGTACTAGTCACTTGTATTTAATTTACCCTTAATCATTGTTAATACAATAGTACATAAGGACTGATCAGAATTTACTAAATTATGTGCTTTTAAGTAAAATTATTAGTTTTTATGTAAAATTATTAGTTTTCTATAGTACGTCAGAAAAATGACCGATGAATTTAAAAATCTGTCGGAGAAAATCGGATATATTTAAAAATGTACGGTTTGATGCGTTGTGCTCATAATACCACATGATTTATTTTCGTCAAGTTTAAACATTTGTTTCAAAATTCATAAATAGATTACAATATTTCAGAAAATATACCGGTGAATTTAAAAGTCTGTCAGAGAAAATCGAAAATATGTACAGTTTGGTGCATTGTGTTTATATGCGTTGTGCGTATATGATTTATTTTCCTTAACTTTAAAAATTAGTTTCAAAAGTCATCAATAGATAGTGCTGCTGACTGTTTTCTGCTTTGCATCCGGTGGTTCCAACTGAAATAACGTGACGTACATTAGACAAGTGTGGAATTACTGAAGGGGAAGGAACAGAAATAGTGTTAGAGCACTTTTTCATCATACGGTACGACGATGATCAAATTGAGTAACGACAAGACGGAACAATTATATCGTCGTTTCTCCAGACACTTTATCTTTAGAACGAAGTAGTTTGCTTGAGCCTAGAGAAATCAATATACTACTGACCGTAGTGAATTGTGATTTTTTAAAGCAAAATTATTATTAAAAACGTATATGAAGAATTTGAGGAAGAGAATAAAATGATTTTCTTTACGATTTTTTCAAACAAATTATTTCATCTGTATGTAGTGGCACCTATGTTTATAAAATAAGAATAATTGTTAAAATTGCAATAACGAAGTTTTACTCGTGTTATATTTTCTGCCGTAGATAATAAACTGAAAAACATTTAAATACTATTATGTCTTTTGCAATAACGTGTTTTTACAGCAATTTTGGACTTAACAAGAATTCAAAGCACAATTTCATGCATCTTAGATAATAAAATAATTATATAATTTGCAATTTTATTATTTATTTTTTAAAGACTGGATAATAAGTTTAAAAAAATGCAAGTTAACTTTAAATGGTACTAAGTACCCAGTAAAATATAAGACAAAAAAGTAAAAGCAAATGCAAAAGAAAAAAAAACTATGGGCACGATTTGATGTAATTTGTGGGTGCTCATCCGACAAGTCGTTTCTGTAAATGGTATGGCTATGTCGGAGCCTACATATATGCTATAAGTATCGGCAAGTCTCATGGAGAAGGGAAAGAACATCTTCTGTTGGTACAAGGTACTTGGAGCTCCAGTGGAGAGAAGTCTGACTTTGCTCCAGTGCCTACAGATCTTAGCTGAGCATAGTGGAACGGCCTTCACGCCTTGGGTGACCCTACCAGGAGAAACTCTCCCGACGTATTTCGCCCGTTCCGCCCAGGTACACCCCTCGCCACTTTATTAGGTGGGCCAGGTCTGGCTCTCCTCTCCTGCCCATCCCTGGTTCTGTAGGAAAAGACCAGGATGCGCATTGGATCTTGAGGCTGACAGACAGGCCCAAACGGCCGCCTCAAGACTTATCAGTGGGCACCTAAAATGCATGACCTTTGAATGCGGCCGCAAAGTCTTCCCAACGTGCACCAAGTGCCATCTGATGCCGGCCTCCCCCGATCATATCCTCGATTGCTTGGGGCTCGCCCTTGCGGATATCCGTGATAACCCACTTCTGGTGCTTGACTTCGCTAGAGTTCACGGTCTCATGGATTTGATCTAGCTGCCGCTAGATCCTGAAGGATTGGACACAACACAACAGCATCGGCAAGTAGGAAATCGAGTACGCTTCTGCAATGTGTTTTACTAGACCCGACAAAAAACGGCCCTGTTTTGTCGGCATAGTGTCTTTACATGATAAAGTGGCCTTAATCTCACCTCTAGATTTTTTTTAACTGAACTGAAAGCTGCATGAGTTTATAGTTTTTTCTCAATGCCCACCTGGAGAATGACCTTTCGTCATACAGGCATCAGAAGGGCAGGTTTGTTGGCCTCTCTTTCAGGGGCACCGTATTTGGTGGGCCAACGTTGCTTCCCCAGTAAGGACAGATAGTACAGAGAATGAAAGAGCATGCATGCCTTGCTCGGGATTCGAATCCATTTCTGATGCAAGGCAAGTTCCCTACACAAGTGAGTCGGCACATGAGTTTATATACAATTGTCGATTTTTCTCGAAAGGAGAATTCTCGAATCGAAAAATTCGAGAAACCGAATAATTAACAATAGAGACATTAACGAAAGAATGAGAGGGAATTATGATACATTTTTCAACAAAAACCTCTTTTAAGCTACTTGCCCCGGACAGGATTCGAACTCCTAAATTTTGGCTTCGTACCCCGATGTTTTACCACGGAGCCACTGACTCTACAGAAAAAAGTAGAATATCATTGGTGTCTTTTAATATTGCGTTAATCTTGTGCCCGGTTGGAGCAGCAAATGTTAATTGTTTTGAGAACATTATTTTATAGTTTTTCTCAGTCTGTAGCGCCATCTGTTGTTACAAACATTATGACTGATTTTGAGGCCAAGTGAGAATAAATTGCTGATTTGCAGAACCTAGCAAAACGTTCGCAGTAGTCTTCTGCTTTTCTTTTATATTTCCTTTCTACATTCATTTTTCAGATTTCAAGTCTTTTTCAAGCATATGTTTGAGGTAAATACTATTTTGAATGCTTGGTACAAGCAATTGGGTCATTTTAATATGAGTGATTTTTGAATTATTCACTCGATAACTCATGGTTACAGGATATAAAAGTTAATACTTAAAATTTACTTATTTCTGGTTTCTTTTGTTTTGTTTTATTCTCTATTATTAGTGGACATTTGAAACCATCAATCTTATTCTTTAGCTTATTCAGAATAAACATTTTGAATGGTCCATGGTTTATTTTATGTTTAACATGTGCTTATGATGCACTTATTATAAGTTTCTGACTTTGTACTCTGTTAATGGCATTTAAAATTTTAAGTTTATCTTTAAAAAGTAAGGAAGAAATTAAAAATTTCTGATATTGATAACCTACAGATTATTCATACAAGCATTCAAAAAGGGAGTATAAATAAATATGGTTTTAAGACATTATATTTGTTTGTATCAGCTAATAAAGTTTAATATATATTATAAACAGTAGGTAGTTTTAAAATACTTTAACCAAAGTATCTCAATTGAACTTTTCTGAACCTTAAACATATATATTTTTTGAAGAACTCATTATGGCATGAAAATATCGCACCTAGGTTGAGACGAAATTTAGGAAAAGATTCGAGCGTATGGCCAAGTCACACCCTAGGGACAGCTCTTGTCAACGAGGAGGTGGCCATGTCCATTTTCCAACTCTTCGCTAATGTTGGTATTAGAGGGAATCCCTTTCTCTAGATGGCCACATCAGTTTTAATGGTGACTTCTTTTGCTGATTCCCGGTTTAACGAGATTCGACCAAATGGAAGATTACCCCCGAATGTTGCAAAAATAAAAAGTTATGGAAGGAAGGTCTAGGTGCCATTAGGAAAGATTTGGAAAATATTGAAGATTGCACGGAGTAACGAAGCGTTGAATTGGGGGAGCTTACAAGGAAGATTAAATAATGCGATGATTTTGTGACCAATCGACTAGTGTCTGTAGCTGAAGTGGAGGTAATAAAGCGAAATACAATTTCAAAATGCTTCTACTTGATTTTGTCACACAAATCTAAAAATGTAGTTTGATTTGAGGAAAAGGAATGGAAGAATGTAAGAAATCTTGTTTTTAAAAGCTAGTATGAAAAAAGCATTTGAGTATGTAGGTTTAAAAATTCATATAATAAAAAAAGGTGGGTCAAGTTTTGAAAAAAGTATTATGTTTTGCATAATGTGTAAACGTTAATTGCCCAAGTATAGTTAGATATACTTTGTTTTTACTGTGTTAAGAAATTACATTGTTATAGATATTGCATATATTGTTTTATACGCCTTCAAATGTATGAAATCTATTCATATTAAATAATTTTAAAAGAATTTTTATTGACTTCAATTCATTCTACTTCAAATATTAAGCAATATTAGCACGCTAAAACATTAATAATTTTTGCTGTTTTTTCGAGAAGTACTTCTAAGCTCTTTCAGTAAAATCAGTGTCTTTAACTTTAAAATGTAAGAAGCTAATATTTTAAAATTATTGAAAAATACTGTATTAAGCTTTTTAATGGTTTTGATATAAACATTGCTTAGGAGAAAGGAATTTTATATTTATCATTTTACAATTAAAGTTTTGGTTATGCTAACTAATAAATGTTAAGATTTTTTTTATATTCAGCATTACTTATGTAATACTTTTTAGACAAAATATTGTATGTATTGAATTAATCGTACAATTTGAATGTTTCTATGAAATAATCAAAACGAAAATATAGAAAAGACTTCGAAAATATCAGAAGTTGGAAATCACTATAATAAAATTCAGATGAAATATAACTCTATACACATCTTTCACCGTTCGCAAACGAGTAAGAAACAAACTTGCTAATTTTAAAGGTACAAAACTAAGCATTACATTGATCAAGATTTTCAAAACCAGAAGTTTAAAAGAGGACGGTTAAAAGACAAATTTCCAACATTATCTAACAAGTAGTAACGCTGGGGAAAAAATTTTTTTTGTTGCTTTCATGCAAATATTTGATATTACCTAATTTGGGTGTAGGGATTTAAAATATGAAAGTTTTCCTCCTAAAACTACTATGTACAAGTTTAAAATCGTATTACATATAACAGGGGATCACGTAAATGTTGCGACATAATCCTAAGGAGAGTTCGCACTTCAACAGGATTAAAACTACATAGAAACTCAGCATGGAAATGTCAACCAACGTGACTACGGGAACTTTTTCTATTATAACCTGTTCAGAAGCATACGAAAAAACACTTCATAACAAAGAAGCGTCTCTAGAAGCGTATAACGACAGTTCAAGGTATGTTTTTTTTATGCAATTTTAATCCTGATGCTTTTCCTTAAGCTCCCTAGAATTTCGTCGCAACGTTTATGCGACCCCTTGTTACCCATAATGTTTTTAAACTTTTGTACAATTTGACAAAAAATAGACTAAAAATGTCATAAAAAATAATTGGAGCTTGGAGAGAGAAAATAATAGAAGATTTGAAATCAGCGATAGAAAATTATCTAAGATTTGTAAAGAAATCTCATGCAGCAGAAAAAAAATGTTCCCCAGTGTAACTTATCGTTAAATATTAATATATAATTAATATATAATTAATATATAATTAATATATAATTAATATATAATTAATATATAATTAATATATAATTAATATTAAATATTAATATATAATTGTTAAAGTTTAATATATAAAAAAAATACCAATAAAAATATTAAAATTGTTTAACCTGTATTTCTGATTATCCCTATATATTGATTATAAAGAGCATTTATTATAGTGCTTAAGCCTTTTTTCAAATCAATCGCATTGAGTGATACTTTTATTTAATTGATTAATAATTAAAGTATAATAAAAAGGCCCTAACGGGTCAGATAACAAATGCTTCAAAATTTGCAGCAAAATCAAATACAAAAAAAAAAAAAAATATTAATAAACATTAAAATAAATATTTTTCTTAACCAAATACATACGGGCATTTCCATAATAATAAAGACACATCCGGTCTAAATATTTTTATCCTGAAGCATTCCCTCCTGCCTTCATCCGATAATCGAAATTAGAAAAGATGATATATTCTTAATCAAGCTGATACGGATCCAAATTGCGCACTCATCCATTCCAAACGGCTCGATGTACTGTACACTTCTATCTTTATTGGACGATGTCACTCAATAATGTATAGCATTGTGGCCATTAAAGCAGAAGAAGAATCCTTTCTCTCTTTGCAAAGGAAAAAGGGTTTTCTTAAGGTCCTCCAGGAAATACAATATTCCGCTCTCGTCTCTCTTTCGGTGGGCGGAAGAAGATGGAGGATGATCTTCAGCATCTTTCCGCTGTACTTCCGGATAAGAAGGATCTTCATGCATCAGTTAAGTACATCCAGATTCTGTCAGTACAGTTTTTAGATTCAATGAGGCTTAGGTGGTTGGGCTTCAATCGCGTTATATTGGTTAGGCATTCAGATGGGTCTTTAATAACATACTATAACGAATATATCCTATTACCAGTTTTTGATGTAAGTTATTCATGTAGTATGAATTTTAATAACTTTATTTGGTTAAAAACGTATAATGTTATCAAGACTAGCAAACTTTCTCATTGCAAAGCATTTTAAATTGAATAAATAATAAAATAAGGACTATTTTAAATATTATAGTTTGAAGTACACAGTAAATAATTCCGGCTCATATTGTGGCAAAAGTACTAACACTCAGTATGCCAGTACTTTTTACCGTAAAATCTATTTTACTGAAACATTTTATGAATCAAAAATTTATATAATGTATTTTTTAGATTCAAAGAGGCGTAAGTGATTTTGTTTTAATCCCATTATTGCTTCGATATTTATTTAGGTTTTTAATTGCAAACTATTATAAAAATCATATTTCTAATTTATGATCTAAGTTGTCTTTGAAGCACGAATATTAAAAAAAATTTTTGGGTTAAAAACATAAAATTTTATCCTGGATAGCAATCTATCAGCTCTGGTTTTAAATCCGGTTGCAAAACTTTTCAAATTAGATAAATATTGAATTAAGGACGATTTCAAATAATATAGTTTGAAATACACGGTAAAAAATTGCCTTTAGAAGTACCGGCATTCAGGGTGTCAGTATTTTTTTACCGTAAATCCAGTTTTATCAAAATCGTAAAATCCATTTTTACCGAAACATTTTACGGAATAAAACATCTGACATACCGTAGTTTTTAAATTCAATGTGGCATAGGTGGTAGTTTCAATCATACCATCTTGCTTCGATATTTAGGTATGTTTTTAATAAAACATTATTATATACACAAAGCCACAAATCCAAATTTTGACGTAAGTTACATCTGCAGCAAGAATATTATAAATGATTTACTTTGTTAAAAATACATAATGTAATCAATGCTGGCAAACTGATAGATCTGGTTTTAAATCGCAAAAAAGTTTTAAATTTAATAATGATGTTTTAAATAATATAGTTTGAAATACACTCTACTGGATCAAGTTACTGTAAAATATACCAGTGCCCAGGGTGCTGGTACTTTTTACCTTAAAATCGATTTTTACCGGAACATGGTACAGAGCAAAAAATCTGATATACCATAATTTTTACGATAATAATTACCGTAAAGTCACAGAATAATTATAATTATATAAATATTACTGTAAAAGCTACTGTATAGTATTTTATATTTTCAATAGACTTTATGGTAAAATGGGGTTTCAGGATGATACACCTAAAGTGTCTCTACGTGACTCTCTCGTGTAAAGTGTCCATCTTTATATCGTCATTTGATCTGTAATTTTTTACAGTTCATCAATGATAATATTTTTTAAGATTATATATTTTCTGATACAAGCTTGAATTAGATGTGAAGCAAAAATATCGAAATAAAAGAAAATTTCATGGCTCTTGATCATGAAATTTTTTTATTTGCCTTAAGATAGTCTTAAAAAATTATATTATTTTCATTTTTATTACGTAAAATTAATTTTATGTTTTTTATACAGCCCTATCAAAAAAAAAAATAAATAAATAAATAAATAAATAAATAAAAAAATAAAAATAAAAAATCAAATACATGCATTTTTTAAATTTCTTGCATATGACAAAATTTAATATACACCGAAGAGCCATTACATTATGACCACCCTGCTAATAACATGTAGGGCCATCTTTAGCCCTCAAAACTGCTAGCACCCGCCGTGGCATTGATTCCACAAGGTGCTGATAGATAGTCTGAGGTATCTGGTACCAAGCGCTCACCAACTGGTCCTGCAATTCCCTCACATTGCGAGGGGGTAGCGAAGCAGCACGAATTTGGTTTTCCAAGTAGGACCACAAATGCTCTATTGGATTAAGGTCAGGTGAATTTGGGGGCCACGACATAACTTGAAAGTCACTGGAATGTTCCTCGAACCAAACCATGACGATTCGACCCTTATGACATGGTGCATTATCTTGTTGGTAAACACCATCCCCCGCAGGAAAAATTGTTGCCATGAATGGGTGAACCTGGGTGAACTTACAGACGTCAGGGATTGTTCTATGAAGATTATGGGTCCTAATGTGCCACATGAAAACATTGCCCATACCATACTACCCCCGCCACCGGGTTATAGCCCATTGTTATAGATAGAGGGTGGTCATAATATAATGGCTCTTCGGTGTATGTATCTTGCATATGACAAAAAATGTCATATGCAAGATATATATGAAATGTTAATATTGCCTAAAATAATTATGCCTTTAATTACTCTAAGTATATTTTATTATACTTTTGTTGAGTTGCGCATGCTTCACTGAGTTTCGAAAATAAAACGGATGTTTTGCTAACGATATTAGGACAAAAGTCAAGAAGAAAAAATGTTGTATCATCTAAAAATAAAATCTTATTTTGAAATGTGAAATAAATACGACTTGAAAGCTATTAATATACATTTAAACTATTACAATATCTATAGTAAGCAGTTTATAATTATTCAAATAGCGAACTTTTATTGCAACAAGTAATTCATTACTTAAACTTTTTGGTCATATGCCAAAAATAACATTTCATGCAAATAACATAAATCATTAAAAATTATCATTTTAAGTAAAACATTTTTTTAATAATCACACTGATCTATTGATTAATACATTGTCTGAACAATAGGACATTTTAAATACTATTAGAGGCTTACAAAGATGCATCTAAATAACTAATTTATGCTTTTATAAATTATTTTGAAATCTCAAATAAATTATTTTATTTATCGTATTTGTATACTTTTTAAATGTCTAATAAGTTAGTTATGTATTTAGCAACTGTTTAACAGTTTATTCCTTTGTAAATATTTATTAATGTGAGAATAACATTGTTGCCGATTTCGTCCAGCATAAAAGCATATAAAGGATATCAAAGAAATAAAGTCCACTTAATATAAATCTTACAAAATAATCGACAAAACAGTAAATTTAAATTGGAAAATTTCATTTGTCATCAGCTAAAATAACCGTTCTTCTAAATACTATGGATGTACATGCATATATGAATGTACATATTTAATTTTCTTGTACAGCAGTATCAGAGTCGAAAATCAAAATCCTTTTTTTAAAAGAGGTATGTTTGTTCTGATAAAGTACTTTTTTGTCCTATGCCGACCGGCCTGTGTAGGGGCAGGGAACTGTCCTTGTATCAGAAAGGTTCTGGGTTCGAATCCCGTGCAAGGCATGGAAGTTCTTTCCTTCTCTGTACTATCTGTCCTCAATATGGGAGTGATGTTGGCCTATCTAATATGGTGCCCCTGAAAGAGAGGCCAATAAAATCGCCCTGTATATGCCTGAATTGACGGATGTTAACACAGGTGGGCATTGAAAAAAAAACTTTTTTGTCCTTTTACGTAACTTCATAAGGCTGTTAGTATGAATTAATTAGTACGTTTAAAATCCCCCGCGCAAACCATAAAGATTGAATCCCAGTTTAAGAAATCCGATCCTTAGATTAAAAGTTATTTAAGGTGATTCATTTATTTTTTGCGCACTGTGTATAAATGTATATTCTTGATATTCTAAAGAATCCCCTCTCAAAACCTTAATAATTTTTTCCCCTCAGAATTATAAAAGCTCTTGTCCAATAGTTTTGCATAAAAAATTTCCAAAAAATTTAAGCAAAATCAAATATGTTAAGTATCCAACCTTGCCTGATTTCTTTAAAAAATAAAACTGAGTCTTCACTTCAATATGTATTTACCAATTAACTTGCTTCTTCCAATTAGGATTGTGTAAGATTTACTTTCCTTACATTTAAAAAACTAATAAACTCCAATAGTTTCGCAAACTAGAATATCAGACCTGCCACTACGGGTGAGGTTGGTGATGCTCACGAGAAAAGTTTGGCCATTCTTGCTGTTATATCACAGAAGATCCGAAGGTTTCTTTTAGGTGATTTACACTCTGATCAACATAAAAATACTTCATATCTATAAATAGATTTAAAAAAAGGCTGAAATATATTAGGATTTTCGTGGATTAATGATGGTGTTCAGCTAATTACTGCTCTTCTGCAATTATGAATATTAGCGATATTTTACAAAATTTTATGGTCATGATGACTGTGTGACGAGCAACAGAAGATATTTTTTCAAGTATCAGGGTTAATACATATCCATACTTTAAACAGAAACTATGAGCAAACAAAGTATCGGAAATTTAACGTTTAAGTTCTTATGTTTCGACTTAGTATTAGTAATAGAGACTTTACACATTTAAACCATAGATAAATGTGGCTAAACCATATTTAAAAGTTTAATCATTGCAATACAATTTGCATACGATATGTTCGTTGTTCTTGGATTTACAACTTAATAGTATAATATCTTTGTTTATAAAATCAGGCGTCAAAATTGTTTTTCAATTGTTTACTTTTGGTAGACTGATCATGGGTTAGAATTCCTTTGTTGTTGGGCTGACCGTGGGAGAGTTTCGTGATTACCCTCCCATGTAACTCAAATGCGGGTTAGTTCCATAAAAAGTCCACCGTGAAATCTAGTTTGTTCCAATGCTTGATTTAGGAGTTCTCTTTTCTTTTGGATTGGGTTTAAAATTACAAAGCTATGAGTTTTACATCGGAGTTGATAATCGTAAACTCAGAATTGGGACGGCTCTTTAACACCGGGTGTAAAATTTTTTACTTTGAAAAAAAAAAAAAAAACCTTTTACTCATGTAAGAAAAAAGCGCAAAATTTCATCAAATTTTCGTTTTTTTTCTTCAAAAAAACATTTTCTTAAGATTCCCATCAAATCTTTATGATTTTCATTAGTTTTCTCTAATTTTTTGCATACTGTAAATTAATTTGTACTGTATTAATTTGTTATACTCTAAATGTTAATGTTTCATAGTAGTAATATATTTGGGTATGAACTACCTCATTACTGACATATATTCTTCTTCTAAAAAAACCCAAGACGTTTCTTAAGAAATACGAGAATAGACATAATAGATCAATTTCCAGACATAAATCGGAAGCTTGTCGAGAAATGAGTGAAGGAACAACGACACGTCAGACGTCACGTGACATTGGTATGCGTGTGAACATAGAGCAAACATAGGAAAGTCGCCCCTGAATTATGCACCACTCTAATCTAATTACGGAGGAGTTCCTCTGCTTTTTAAACATAGAGAACGAATATATTGAGCAAAAAAAGAAATGTATCAAACTTTTTTCCAAGCCCGTTTTTTTTTCCTCTCCAAGATTTCAGTTTCGTTAAGATTTAGGTTTTTATAAAAAAAAATCTTGTGGTACTTTTGTGTCACGAAGCGTAATATGTTGTCACGCTATTCCGCTGAATTGTTTTTGGAAGCTTTTTGTATTACAATTCGAGATTCTATTCGGATTCTCACGCCAAAATGATATCATGACAAAATTCCATTTGGTTTTAGATGAGAACAGCTAAGTTTCTATCGTAAATTGCAATGCTGGGATGGATGGAAATGTTTTATATCATCGTTTCAGTACAATAAATTCACCAAGAAGTGGTGATTTGTCTAAAATTGTAACATTTTTACTGTCTGGTGAATAGTTGAGTTACAAAAATTGTTTCGAGTACTAGTTAATGTATTTGCAAATATATATATATATATATATATATATATATATATATATAAGTGTAAAATGAAGAAAAAACAAAGGTAAATTACAGACAAATGAAAAAAGGAGGGGGGGGGGAATAATAATGACAAACAACTGGGGAAAGAAAAAGAATTAATTGATTAAAAAAAAAAAAAAAAGGATACAGTTTTTTTAAAAAACCGGAAAATAAAAGATATAATCTTTTCATCAGCCAACACGATTATATCCGAAAAAGATTGCTTTCTAATATTGTATCAATATAGCCAAAGCAAAATATATCAATACAATAGTGTGAGGAGCACTAAAAAATTTTTTTACAAAAATTAGGACAAAAAAAATTAAACACAATAAGTAAAAATAACACGTAAAAACAGAAAATAAAATATAAAGGAAGAGCAGAATAAAACAAAATCTATAGAGTGAGCAGTGAAATATAGCGAACTTACATGAACGGAAAATTTTTCAAGAGTGATTTAAAATGTTTACGTAACAAGATTACGTAACAAAAGCGCAAATTGAGTGTAACTAGAGGAAATTTAAGTGCGTTCTTGCTGCAATACTGAAGTCCGTTTGATTTGTTAGTTACCAAGGAAGGGTCAGAAAACGGATGTGCGCGAGGTAATATTATACTGGATAATTTAAAGAAGTTGACTATAAATAATTTTAGAAAATAAATATTTATTTAAGAAAAAAATATAAAATAGAAAAGAGAAAGGCCAGTTTTACACATAATTTTAGCCACGGATTTGCCCGAAATGGATTTGCACATGGAAAAATTATATAAATTGACAAAGAAATCTTTTTAGTAAATAATTTTAGCCACGGATTTGCCCGAAATGGATTTGCACATGGATTGTATAATTTAACAAAGAAATTATTAGTAAAAAATATTTTTTTTGGACACGGATTTACCCGAAATGGATTTGCACATGGGAAAATTGTATAAATAAAGAAAATTTTTAGTAAATATATTTTATTACCTCTAAAGCTTATAAGTTTGTCATTCTTTATAAATAAAACTTTCATAGTTCTTTTTAAGTTTTGAGTGATGCAATTTAATTTTTATTTTTGGCTGTTAAATAATTATTCAGTGCTGTGTATGCCATTTTTTACGCATCCCACTCATACACGTCATATCAAGTTTGCTATAGTTCGTTCACCAAGAGTTGGCACTTGGCTCCGCCTGCATCACGACGATACTATTTCGCTATTTTTGGGAGAAAGATCTGAACAATCCTGAACAAGGTTGCTATTTGGCGATCATAAATATTTATTTCGCAATCTTTATATGCATTTTTTTAACATTAAATATTTCATAACTTTGATGATATTTATCTCTTTTGAGTTTATAGTTCGGCCTTTTTGTGACATTTTGCTGTTTTTTTTGTCGTATGCCTGTTTAGGCAGAGGAGGTGCGATTGTTCTTGTTTTATTTCAGTGGTGCCATCTATGGTCAAGAATTCGACTTCTGCCACACCATTCACACAACCAGAAACCCGTTTATAGGGCGATTCGCATTCCCACACATTCACACACACAAAGGAGAAAGGACATAGAACACACACACAGAGAAAGAAACATCCATGCCTTTCCCGGGATTCGAACCCAGAATATTTCTGATGCAAGGACAGATCCCTGCCCCCTACACAATCCGGTTGGCACATTTTGTTGTAATATATTTAATAAGCTAAAGTAACAAAAGGTGTAAGAGCAGATGATAAAGCGAAGTAAGTGACTAAAAAATAATTCACTGTTTACGTTTTGCGCGCTTTAAGGGTTGTCTCAATTTCAAGTGCAGAGACTTTTCTCCTCTTACTCCCGCGCCGAAATGAACTCTTCGTCCGAGTAGGTGAGGCCAAGTGCCAACTCCTGATGAACGAGCTATAGTAACTTGAATTTAAATGATTTTTTTTAATTTGTTATTTTTTTAAAATGTTAATATCGTACATTTGAAATTCATAATGCAAAGAATTTATAACGTAACTTTATTTTGTTCTGTTCTAGCTAGTTATTTTTTCAACTTTAAAAGGGTTTTTTAATTGTTTATTTTTTAAAAAAATGTTTTCTTGGTTTACTCTAAATTCAAACTTATGATACTTTATTTTGTTTTTGAATGTTAAATAAAAATTGAATGTTGTTCTACGTAGTATTTTATTTAGTATATGCATATGTGCGAATTAAACTTTCTTTCAATTTTAATAAGGGTTTCGAATTCGCAAATTTGAAAATATATCTTATTGCATTTTAAGTTGACACTAAAGTAATTTTATTTTTAATTCCATTTTGTTCCACTTTTATTTTTTTTTCCATCAAGATTTAAAATTAAGAATCTCGCGTGACATCCGTGCAGTGATCACAAAGAAACAAGTTAGGATGAGTAATTACTTAGTTGCGCGATTAATGACAATTATTTAATTATAATAGTTTTAAAACTTAGAAGAGGAAAATATTTAGGAGCTATAGTATATATGTAAGACTTTCTTCAAACACAAATTAATAGGAATTTAATTAATTATAATTATGTCAAGAAATTAGAGAATAACCGTTCATGTTTTCTGTTATACGATTAATTAATAAATAGCGATAGATTTTAATTTTTGTGAGTACTATTTTAATCATTTCCTTTACAATTAACTATTATAATTAAAATATTTATTTTTTTCATAATATTCTTTACAATTGACTCTTTTTACCGTCACCACGATGGTAAAGCTTGAATAAAAAAAAATCTAAATGTGAAATATAAATATTATAAGAAAACTAGTTTTTTAATTGTATTGAAAAGTAATGAAAAAGATAAAATAGGACTACCAAAGAGAAGTCATTAAAAATGTTGAAGTTTTTATATGGATTTATATTGACAAAGAACTATTAATTAACGAAAGTGAACTTTTAATCATTTAAAGAATAATTTATAAATAATGTCAGAATTTGCTTCATTAAAACAATAATTCAGATTTAGTATGTAAAAGCAATTTCTGAGACAGGAATCTAAAATGAATTGTCTCATTCTCTGGATATTAAAAGAATCGTAAGGGCTGACGTCACTGCTTTGGGTGTTTAGCTTAAATTTTACGTTTTGTTTTGCTGAGCAGATATTCGAAGACTTAGAAACTTGAAATTACTAAAGTGTGTAAGAAAAGAGTACAAAAATTACTGTGAAATTAAAAAACAAACACTCGATTTGTTCGAGAAGTATTAACTGTTCAACGTGTTGGAAAAAATACCATGCAGGCCGCTTTACAGGCCGCAGGAAGAACAGTGTCGGAGTTCGGCATGCTGAAAAGATCATATTTATTTATCAACAACATAGTTTTTTTTTTTTTTTTTCAAAATTTCTTTTGGTACAAAATTCATTTTAATTTTAAGTACTTTTCTGCGAATTTTTCCCTTTTTTTTTCTTTTTACAATATGATTTTGCTCTGTTGTTTAAAATCAATGAATTTAGACAATTGAAATTACGAAGGTGAGTAGAAAAAATTATAGGGAGTACGATGGAATAAAAAAAAAAAATCAGATTTGATATTTAGTTTGAGAGTTATAACTGTGAAACTAGTATTAAAAACATGTTTGTCTATCTAATGTCCGATGAAATGCAACTACAGATTTGAAACTTGACGTGCTGATAGTACGATTTTTTATTATAGTTTTAAAGAGAATTTTTTTTTTTCAAAATTCCTATTTGATCGAAGATTATTTCAAATTTAATTGCTTTTTCGTAATAGTTTTCTTCCTTTTTTTTGCCTTAAATATTGACTATTTATCAATTGTTGTAGAAAATGTTTCCTCCAAGATATATTTACTCTGATAGCCCACGCTTGTGCAGATGTCTTTTAAAAGTAGTACGGAGAGAAAGGGAGAGAGATTACATGCAATCAGATAAAAATCTTAATATTTATAAAGATATTTTAAAAAATAAATAGCGCAATAGTTTATATAGAAATAAAAACCGTTTCCTATTTGAATTGTTAAACAAATTGTTAAATCTTCAAGGAATCAAGTTACTTCGCAATTATTTCCTCTTATTGAGTCTCGCAATCTGTATTCCTTAAATTATTGTTTTTATCAAGTACAGATGATTATTTTTCAAATCTATGTTATCATTTGTTTTGTTACGATTAAAACATCAACAAAATGTTCTTACATAATACTCGTAAATTAAAATACAATGACTGTATGTTTTGAAACCAAAATGTTCAGTGTTTTTGTGAGAAATATTCACGTTTAAGAAGAGATAAGAAGAGATAAGATTAAAAGAGTTTAAGAAGAGATATAAGAAGAGACCCAATTTTTTGGTCGACCCAATCTTGTAATTTTGAATCCAATCCAGAATACAAGGGAACTCCTGGTTTAAGTATAAGGAGAAATTCGCCTTCGTGGAGGACTTTTTGATGGAACTAACTCGCATTCGCGTTATATGGAGAGGAAAACTACGAAAACCTCCTAAGGTTAACATGACGGGAAAAGGACTCTAACCGATGATCCGTCTACCACTTGGTATATTTTACGTCTGCAATGTGGTCGGTGCAAGCCAGAAACTGAATTCGTATCGACCAGCCATTGCTGGGATTCAAACCCGGTTCCCATCATTGGGAGGCGAACCATCTATTCCCTGAACCACCACGACTCGAAATAAGCTGTGACGAATGAGAAGCAATTTGCAGGTTTTTGGTGAGCGGAACGAGAAGATGGCGTAGTCTAGTGTTATTATGAAATACTGTAAACGGAACAGTGGCTACTGCTTTGATTTTCAAATTTAGGTTACATTTTACAATTTTTATTCTCCGCGTAATAATATAGAAACTCGTATTATTATAAGAACCTAGAAACTTGAAATCCTGAAGGTGCGTGGAAAAAAGTACATGAAGTACGATGGAATAAAAAAATAAAAATCGAAGGACGCGAATTTTTTTTTCGAAATTCTAATTTGTTTGAAAATTATTGCAATTTTAAGTGTTTCTTTAGTGATTTTCTTAAAATTTTTGCTTTGCATAATTTGATGTTACACTTTGTTTTGAATTGCAAAAAGCATGCGTCTTGGAAATTTAAAATTATGAGGGAGTAAGGAGAAAATTCTATGGGAGAGTATAAAAAATGTTCTAGGATTTGATGATCAGTCTAAAAATTAGTCCAACTATTAAAGTTGTGGTAAAAAATTTAACCATTTTTATTTTTGAACACAATACAAGTTTTGGAAGAAATTCTGATTTGCTTGAAAATTTCTGCAATTTAAATGGATTTTTTAAAAATACTTTTTGATTTAAATGATAATTATAAGTCATAATTCTTAGTCTAGTCTAATTCAATAAATGTAAAGAAGATAAGTATATGCGTTTAAAAATTAAAACTCGGATATCATTATTTTTTAGGCTTTTACTCCAAAAAATTAATATAGCTATGAAACAGAATGTCATTCATAATTTTTTTTCTATGTAAGGCTCATTAATGTAAGCGTTATATATGACTATTTAATTTTCGTCGATATTTAGCCTGTTCTCTTATGACTGGTTATAAAAATGCATAAAATGTCTATATAAAATAAAACATTTGTTGTTTAATTTTAAAATGTATGGAAAATAACTGAACTACATTTTTGGGCAATTAGAAATAAGAAAAAATTGCCAATTTTTTTGTTGTTGATTTCATTGGTTTCAATTATGGCTAAATCTCAACAAATTTGCATTTTTGTTGAAAAATTAAATTTAAAAAAAAATAATTAAGCTTTTTTTGTTATTTCGAAGCAAAAACATGTTTTTAGAACAACATAGCAAATATAATTTAAAATAAAAATATTGCTTCGATTTTAAGACACAAAAACTGAAATTTATACAACTTTCCTTGACTAAAAAAATCTTTCCCCACACCCCTAAACAATCTATATTTCAATTCGTCAGAATAAAATTAAAATGCATAAAATTTAAAATATCAATTAAAAAATCATTGCAACAGAATAAAATTATAAAATTTCTAAATTTCAGTTAAAAGTTAATTAGTAAGAGCAGAAAATATTCAATTCCCACAGTAGAATAGAAAATAATTACTTGCACTTGAAATACTAAATATTTTAAACCGTTTCAAGATACCCATTTAAAATTTTCATAAGAAAGTTCAATCTCTTAAGAAGTTCATATAACGTATTAAAATAGTGGGGAAAAAAACCCTTTTATCTCACGGTAACTTCTTAAAAAGGTAAAGGAGGAAGAGATTGTCCAGGTTCGTCCCTATCTTAACTACTCCAGAATTAAGCACGCGATCAATGATCATCTGTCCTTACTCCCAGAGAGAAAGAGGGGTGGAGCACTTTTTCTCTTACTCTATCCTCTTTCACATCAGTGAAAAGAGTTAATTGCTCTTTGAAAGAGGTAAGTTCTCTTATTTTTACTCTAAGTATGCTTAGTTTGGCTCAAGAAGAGGGGAGGATGTTGTTCCACTTTCTTATTTACCTAAGCTCTGATTTCTCTACCCTAGCATTAGACTCTTTCTTTCTTTAGAACCTTAGAGATTTGAGTTATTTTTTTTTTCTTAATTTAGTATAAAATGTAAAAAAAAAAAAAAACCGCTTGGATACTAAGGATTTAAAGTTTTTGAAGTTATTTGCCGAGGATTATTTTTCTGATTAAAATAAAATCGATAGTGAAATTTTAGGGTTGGCTGTTGTGAGCAAATAGCTCTATGACTTAATTTTAGATTTTGAGTTTTGTGTACTAAATGTGTAATTTGGTCTTTGTTAAAAAATCGAAGAAATTCAAAATATTAATTAGTAAAGTTAATAGAGGACTCTACTTTATCAGAGGCAAAACGACTTTGAAAAATGCATTACTGACACGTCAAAGTAGGAGATCTTTAATTAATGTCCATTTATGATTTATACAAAGAAAAAACTAAGTACAACTTCTTTAGAATGAAATCATGCTATGTATGTATGCTTAAGTTTGACAACTACACCATTTTATAAAATTATTAAGTTTTGCTCTTTAGATTGTGGCACAAATTAGGTTTAACTTTTTTAGAATAAAATCATGCTGTATTTTTATGCTTTCGTTTGCCAACTACATTAATTTATAATATTATTAAGCTTTGCACTTTATATTGTGCCATAAACTAAGTTTAACTTCTTTAGATTAAAATCATGCTTACGTTTGCCAACTACAACTATGAATGTTTATGTTTGCCAACTACAACTATAAATGCTTACGGTTGCCAACTACAGTACTATATAAAATCATTAAAATTTGCACTTATAATGGCATAAACTTATTTTAACTTCTTTAGACTGAAATCATGCTATGTATACGTATGCTTACATTTGCCAACTACAGTATTTTAAAAAAAATATTAAAACTTACACCTCATATAATGGATTGGATGCACCATGAATTGCTTGCATAATATTTAAATGTTAACAAAAGAATTATAAATTTTTTCAGTACAATTTTAATTAAATAGCACAAGCTAGATAGAAATATACATTATTTTTTCTTTTAAAGCCGATTCATATCCTTTCCTAATTGTACTTTAAATGCATATAAAATAGAAAAAAGAAAAAATAACGGAAATTCGATTTATTTGAATTACTCTTTTATTGTTCTGTAATATTTCTTTTTATGCTTGCAGTATAGCATAAGTTTTGAAGGATTCAAACATACTTTATTACAAATTGATTTATGCAAAATTGTTCTGAAATATTATTTTCCACCATTTGTGTCTTCGGTAAAATGCATCATTTAATTCTAATCAGTGGAATTGGAATTCAGGCTGAGAAACAAGCCTTGATGCGTAAAGAAGAAAGTCATAAGATTTAGTTGAAATGAATGCAGGAAAAATCAATTCTAGTTTATAGAAGAGTTTCTATTCAAATCGTTGACAGTGTCTGAGTATTTACATATTAACGTACATTACAGTTTTTCAGTATAAATTTGAATTATCTTCCTTTCCCTTTTGTGAACAAAATTTACAAGAAAAATCTAATGAAAATGATAAAATTCTAATAAAATATTTATAAAATTATGAATTTCTTAAAAAGATTTACGGTAATTGTTTTTTTTATTGAAAATAATCAATGATAACTAAAAAACATATGTACATAACATCGTATGTACATAACATCGTATGTATATAACATCGTATGTACATAACATCGTATGTACATAACATCGTATGTATTAAACTGAGTATTTATACATATATTTATGAGTATTTATGCGTATTAATCTATATTAAAATTGTTTTAGTATTAATTTAAATTATCTTTCTTTCGCTTTTCTAGCTCAGTATTTATTACGATAAAATTCTTATAAATATAAAGTTTTGCGTTAATTGTTTTTCATAAAAATAATCAATGTTAACGGTACTCTCGTGTGTATATAAATAATAACAAGCCGCGAGTATTTACATATAAATCGAAAGTGCAATTTTTTAGTATAAATTTAAATTATGTTTTTCTCTTCTTTTTGATAATCAATGTTTATAACGATTGAAATATAATAAAAATCATAAATTCTTCCTAATTTTTACATTAATTGTTTTTGTAAAAATAACCAATGCTGGCGGTGCATCATAACTACATAAATAACAAATCACATACTAACCTAAATTGCAATTTGTTTAAGCATAAAATTTAATTATTTTTAATTGCCTTCTTTGATCACAATTTGTAACTAAAATATCTTATGAAAATAATAAATGATGAGTTTTGAGTAATTTTTTTTAATATAAATAATCAATGTTAGCGGTACATACACACTTAAAACAACATATGCAATAAATTACTTCGTTAAATGTGTACAATGTACCAGAAAAAAATTACGACTTTTGATTAATATTTGATTTTATAAAAGCTTTTTCATCCCTGAAAACAATCTTTCAATGTTGAGAAGTGCAACTTGTTGGTACTTAAAGGTATTCGACTAGTTTTGCAAACTTTTTTTTTAAGTATCAATGTAAAATTTTGAAAACCTAGTCTATTTGCTTTTTAATGCATAAAATCTTAAAAAAACTAGCAAAAAGAGTTATTATTTTTTTCTTTAAATGACCATTTTTAGATGAAAATAAAGCATTTTTTTGCATGTACGATAAAAAATATTTTATAGCATGAAACAAAAAGCCCTTTGAGGATTTTATTTAGAAGGCTATCAACTATGTTTTGAAGTGCATATACTACTGAGTTATGGATCAATGTAGTGAAGAAAGCAAATTTTTAAACATTTCCGCACTTGCTTTGCAGGCATAAAATATGAAACTTTTTTTTCCCTTAGTCAGAAGTTCAAACCAATTTTATCATCATTAACACTCATGAAAAATTATAGATAATTATTTTAAAAACAATGTGTGATATCGTGTTTAATGTGGTGTAAAATGTGAAAAATTGCTATAACTTTGTAAATAATTAGAGTACAAATAAAGGTAAACTATTTTTAGAAAGCTAAGAGTACATGAATTTCAAATTCATAATAAACTCAGTTTCGTAAATTTTTATCCAAAACCATGTCTTTACACTTATCAGATACCTTAATAAATAGGGAAAACGATAATTTAACTTACGAAATCATAAAAAAGTTGGGCTTTTAGTTTTGTTGAATTCAGAATTTTGAAGCACAATTTTAATGTTTTAAACGACATATGCTAAATAGTACAGATAGTACGAAATGGGCTGCAAAAACGTACTTTTTGAAACTTTGTTTGTGGCAAATTCTGATTTTTTTCCCCTGAAATAAAAAGAGATGGCTGCAACCAGTAAAATGTAAACCAAATGGCGTCAGAAAACCAGTCTAATGTTTGCCAATTATATTTTTAAAAAGTTTTTACTTTTAGGAGTCTTGACATACCTCTGAAACTTTAGTCAAAAGCAGCCCAGTGTGCAGTTCTAGTACGACTTAAATAAAGTACCCACCTACCTAAAACTATTGAGAGAACTATTTTTTTTTTTAAATTTTGCTCAGTCAACGATATTTTTATTGCAGTAATCACATGCATCGCACTGTAAAAATTCCGTATCAAATTATTTTAATAAGTACCGGTACTCAGGGTGCCGGTGCTTTCTTGCCGTTAAATCCATTTTTACCGGAACATGCTACGGAAGAAGAAATCTGATATACCATAATTTTACAGTCAAAATGACTTAATCACTCTTGAATAAATACTACTGTAAAAACTACGGTAAAAATGGATTTTACCGTATAATAGAATTTACGTATGATGCCTTCAAAGTGGCGATGTTTAATACCCTAATTTGATCCAGAATGTACTACTAAGTGAATAACAAAGGGATTTTTTTAAAATTATTTGATTTGCATTTAGTTTAAAACAATTTACTCAAAATAATTAATAATTTAATACAACTAATACAATAATTAATAATTTAATATAACATACAAAATAATGAATTATGATTACTAATTAATAATAAAATTCTTATTTTAGATATATTAAAGACACATTCAATAAAGGAGTAAAAAAAATTTTAAAAGAAAATACAGATTTTTTTTAATTTTTGTGTTAAAGACTTAAAACAAATAATTTTAAAATTAAACTTTTCAGTCTAAAATAAAAAATTTGGATTGCCTGTATTATAAAATATTCAATGATTAATATTTCTATATGAAATCCTTACTATCTCTAAAATATAAATTTATTATAGGGATTCATTTTTAAAAAGATTTTTAATCATGGAATTAAATGAAGAATGAAATTAATTTAGGAAGTTAAGGCAACAAATATATATACATAGAAATATTATATACACAAAAATCGTTATATACATACAACAAACTACATGCAAGCAAAACAATTTTAATATTTAAATCCATCCAAACTTGCTACGATAATAAACGTTGGTTTTAACGTGCAAGAATTTAAATTTTACGTCAAACAAATCTATTGATGCTTTCGAAATATTTCCTGAGGCCCATATTAGAATACAAAATCTGTTTTACAGACTGTAAATCTAAAGTCTGTTTCAAATGAATTTTCTTCGAACATCCCAATTTATATAACGTCTATGAAATTCTAATAAAATGGAAGTGCTACTTATCTTGTAACAAGGTATAACTTTTCGGTAAAACTGATGAATGTTGATATGTAACAATGTTTGACAGAATATTGGATTATTTATAGATAAATGATATTGTGGATTTTATAAATACATGCGATAGATAGCTAAAATGAATCAAAACGTATTTTTACTTTTTATTTGACTTTAAATTCCGATTTTCTAAACTATAATATATTTGTACAACTCCGCACACTTTTATCTTTTTTCATGTGCTTTGAAATTTCTAGCAGATACTGTTTGTTAGTTTCTTTATGAATGTTATGAAATATAATATTAAAGCTAAACAACTTTTCAACAGTATTTTGGTAAAATTTTGATGGAACTAATAGTTAAATATAGAGATCTTATTTCTAATAAATATTTTGATAACTAAATAAGACAGTTGTTGTAGTTTGGAAGATGTTACAAATAATATAATTTTAACAAGGATATATTTAGAATAATGCAAACTTATAGGTTACTTCTACGACATTTGGCTTTGTAAAGTTATACTTTCATTAGATTGATATATTTTTATTAGCATACTTTTTGTATTTTATATTTGTAATTTTATTTATTTAAAGAATGCATCATTGGCGAAACTGTTTCCTATAGTAAATGCTCTGAGCGAACATTTCGTTAAAGTGACGAAATAACTATACGAACTTCTTTGAGGAAATGAATTTCGTCAATGGTAAAGTAAACATTTGATCATACTATTTTTTCGAAAAAAAAAAATAATTGTCTATAATGTATCTAACTTTTCTAATAACCATTTTATTGAGGGAACCATAGTTGGATTAGTGTCACCTTAACAACACAAGCAGGACAAAAAGATAAATTACACCTCTGCCCGAAGTGAGATGCGACCCCGGATCTTCCACGTACGAGAACAACTCCTTGATCACCATATAGTCCGGTCAGTTAATTTCGTATCTTTATTATCGATTATCAGGTATTCATCCTAGTTTCGTCATGCTCCCATGATGCACTCTTAGTTATTAAAATATTTTAGCTACAAGTCTAATATTTAGTCTATTAGTTATAAATAACTAATTTAATAGTTTATACAAACTATTAAATTAGTTAATTATAATAATTTGTACAAAATAGTAAAATCTATTATAATAGTTTTTGTTTAAAAAAAGTAGTTTACAACAAATATAAGTTAAATTTTTATAATTGTATATAAAATTGCTTAATTACTTTTATTTAGTTTTGCTTGTTTTATTTACATAAAAATAACGTATCTGTAATTAAATTTAATATGTTTCTAACATGAGCGTCACTTGTTTTGAAATTAACTTCCTGAAATCTTGAAATCTTTATATCTGTTGACTCTAACACTTAACTGTTCCCTCTCACTTTACATAAATAATAAAAAATATTGCTTATTATAATTCACTGTTAATATGGAAAAATTTATGCTTTGCATGGATTACGCAAAATGATTGAGTCAAATTTAACGACATCTTACAATATGAAATCGCAGTATGAACAAAAAAAAATAGCTGAATTTCTCCAATAAAATATTATTATTGATTCATGCTAAAATTTGCGCGTAACTCAAAACAATGACTATATTCCTAAAAAAAGTAAAAAAAAGAGAGATTTTAACTTTATAAAGTTTTAATTTTTTTTACGGCAGTGTTGGGAAATTTGTACAACATTGTAGCTATTAATTTGCAATATTTTAAAGAAAATCTTTTAAATACAAAATACAATATCCAATTATTTATGAAATAATAAGAAGAAATATTTGTAGTAAATTTTGTATTATAGAGCTAAGTATTAAACACTTATAAAAGAGAACTGAATTACTAAAGTTGCTTCATAATTTCTGGTAACTTATATTATGAATAATTTAATGAATATTTTTAAATAATTATTTAACAATATATGATGAATAATTGAAATAATACAATAATAGTTTAAATAATATCATAATAATTGTTAATATAATGTTAAATAAAAGATCTAAACTGAGCTTCCACATGAAAGATATAAGCTTCAATATATATTTTTTAATTAGCAATAATTGTTGAAACACATTAATTTAAAAAATGTTTCAATGATTGCAATTTTCATCAAAATATAATTTACTAAGAGGTTTCCCCCCCTGCTCGCTGGCGCTCACCAACCCCCGGAACTGCTTTCGCAGTTCATTTCGGATTGCTTTGCAATCCAATGCTCACTTTGCTCGCTCATTGGATACGTTCTTAACGTCCAGCTTTTGTGCACTTTTTTGAATACTGAAGTTCCGAAAACTTTTCACTGTAGAAAATTCTAAACCTGTACATTTCAATATTAATTTGAAATTGCAATTGCTAATTTGGGCATTTGGTGATACAAAACTCATAGAATTGAAGGATTTGTTACGTCAAGCGCTCAGGTATCATAATTTTGATTTATGTTGCTAAGTTAACTTTAGAAAAATTCTATGGCTGGCAACAGCATTTTTATTTTTTAAGTTGTTTATTTTTGCCGCAGCTGAATTGAACAACCTGATAATGCTCACTCTGGTTATTGTTTCCGTTTTGAAAAGCGCTATATGTTGAGTCACCTCAGGTAGATTTGGCATGTGACATTTTTAGATGCTATCATTGGTCGATTTTCTAACGTTGCCATTCGGAAAGTTGTAATGAGGCTTTTTTTTGGGTGCCGTGTAAGAGAAATATATATATAGATTTATACCTTTTAAGCAGAATTTATATTTAACATATTTTTTAAAAGTTTTTCTTTATTTTGTAATAATTTAGGTCAAAATAAAGGGAAAATATTATCTTTAGTATTTCAATAATTTATAATTATGAAATACAGCATGAAACACCGGTGTCTTTTTCTGCGGTAAAGGTTAAAATCTTTCAAACAGTAATAGTTCAAATTTATACTTATTCACGGATATTTATATCTAAGAGAAACATTCATCATTGAAATTTATTTGATTTCAATTATTGGCAAATCTTTAAATTGAATATGGTTGAAAAAATCTGTTTCTGAATATATTTTTATGGATCTTATATTTTAATACAAATATAATTTCTATAATCTAATAGATTTTTTAGTAAATTAAACTGATTTTCATATTTAAAAAATTCCAAAATATTTTTTCCTTATATTTAGAGCGTCCGAAAAAAACTATACGAAAGAAACACTTGTGTGTCGTCTGCGTCCCAGGATTAATTATATGCCATGAGTAATTTATTTATAAAAAGCATTAATAATTTTTACTATTATATTCATCATCTGAACAGTTACAATTTTATGTCAATATACACGAGAAACGACTAAAAAATATCGTAATTTAATCTTAGTAATCAAATTACAAAATGAGTTTCTACAAACGAATGAGAAAACATCAGGTTGACTTAGAATAAAAAAAATGTTTAAAATTATATTCTGCATCCACTTAAAATATTGTAATGAAACAATGGAAATCAAGTATTCGAAATCTTATCCTGTTGCCAAAATCATAAAGAATCAGTTAAGCTTTGCATATTTCGTAAACTTAACTAATAAATATTTCAGTTCTGAAAAATAAGTTATGAACTAAGCTAACATTTATTTGAAATTTCGTGCGCACACATATGGCGACGTTCTACGAGAATTTGAGTTCAATGAGAATGAGAATTAGAAATGGAACGCGTTTATGGGAATCAGAGAAAACCGCTCGTGTTGCATCCTTGTCACATGTGATTCAAACATATGTTTTCTGGAAACAAATAGATTGAGTCAGAATTCACGTTGTCCCAACGTTGCGTTGGATTAGAATATTGAAATAGCTTTTTCCATTTGTCTGATTTAGACGTAAGTGTAATCTTTACTTTACACTTTAGCAGATTCATTTGCATAAATGGGTAACATTGTAACTAGTAGAAAATGAGTTTATATGACGATAATTATGTGGATTTTGAAGTGAGTGTATTTAAATATGAAATTAACATATATATTTTCAGCGATATAGATGTTAGTTTTTTTTAAAAAATATGTTGAGCACTAACTTTATAGGAATTTGATAGTTCTGGTAGAGTTATAAAAGTTACCTGTAAGGGTAGTTTACAATAGTGTCCTGAAAATGGACAGCCTCAAAACTTGAGGTACATATGTAAGAGGGTGATAGAAGTGAACTACATGGGAGAAGAGGGTGAACTCTACACCAGTACGACATATCTTACAATTCGTGGCTCGAACGCAAGCTGTAGCGTGCTATAGGGCTCGGACTTTTCTTCTGGATCTAAACTTTTAATTCTATTTCTGTATTTTTTCATCGGGGGTCATATGCAGAGTCTTATCTACAACGATAGTCCCATAGGAGTCGCAGTGGCTCAAGGGATAGAGCATTTGCCTTCCAATGAGTTGAACCGAGCTCAAATCCCGACGATGGCTGATCGATGCGAATTCCGCACCCGGCTCGCATCGACCACAGTGATAAAGTAAAATATCCCAAGTGGTAGATTGATCATGGGTTAATGGGTTAGAGTTCCCTTGTCAGACTTACCGTGGGAGGTTTTCGTGGTTTTCTTCCCGGTGTAACGCAAATGCTGGTTAGTTCCATCAAAAAGTCTTCCATCAAGGCCAATTTCTTGGGTTCAATTGGGTTCAAAATTACAATGCTACGGAGTTGAACATAAAGAGACGTAAAACCAAAGTTGGCTCGGCTGTTCAAATAAGATTGTAAAATTAAAACCAAATTGGTTCCATAGATTCTGTTGAAGACCTTGTTTCCCGGATATCCGCAGCTGCTGACACCATAACAGAGATGATTGGTGTTTTCGCCAAAGTACGGCAGTGACTCCTCTGACGATGTAAAGCCTGCGTTAATGTTGGCGGCGCAATTTTGACCAGTGGCAGTATTATGTGATAACATAATGTCGTTTAATTTCATTTTGTTAAATAAAATGCTTTTCTTTATTTTATCTGTTTCTTTTCATTCTATCAATGTCTATCTTGTTTCTCATCATTTCGTGACACATCATGTTTCAGGCTCTAGCGATTTACGGCTTGCGTTCCAATCATGGATTGTACGGTGCTTCTCTAGTTGTCTTCAATCACCGCCTAGCTTATGTACCATGAGCTTTTGTACATCCTGTATACAATAATGGAACATTCTGATTCACGAAGCACTCAACACCCTTAAAGGGACAAAAAGGAACAAAATCTATGAAATACAAAACTACACTGTACTATGCGCATGGTGAACAAGGAAAACAGGCTTGTTTATCGTATGCTAATTGGAAAGTTTGGCTCTTAGTAAATGTCACCATTATTTTGCAATGTGCCAGGGTAATTGTAAACTTATCTACTTGATATTTTTAGGCTTATTACAAACAGCTCATATGTCTTTAGGGTCATTATAAACGTTGCGAATAATTACTCAAAATGTCAGTCTCGGTTTACTGAGGTTTCAGCCTTTCCCTTTGCTGGTTCTTTCTATAGAAAATTGAGGCTAGTTTTAGTTGTAACTTACTATTTTTGCGTGAATTATTTTTGATATTCTTCAGTTCATTGCAATTAGTCTTTAGATCATTGAAAACATTTTAAAGTTTATCAATCTTATTGGACAGTGGATATATCTATTAACTCTATTTTGTTTTAAGGTAAAATTATCTCATTGCAGTACGTCTAAAACAATTATGCTGATCATAAAATACCTAAATTTTCCAATTAATTTGGCGAATAGCAAAATGAAATTAGAAAGAGCCTGATTCTTCAATTAGCCCACGACGCATTATATCTAACTATCAACTGTTAGATATAAATTTATTATAACATATTTTCGCAGAAAAAAATACAGGGAACTTGAAAGATTTCCTTTAATTTAATTTGACGTTCCATCTGTTTTTCTGTGCTTATTCATTTGAGATTAGATTTTAAATCTTTGGCGTTCTAGAGTTTAGGGCTTAGAGTGTGTAATTCTGAAACTTATTTCCCTGCTTCACACCCCAGAGTCTCTACACTTATACATGTTAAACTACATTTGTAATTTTTTTTCCTACACTGATATTGAATTTATATTATGAAGACTTTATATTAGAAGAACTATTATATTAGAAGAACTCTGATTTATAGTCAAATTTCAGATTATTTTGCTGGTGATATATTGCTGAGCATTAAACTTCAGTAAATAGATGATTTTATATTAGTGTGTTGTACACTGTAAGTACTAATCTATTACGAATACTTTAATGAGAGATCTTTTTGTAAGTGTAAAATTTAAAAAAGTTCTACTCAAAATACTTAGTGACTGAAGAACAGTATAATTTATAAAAGTAAGAACTAAATCGATTCTAAAGCTGGTGCTTGCGAGTCCTCTGTGCCGTCGGCACCCCTCTCCGTTTTGGAAATCTTCTCAAAAATAAAACACAAAAACAAGATCACTTGGAATGTCTACCCAAAAGCACCCATGGTATCAGTGTTCTCGACCTGGAGGCTCCCTGGCTCAAGGCTTTAATATACAGGGACAAACTATTCTTGCCCGCTTTCGAAGTGGTCACCTTAAATCAATGAAATTTTCGGAAGGATCCAAGAACTTTGAAATTTGTACTAACTGTTCTTCAGAGCAGTCTTCGTCTCACCACATCCAAGCAGGATTTAGCAGATGATCCATTGACGGTGCTGGATTTTTTGAGGGTGTATAACGTCATGGACCTGGTCTAGCACTGCTGGCCCATGGAGGCGTGCAACAACAACAACGATAAATCGATGTATTTAAAAATTAAGGATATTATAATGAGTGAAAAACTAGTATATAATATGCTATGCTAATTATGCCATAGTAAAGTAGCATATAAAACCTTGAAGTTAGTTTGTAAATGCAAACCCAGTAATGTTTAATGCAAAATAAGTTTTAAATTGAAGAAACTAACCTTTAAAACAATATAAAGTACTCAATAATAAAATATGTGTTACTCTGATAAAAAATAAGTACTAATCCGAAATATAGTTTGAATCTTATTGTATATGTTACCGGCAAAGTATGAAACGCCGGCATTGTATAGAATGCCTGACGTTTTTAGGCAAAGTATGAAATGTGAGAAGTATTACATACAATGCCGGATGCTATTTAGGCAAAGTATGAAATAAACGTCCTGATGAGGTTATTATGTAAATTGTGTGCATGTTACTGTGAATGAGCGAAATCGGTGGTTGTTAATTTTTACCGGTGAATGTTGACAATCACATAGTCGCTTTGGTGAATGTCTGAAATATTTATTACTTCCGATTTGATATTAATTTATTCGTGGATATAATTACATTTATTCTATATTTTAATACTTACTGACGATAGATTAGAAGAAGCATCAGTGTTTGGAGTATCGGGCAAATGTATACAGGGCAGTGACCCTGGACCATAAAAAATATCAGTGTAGGGTATACCGGGCAATGGCACTTGACCTTAAAAAATATCAGTGTAGATTATACCGGGCAAATGTATGCCGGGCAGTGGCACTTGACCTTAAAAAAACATCAGTTTAACGTATACCGGGCAAATGTATACCGGGCAATGGCGCTTAACTAGACCTAGTATATATTTCAGACATTTACCAATGGTCCAGTCATACTAGTTCTAGTTAAGTAGTCGGTATACCCTACACTGATGTTTTTTTAAGGTCAAGTGCCACTGCCCGGTATACCCTACGCTGATGTTTCTTCTAATCTATCGTCAGAAAGTATTAAAATAACGAATAAATGTAAGACTACCGATTTCGGCCATTCACTGTAACATGCATTTCTCAAAAATAAAAATGTTATTCTGAAAAATATACTGAGAGTGCCATTGAAAAACATTTATTCAAAATGTGCAAAGAAAATTAAAAAGTTATGCAAAACAAAATTTAAGCCTTTCTTATTAAGGGAAACAAATTTTTCATATAAAAAATATGAAATTAACCTACTTGTTGCAACATGGAAGGCTTGAATGACATTTTGAATTACATTTCATTAAATTTTTACATGTAAATTTCATTAAATTCCTCCATTAATGTAGCACAGTAAAAAAATAATTTTTGTTATTAGTCAAAAGTCACGAGCCACGCGTTAAAAGTCACGAGCCTTGCCAAGTGATATTTGAAACGAATCGGAGATGTATTTTATACTTTGCCGGTTTCTCATTTGGCAATCTATAGAATGCCTAGGAAATGTGTGAAATATAAATCATTTCATACTTTGCCGGCTAATTTTAGGCATTCTATACAATGCCGGATTTCATACTTTTCCGGTAACATATACATTTCAAATTAAAAGTTTCTTATACGAAACAAGATACATACGGAATCATTTGTTTTGCTTTAATTATGATTGTATAAACTGATACACCAGCGAGAATAAAATTCAGATACCGCCAGCAAAATCTAACACATAATTAAAGTTTCTTATCAGAAAAAATTGCATCTCCTAAGTATTTTTTAAACAATCTAAGACGACGAAAATTTACAAACCTGCCACTTTTTCGCGAACGGGGTTCATGATTTGAACCTATGTAAAGACAGAATTTGATAAGGAAAAAAATTGGAGAAGAAAATTAGGATGAAAAAAATCAACTTTATAATAATGATCAGACGTGTGTTTGTCCAAATCGTGCAACGTAGTCATCAATCTTGGCGGGAAAGTGGCCATCCATTGGCGTCGGGGGGCCAAAGTGCCGGCTGATGCATTATTCATAGACTCCTTTTCTCGATTATGATTTTGTCTTCCGAATGTTAATAACGCGTCGTTAGCTGCAGTAAGGTCCCAATTATATGGATTCTAGAGAAGGTGCAAATTTCCTGTGAACGAAGGGAGATTGTTTGAACAGTTTGTGATATTTAAGAGGCTCTTAAACTTAAGAACAAGCTTGTTTAAAATTCCTAAATTGAAATCTTAGATTTATTACCGTGCAATATGTTAAGAAGTACTTTTCCTTTTGATTTATTATAGCATAATTTAATTTCAAATAAATATATTTAAATTATATAGGGTTCTAAAAGATTTTAGGTTTCTTTTTCTAAAGAATTAATAGAGAATTTGATTTAGGAAACCATTTTAGATATGTATTTATTCGCTCTTATTTTGATTATTAAGGAGAGACGTGTGTCTACTTACTACAAGTCAAAACAAATGAGGCTAGTTTTGTTTTCTATTTCAGTATTTCTCTTGGCAATGTAGAAAAAAAAAACGGTTCTTGCCATCATATATAGAGTCTTTGATTGCGTTGAATTTAGTTTATTATAATTCGATACAAAATCAAATTCAAATATTTAGTTAAAAGAATAATTGAATAACAGATGTCTCAGCCAATAGCTGAATTACATTCTTCGGTGGAATAAATCAATGAACTGTAAGGATTTTGTGGTTGTGAATGGCAAGTAGCTGATTACCTTTCTCTTGAGCAATACGTATTCCTGTGTCAATTGAAAAGTATTCCTATTGGTTGCTAACGGACTAATTGATTAATAATGGATTACCAGTTAATAGATACGTGAAATGAAGTCCTCTTAGACATCTCTATTAGTTACCTAATTTATCTTAGAAACAGATGAACTTAAAATTAATAATAGATTATGCACGGATGTGATCCATACATGAATAACTAAAAATCAAGACAGCATCACTCAGACATTTAATAATAATCATAAATATTTAAGAGTTGAAATCAGAGGCTGAACTAGATCAGTATTCCGCTATCATTCACTCAATTTTCTTTGCACTTTTCTTATTGGACGATTCCTATTGCCATCCCAATAGAAACGTAGTCCAATTGGTTGCATCTCTAACTGATTGTCCATCGATGAATTTCCAGTGGACGGGTAACGGAAAAGACGTCAGATTAGACATACCTATTAGTCATCTCATAGGTTCGAGATTAAAAAAACTTTGTTACAATACCTTCCCTGAGGAAACACCACTTCTTAGGGAAGCAAAATGCTATGATTATTAATCTAATTGTCATAAGAATTTATTAGGTAAGAAATGTTGATCTGTTTGATTAGTTTTTATATTTATAATAAATTTATATTCCTGAAAAATTAAGATAAAATAGTTATTTTGTAACTTTTTGGTTAGCCAGACACAAGGAAATTGAACTATTTAATTTACTTTTTTTATACTTTTTTATTTAATTGAATTTTTTGAGAACGTCCATTGTGCTCAGTAAAAAAAATAAGCAAAAAAAAAAGCTAAGTTAAAAAATAAGCAAAATAAAAAATCATAAATAAGAAAAATGGAGGATTCGCTCGCACTAGGCTAACCGAGAAGTATCTCTATTTAATACTGTTGTAAGATGGCGTTGCTGAGTATTAAAAAAATGAATGATAATTATGATATGGAAATAATAATGGCCGAAACAACTCCATATAGGTTAGTACCTAGAATTATGCTGCAATCCGCAACCCAGAAGAATAGAAGAACGCCTTTTTTTTACAGAAAGCAAATAAAAACGACATACCTCTTAATCTGTATGGAAATTATATTTTTACCTATATAAAAAGAATTCAATCCACCAGTGAAAAACTGAAAGAAGTCTGGTAGCACAAACACATTTTTACTGACGATTCATCACACGGGGTAACACACAATTGTCACAACACAGCATCGCCGAACATTTATCATACTGGAGAAATTCAAAGAGGCACATGATTTACCAAAATTATTGTATGAAGGTGATCCGTAGTGGATTGGAGATGGCATATTTGGTGAAAACAAAATTGAAAACCAAAAAAAGGCTGGGGCGATCAATGGCGAGCGTTGTCACTGACGGTGGCGAAGTTAAAAAAAAAATGAAACCTTTTCTTTCGTACATGTTGCATTAACGAGATCTGCACTGTTGCTTTGCTATTGAAAATCCAGGCAATCTATGATTCCATAAAAATATGACTAAGCTTGAGTTGTAGATTGAATTTATACAGAACCAATCTTGCAGCATTTCGAGGAAGGCTGCAATGGCGGGGATATCGAAGCCATGAAATCTTTAGTCCGTCCCTCAAGGAGTGGAAGGGGAAAAAATGTAATACTCCGTTAAGCGAAGTAAGTGCTTTCGCCGGAAAAATAAATTCGAATGCCCCGATCCAAAGAAATGGGCGGATATTTATATCATTAGCCTAAAACGCAGCAAGAATCATGCTTAAGCAGGGACTTGAAGTGAACAGATAAAAAGTTTAAATGAAATTACAATTTTGAACTAACTGCGACCACAACTGCACTGTTTCGCATGTGCAACATCAAAGGCCGCCGAAGGTTAAAGCTGTGAAGGACGAAGGACAGCAAGGCGTCAGAGATGAGGGGTCAGGGATCGGCTTAATTTTTAGGTCACAATTTTGTACCAAAATCCAAATGAAGTGACACAATGTCACAAATACTTCACATGGAAGTCTCATTTTTGAAAAAGAACGAAGTCAATCTACTTCAGCTATGTTTTTTTTAACAATAATTTTTTTTCTATTTATAACTACGTGACGACCAAATAAACAATGCTATATTTATGAATAATATTCAAAATATGTTATGTACGTAATTCATATCTAGGGATATTATTCACAATGTACGTGATTTATTTTCAAGAGTAATGTTTACAAAATGTAATGTACGTAATCTACATCTACAAACAATATTCACAATAGGTAATCTACGTAATTTGTATTCACAATATGTAATATAATCCAAAACTTAAATTTTTTTTTTTTAAAAACTATACTTGAGTTTCAAAAAACTATCTTGAAATTATTTATAAATAATAAAAAAAAAACAACAACTCTAAAACAGATTTAAGTAAATCTAATATCCACCATCAAAAATGACTATCTAAATCCCAAGGGAAAATTCTCTATGAATAAGAGACCGGAAAAATGTAGTGAAAATATTACACATCTCAAAATCTCGAATTACCCATTCATCCAAATAGGCTCTTTTAAGCACCCTCAAAATGATTAATTGATACATAAAGCGCGGCTGTGACAAGTCCTTCACTGGCTGAGTATCATGATGGAACAAGTGTTCCATTGAGTTTCAAAGATAAACGGGTAGTTTGTTACATTCATCTACCCAACCCCATTCTCTACCTTTCTTGTTACCCGCGTTGTCTCAAAGGAGAATAAAGAATGAAAAAAAAAAAAGTATTCACCAAATTGGAAGAGAAAAGCCGGGTGGAAGATTATCCGTTTAAACGGCCGCAAATATGATTAGTGAAGAGAGTTGCTGTTCGGCAAGTCTTAATTTCATTAGTATAGAATTTCCTTATCCGGAAAGATATTTAATAGGTTATAGTTTTTTAGTTTTTTTAGTTAAGGCTATTGTTTGGAGAGGCGAGGAATTGGCAGTTAGATAAGAAGTATGAATATAAATGAACCAGCAGTTTCTGAAAATGAGGTTATTTTTTGGTAAGGGAAATTTCTGCTTAATGTTTTTGAGGTTTTTTGTGAGTGACTTTTGATGTTTTATCGTGAAAACATTGATCAATTAAGTAATAAGTTGTGATGGTTAGATAGCATCTTAATGTATTGGGATATAGATTGAATATTGAATGATCTATTAATTTTCCTTGTCAAATCAGCTTCAATTAAATGCTGAATATTTTTAGCAACAGTCTCAAATGTATTTAGGAATTTAAGAGTTCTGGGTTTTTCTTAACGGAAGGTGGAAAACTAATTGTACGTAAGAAATTTTTACATAATAATCAATTAAATGACATAAGTACAAAGGAGCTTTCAATTTATAGTCAAAGTTCAATCAGCGTTTGTAATAAAATATAGCATACCACAGCGCATGAAAGCATAAATATTGCAGCAAGCATTAGCAGAAATATTTTTGGTACTGTACTAAGTACAGTCATTATCAAGACAAAATATTTATAAAGATGTTTCGTTATTAAACTGATTGCTTGTTATCGTTTATTTCGTGACTTGTGCTTCCATATGTTGTTTAACAGTAATATAGCGTTTTTTTATTTAAAGTGTATTTTATCAATTGACTAAATTATTTTAAAGTGATGTCTATCACGAGTAATGTGTCCAGGGTAGGCAGTTTTTGGCCTTTTTAGAGTGAAATTTTACAACGAAGTACTATTTTTTGGGGCGCCATTTTGTAGGGGAGACTGTGTGAATTTGTGTTTTAACCAATTTATAAATAATAAAGCCCAGAAATTAACTAACTCTAAATATTTATTGCAAAGGGCAAAACACTTTAAAATAAAAACACGAATAAAAAATACAAGAATTTGGAAGAGGGGTTAAGGGTTCTGAATTCAGGGTCAGTACTTGACGTCTTATTTTATCACTAGAGGAGCTGTAACAGTGGGGGAAAGAGGAAAGTTTTTCATACAAGCTAATTAAAAATATCTGTAGTATTTTCAATTTAACTTGATAATTTTCATGGCTATATAACAAAAAGCCCACCTGCCTTTTGGTGAATTAAAAATGTACAATGATTAACTTAGTCAGTCTTAGACGTCTTTCGGTGAGCCTTGTATAATACAAGAGCTTTGAATAGAGAAGAGTAGTTAATCAATCTAATTAAGCAATAACTGCTATATCTTTTAAAGATTATATCCATAGGCGCATGCATTGCGACCAGCTGGAAATTTGACTAATTGATCAATATCTAGTCCTATTGGCCTAAAAGTATCTGGGCTTCTTAAAAAAGGTTAGATTGATGCATTGCATGACGGTGATCGTCTGCAAATAGCCATTTTTTAATTATTAATGAAGTGGAGATGAATATACAAACTTTATGGTTAAAAAGGTATTCAATTTTAATACAAATATTGAAAATAGGCACTTCGTTTAATTTTTATTAACGTACTGATGATTGCGAATCGTCATCTTTTTATTGTGCAAAATCTTCTTAAGTTAATGCCTATTCATAATTTCAGTTACTGTTATATACAACCTGAAGCAAAATAATTTACAGCAGCAATGCATAGTCAGTTAAATTTACTGATTTTACATGTTTTCTAATTGGAATAAAAATAGTTAATTTAATAAGTATCTTGGTATTATTAAAATTATTCAAGCTTCCCTGCTTATTTCCTACAATTTATAAAAATATTATTAATTGAAACAATGTCGCACAAAATAATTTTAGTAGAAAATAATATAAAGATTTATGTGTATAAGAAGATATACAAAGCTGCATTCTTACTTCAGCGGGAAATGCATGGCTTCCAACTCTGTGTTCTGAACCTTGTCCATCAGTTCGACCAAAATGTAAATGAATTTCTTGAACTCTGTAGCTATAGGACAAAGGACCACCACTTATGTTTACAACTGGAGATTGAGTTCCGGTATCCACTCTGAAAATGACTCCATGGCCTGTGTTTTGTATTAATCCATTGACCTGAAAAAGATATTTAGTTATATCTAATTCATTATTAATTTCTTTAAGTATCATTGAAAAATATATAACTACCATGAATTACAACGGGGAAAGAACACTGAGTGACTTTTGTCTAAAGCAAATCATGGGCTCGTAAACAAGCCCAACCATAATATTTTTGGAAAAGAGTTTGTATTTTTTGGTTCAATGGTTAAATCAAGACACCGTTTATAGTAAAGAGCAATGAATATAGAAAGGGGGGGGAGTCCGGGTAATCGAATATGTAACAAGCGCAGGGAATTGATCGCTATACCAGAAAAACAACTCACAATGTGAGTAACATACTAAAATTTAGCGGAGCGTCATTTGAACTAAGATCCAACACCAAAGAAGTAAAGTGACAGTCAGGAGGTATCTCTGCTGTGAACCGGTTGTTGGACAACTCTACATGAATAATTATGTGCGCTGATAGTCGCCAACTGTCATTTTATTCTTTCTTCCTATGTCAAAATATGTTATCAGATTTAATTAAGATGGATGATATAGATGTATTCGCAAAGAAGTGTCTAAATCAATGGAATAGTATAGAAGCAATAGTGTAGAAATGCATAACAAACCAACAACAAATAAAAAGAGGAAACTTTTCTTCTTCTCCCCAACCTCAGTAGAGGTTATTTTACATTATAACCAAAGTTGAACAGCGGACACAATTTTTGGGTTTACGACTACTAATGGTCAACTCCGTAGCCTTGTAATTTTGAACCCAATCCAGAAGACAAGGAAACTCCTGGATCAAGTATTGGGAGAAATTTGCCTTCTTGGAGGACTTTCTGATAGAACTAATCGCTTTTGCGTCACACGGGGAGGAAGACCACGAAAACCTCCAACGGTTAGCCTGGCGGCAAGGGGACTTTAAACCATGATCCGTCTACACTGAGGATATTTTACGTCAGCACTGGGGTCCGTGCAAGCCGGATGCGGAATTCATATCGACCAGTCATCGCCAGAATTGAACCCGGTTCACCTCATTGGAAGGCGAACGCTCTATTCTCTTCTGCTATTGGGGACCGTGCCTAACCTTGGTGGACTTATTTACATCATGTCAATTGAAGCTAGATTTCTTCCCTTACGTATGTTCTTTGGTACAGGGCTACATAAATTAGGCATCGACTGTTATAGCAGAAAAGTGTCAGAAAAAATAACGATTTTTGAAATTCTTAGTACTCTTGGGACCATGAATTCCAGCTTGCTTCCCTTTTTGAATAGAAGTATTTTGTAATTAGATTCACAATTATTCACAATTGCAAATCAGCGTAAATTAGACACTGTCTTAGAAACAATACTGTACAGGGAAAAGAAACTTTTGACTAAAATGAAATTTGTCTATAGGTTAAATAAAAGCATGTATAAAATTGCATGTATAGTTATTTCAGATTCAGTAAATCATCACCAAATGTATAACATTCTCACAAACACTTTGAGAAAACAAAAAGGCCTTTTTAAGAATCCTGTAACTGAACCAATAATTTGCTAATTGTGTATAGTCTTTAACTTTGATTATTCGTGACCGGGATGGCCTGGTCGGTAGGGCGCTGGGCCCATGTCCGAGAGTTCGTAGGTTCGTTATCCATGTTCCCATAACAAATCAATACCTCTGGGGGTACTAGATTGGAGACCTATCGTTCTCTGATTCAGGTCAAAATTACGATGAATGAATGGATGCATGAATGGGTCCGCCTTATAAACAGTTGTGCCGTATGATGTGACAGAAGTCGAATTCTTGGCCATAGATGGCGCCACTGAAAAACAAGAATCGCACACTGTGGCTTAAATTTGCTCGGTTTCACCAAGCAGGCTTTCCCGTGTGGCAAGTAGCATTAGAACCAACCACTTTGATTATTCTCTTGCTTTGAATTCATGATGTATTTTATTCAGCAAAAACAGCAAAAATGAAGTCAGTTGGAATAATTCCAGCCCATATTGGACTATTCAAGCCATATAGGACTTTTATTTCTATACTAACTGCCGGCCCGGGGGCCGAGTGGTTAGCGTGTCTGAATGCGAAGCCCATGGTCGCGGGTTCGAATTCCACTCTGGATGTTTCTATCTCTGTGTTGTCTTCTGATGTGTGTATGAGTGAATGTGGCCCACACTAAAAGCTGGTTTGTGGCAGTGTGGCGTGGGTAACGTTGCTAGCCTCCGTGACTTTGGTTCACAGGTGCCCACTGGGTAACGATAAATGAGCAACACTTCCAGCATCTTCTATGGCGAAGAACGAAAGTTCAGTGCCTGCCGTTATTAAAAAAACAAAAAGTTCTATACTAAAGAATTCCGGATTAAATTCGGGTTTAAAGTACAGGCACTTTGGGTGCATCAACTTTTAAGCCCATTTTTTATTGTAAATATTTTAGCGTAACTTTTACAGTAATATATACTTTAATCAGAGTGATTCACTGATTTTACTGTAATTTTAACTGTAAAATGTACTGTATATCAGAGCAGAAAGTTCCGTAAGATTGCATTTTACTGTAAAAAGTACCGGCACTCCCGGTACCGGTACATAATTTGATTCTGGATTTTTTACGGTGTAATTAAATTCATCAGTCGTATAAAGGTATGGTACTTTTTTTCTATCTCTACTTAGTCTTCTACAAAAATTCTTCTACTATCTAACTGTTATTGAAGTACAGTTTTTTGTGTTTAATTCTGCCAGCGGGGTGTATTTATTTATTATTTACAAATGGATGAAATCATTATCAATATGTAAAACTTAATAATAAGATAAAAATTAAAGTAATATGTGAACTAAAAGAAACTTGTAAATAATGAAACAATTTCGCAAAATCTTAATTTATTTGAATTACATTGGATTTAATAAGAATTGGAAAAAAGTATATTCAATCAGCTTTTCACAGTTTGACAAAAAATTTGAAAACGAAACTGGTACTATTTCCCCAAATGCAAGTTTTAATAATATAAAAGTAAAATAATTAATTCAAAAGAATAAAAAATGAATTTTTAGTGTTTCATTAATAGGTAAAAAAATGGTAATTTAAAATCACATAAAATTTATTTATGTAGTGATATTATTTAAAATCGCATCAAATCAGCATAGAATATAAAATTTTCAAAGAAAAAAAAATACGTTTTTGTTTGCTATCGAAGGAAAAACCTATTAATAGAAAAAGAAATATAATAAAAAAAACTTCAATGTTTTCTTGAATTTTTTTTACGGCACTGGAACAGGAAACAGGAGGGGAAAAAATTGAATTAATTATTGCATAGATTTGTCAAATAAACACAAAATTAATTGCAATATCTTTGAATGACACTAATTACTCCGTTTTTAATGAAGTTTTTCTTAATTGACTACAAAAGTTATGAAGAGAAAAACTTTCATAAAAACAAAGTAATTATGTTAAATCATTTTCATCCTCATCATCAGAATTTATTATTAAGTTAGCAAAAAACAACTAAATAAATACATTTACTTATAATTTAATTGAATTGTATACTAACTTTTAAAGTTAAAGAAAGAAATTGTTAATTGTTGTACTACTTGAACTTATTTATATATACTTCATAAAAAGGTACCGTATCTAACCCTTCCGTGCATTCTATTTCGGCTGAAAAATTACAAATTACAGTTGAATGCAAACAAAGAGCAAGAAAAATTTTCAGTTATAATTAACAAAAAATTTTTTGAAGTCATAAAAGTATTAGCTTATTTATTTATCTCTTATTTAACGGTGCTTAAATATAATATTGATTTATCAATATTTATTTATCAATATTTCTTTAAAATAGGGTACCACCATCTCTTTTTTACTATCACTCGACAATTTAACAGTTACTTTCGAATCGCTTCTTGACCCGCTAGCTCATCAGATATTTAGTCTCATATTCTTGTTTATGCTGCATACTCGTACAATGACCAAAATTATCTGGTAATCAGTTATTACTCTATCAAAAATCTTCACGTCCTAATTTATTGAAAGAAGTACTGAACAATAAATAAATAAGTGTGTAAAAAAATAGTTATTTTTCGCATCACTTGGGTAACGATGAAAAACAGAAAAAAAAGCAGTTTTTTAAATTTGTTTTAAATTTTTTTCTGTAATTTTTATGTTGAAAATTTACAGTTATTTTTTACAGTGTGAGGATAGAACAGGAAAATTACCAAGTCCCTAACATTTGCCCCATCAAGCAATGAAAAAGGTAGTTGAATTTTTGCTGAAAGCTAAATAATTTAAAGAATAGTTCTAAACGCAAATATATTGTGGTAAATTCTGATTTCAAGAGATATCGAAACTGGATTGATTTCATCTCATTAAATAATACTTATTATATATTCTGAATCTTTTTCAAGAATCAAACTATTTACTTTTCAGTTCCATAAAGAAAAAGATTTTTATTGTTATATTTATTTTAAAAAATGAATTGTAAAATAGATTGTTGCTAACAAAAAATGTAAGAATGAAATCATATTAAAATTTGTGATGTCTATTATTTGCAAGACATGCATCCTTTAGAATTTAAAATCAATTCATTCCTTTTTTTAATTATATAATTTCATATTCTGAATCAGTAAACCTCTTTTACCAGACTCTACACTAAGAAATGGATACATTTTCTTCGTTTTTGACGAAACCCTTTCCTGGTATATGCTACTAGTGAACATGTCGTCAAAATGACGAAATTACTATCGTCACGAGGAAACGAAGTAAAGGAATGTTTCTCCATCAAAAGTAAAGGAATGTTTCTCCATTCTATCTTTTTCAAAAAAAAAAAAAAAAAAACATGGGCACCCGTAGGGCCTTATGGTGTTTAACGGGTCTCGGGGATAGTTTTCCGAGGGTGGATAAATATCGTTTCTTACGGTCTAGAAAAATTACATCAATGCCCGAAGCAGGATTTGAACCTTGATCTTTCTGGAATGTAGCTAACTCCTTGACCAGCATACAACTGGTGGGCTTGTTTCGTGAATCTAGTTTCAATCGCCTAGTCATCATTCTAGTTAGTAATCTCCCACAATGCAATGCATTGCGATGAGCTTCTGAGTTGAGGAAATATTTTCGCATTTAATATTTTAAGATTCCACATTTTGTAACAAATATGGTGATCTCAAAGTTCACGAAATACTGCTCAAAGATTGCTGAATCGTCGAAAGCCAGAGTCCTATTTCGGAGAGTGTAATTAAACTTTTTATGGACTTATTTATCTTTACTTAAAAAATATATATACCTACTTTTAAATTTAGTTTTGACAAAAAATAATTTGAATATCAATTTTTCTTGAAATTAAAGTGAGAAAAGGGTCTTTTTTTTAGAATTAAGAAAATAAAGATATCAGAATTGCAGGAGGCAGTTTCGAAAATCGTGTCTATTCAAAGCAAAGCAATACTTGACTTGCAAATAAATTCGCTTTGGTGCATAAAATGGTTTGACGAACGAAAAAAAAAAATACCGAATCAACTAGGAATCTCTAAATCTAAATAAATGTTTATTTAAAAGGCAAAACAATGTTTTTTTTTACCTTTTCTCCAAGATGATATGATTTTGATAGCTTGATTTTTGTGACGAAGTTACGAGTAGGAAGCATGAAAATTTCATTTTAAGCACCACCTTGTGATGCGATAAAGTGATGGAACGATTACGAGAACGTTCCATTAGTTTCGAAATTCTGTCAATTTTTTTCTTCTTTTTATTCCTTTATTTTACCCTTCATTGGTTCTTGTAACGACACTGCAAGAATTTCTTCTATCTAAGCCTTCTATCTAACATAGAAGAAGTTTCCGTATTCATTTTAAAATTGTTCCCGTCATTTTCACACTTAAAAAAAGAACGATATGCTAATACGTTTTAGTCAGAATAAATTATTTTTTTCGAAGTTTTTTTAAAACTTTTTCTGCGCAAAAGACGTTTTTTCAAGAAATAAAATCACAAAATCGCTGTATATTTTATGATATTTGAATAAACTTAAAAAACGTATACTTTTGATGTATGTTGAAATACGCATGTTGAATTTTAAAAGAAATTTATAATTACTTTTAACTGTTATTTATTTTAGGTTAATCATTAAAATACAATTTCCACATCATACATCGAAATGCAATTTTTCTATTGCAGAGGGTAAGAGATACAGTTAATACACTTTAATTTTTTTACACAATTAAAAAAAAAAAAAAAATAGGATGTGAAAAAATAACTAACTTTGTAGGCCTATTATAGCTAAACTGTTTGATAGTGGTGCTGAATTTGCCAATCTTAGTGACATTGAAGAGCTTTTTAATAAGATTACGTTTTCCCGTTAACTTTAAAGCTCATGCTAATCCAGCTTCACAGCGCATGCGCGAAAATTTTCTTTAGAAGAAAAGGTATACCGCCAAATACATATTTTGAGTAACATTTAGCAATATCTTATTCTGCACGCTATTTACGCGCCGAAAAATTTAATGTGTGTACTGACTTGATTGCATATCTAAAAGAGTTTTCTTTAATTTAATGAAATTTTTTGAAGTATGAATAATTCGACGAATAGTGTAGAATCTTAATTATGTGGAAATATCTTTGAAGAAAAGCTAAATCGAAGAAACACAACTAGAAAGAACTGTTATTTTTAAAACATTTAATATGAGAATTTTTTTTTTTTTTTTGCCAGTAATATTCTTAAAATTAGGTTTAGTGTGACGCTAGTTGAATCAACAGATATAAAGTGACATTTAATTCTGAATTTGTTTCTAATTAAATATGTAGAAGTTGAAATGGAATAAAATAAGCTCAATTATGGTTTCCGAAAATGAACTGTTATGAACATTGAAAATGGTTAGAGAAATATAATTCTTTATTCTTGAATTTAGTTATTTCAGTTTAAAAAGTTTGATTGGAAATCCTGAAGCATTTTTTTATATCCATGTTTGTTTTTGTAGCATAATAATAGTTTAATAGTTTGTCCAATTATAGCTTTTAATAGTTTGTCCAATTTATATAAAAAAGCAATTTTCTATTTCATTTTTCATTATTTTACTGCTTTAAATTTATAAATATTAATAAGAAATTAAATAAAGTATGGATTTTTGATTGCATTTAAATAAATTAAGGGTTTCAAAAATCATAAATAGTTAAAAAAAACAACAACGCAGTTTTAATTCACAGAATCACTGTACCCATTTCATGGAATCATAGGGTTCCAAGGAACGCGTTTTGGAAACCGCTGATCTACGGAACAGTTTGATTAACTTATTCAAAAAGAGTAGATGACCATTAAGATAGATTTGGACATAACATGGAAAACCACTTTGAAATGATTATAAATCTGAAATTGTTTTGTTTAGTAAGTGAAAATTTATTTTTAAACAAAGCATTTTATGAAACAAAAGAAGTTTACAAAATATAGGTAGCCATGAAACAATCAAACCTTAACTTGAAAATCTGCAATTTCTAATCTATCTTCTGAGGAATTGGATTTTAATCTCTCTTTTATTAAGATTGCTTTTCCTTTTACTACTTTTTTTTCCTACCAATTCACTTTTCTATCTAAATTTTTTTTCCACGATCATTTTTCATTTTCTTTTTTCTTTTTTTTTTTTTTTTTTTTTTGAATTGGAATTTTTGACATCAAAGGAGAAGTTTTTTTTTTTAATCATGTTGAAGAGAATCAAATCTATTCAATGTAGACATGTGAAATAAAATGCACACAAAAATAAGTTATTTCCATCGATGAAAAAACAAGCATTTCGAAAAGATTCTGAAAAATTGCCGATGAATGTTTTTTATTTTTTTACATCAGCTGAAAACAGTGAAGAAATTATTGTTTTGATTAGATTTGTAGAATAAAATTAAAAAGAAATTGCAGCTTTATTAAATCATTTTTAACAAACTACTCTACGTAGCTGGAACAAGTTTTGAAAGAATTTGTACATTCAAATTTTAAAGAATTAAATCGTGAGTATTATTTTTATAATTCCAAAAAGTAAATATTTATAACATATTCTCACACGAAGAAAAATATATTAGTTCACCGTTTTAAAATGATTGGTTTTAAGAACTCACAAACTTAATGTTAAATCTAAGTAAAAAGTGAATGAACTTACAACTTTATTAAATTGTGTTGTTAAAAATAGATTTTCAGTAAACGACAGAAAAGATGATCGGAACGGTTTTTTAAAGTCACATCACAAAAATAAAACAACATTTTATTGATTAAAATTAATAAAAAAATTTACTGGCACAATTGAAACGGGAAATTAAATTAATGAACAAAAAATACAATATAAAAATATCGAACAAATAAATATTGGAGTTCAAGTATTATTTATTTGGTTAACCAAACGATAATCTATCTAGAAATTTATACTGCGATAACCATGTTTTTGAATTATTTTTCTGACAATATGAGGTTTAAAAAGTTCTTCAATAGAATAAACAAATCTTTAAGTAAGATAAGATAACATTGCATTTTCTAATGCATATAAAAAGTATTAAAATTTAAAATTAAATAGTATGATTTAAAATTACAACGTATTACATATCCTTTACCATAAATATTTCTTGCCTCGCGTAAGAAACGCGATATTCTATTTTAACGTATTTTTTAGACATTTTTGATAAATAAAACTTTCATCCTCTACAATTTAACAATTCTTGACAAAATAGTTGGCTATTTTTTTGACAATTAATTCGCCCGAAATCACACGTTTGATAAAAAAAAACGTGAACTCTGAAATATTTGAAGAAACCATTTCCTCATTTGCGTGTTCTGTTAGTGCAATATGGTAATTCAGCAATAATTTCTTTCATCTGGCATTAAAGTCGTTTTCAGAGCATGGCGGGATGATACAGAAGTCAGGGCACTCGCTTGTTCTGTGTATTTCCTGGTTTTAATTCCTGGCTATGATTAACCCATTCTCTATCACCCCCTTCAAAATTACGGGGCGAGGGTGTTTTCATCTCCTATTTCTCATGCCGTGATATTTCCAGGCTAGAGCATGTAGTTTGTGCGTTGTGATAAAATATTGTTTAATATTGTGTACAGGAGCCGCGATGGCTCAGGGGATAGAGCGTTCGCCTTCCAATGAGGCGAACCGGGTTCGAATCCCAGTCGATACGAATTCCGCATCCGGCTTGCACTGACCACAGTGCTGACGTGAAATATCCTCAGTGGTAGACGGATCATGGGTTAGAGTCCCCTTGCCGTCAGGCTAACCGTGGGAGGTTCTCGTGGTCTTCCTCTCCATGTAACGCAAATGCGGGTTAGCTCCATCAAAAAGTCCTCCACGAAGGCAAATTTCTCCCAATACTCGATCCAGGAGTTCCCTTGTCTTCTGGATTGGGTTCAAAATTACAAGGCTACGGAGTTGAACATTAGTAGCCGTAAACCCATTAAGTTGGGTCGGCTGTTCAACGACGGTTATAAAATAAAATATAAAATATTGTGTACAGAAGGCCGGGATAGCCTGGTCGGTAGGGCGCTGGGCCCATGCCCAAGAGGTCGTGGGTTCGATCCTCGCCGACCGAAGACTCCCCGTGTAGTAACTGGTGACTGATGTACGTTAAATCAGTCGAGTCTCAAAGTCCTCCATGTTCCCATAACAAATCAAAACCTCTGGGGGTACTGATCCAGGAGTTTCCTTGTCTTCTGGATTGGTTCAAAATTACAAGGCTACGGAGTTGAACATTAGTAGTCGTAAACCCATGAAATTGGGTCGGCTGTTCAACGACGGTTATAAAATAAAATATTGTGCACATTATGGATTCAGAGTTACATGAAGTTACAAAAAGTAGAAAAATAAAAATAAATACATCTATAGTGCATAATTTTTTTTATATATATAATTTTTTTGAAAAATAAATAGGCACTTTTATGACCGTTTTCTTGAAGATAATAAGATTGTTAAGAGGTGAAAACTCACTCACACATATTATTTTTCCTTTTATGTTTAAATTCTCAATTAATTGTGTAAATCAATTAATTTTATTAAGCTTAAATAAATCGAATAAATTTGTATCCTTAAACAATAATAATCTCAAGTTGTTTAAAATTTCGCTTAGAAAATTTTACAAGAAATTATTGTTTCAATAATAAAGAAATTTTTTGTGGAAATTGGGTATTATTTTGTGCATTGATATATTTTTCTTTTTAGTACGAAGTTTGAAAGATTGTTGAGACTTACCCTGTGTTTGTCTACGTGAATGACTCTCAGAAAGGGGTCGTATAAAAGTTTATTTGGATCAACATCAACTGGTGATTGTCGATGCCCTTTACTACAAAGGTTCCATTCTGGATTTAAAAGACCCCAGAAATCAGGACCTAGAAAAAGGAAAAGAAATTAAAAAAAATATTGTAATAAAGTAAAATAAGCAAATTATTTTCTGAATAAAAAATAAATTTATGTTCTTCAATTAACCAGTAATGGTTAATGGTTATTAAACTCAATCAAAATTATTAATTATTATTTATTTTTATTTATTACAAATTTAAAACAATTAGACATGTAAATATTTTCAAAAGAGTTTCGATTCGCATTATTTGCTTTGGATAATTTAATGCTAAATCTAAATAAAAATTTAAGCAAAAACAATTTGGCATTTGCTTAGTAAATAAATTTGGCCATGTTCCTGAAATTTGGAGGTATTAAATTAAAATCTGTTGCAACATTGCAAGGTGAATAAGATTTAAATTTCAAGCGTGTGATGATTTAGAAAAATAACTAAGAAATTCGATTAGGAAATTGCGACAAGTGTAAAATAAATTCTTCATTAATAAACAGTGCAAATTTAATCACTTTTAGATTCTAAATACATTATAAATTAGTAGACTAAATACGTTACATATTTTCTAACAGCCTTATGGGCTATTATTTGAAAAAATAAATAAAGCAAGTATTACGCAGATGTTAATACATAACATACTGTTCCCACTCAATTACCAAAACGGTAATTAAAAATCATTTATTAAGAGCAGCATTTGCAAACCCATATAGCTCAATATTTTATTATCATTCTTTTACATGACAAAAATTAGGCATATAAATAAAATTATTAATTTATCAAAAAAAAAATTTACTGATTATAAAATTTTTTCTGGTATAAAATCATAAGGAATACAATATATTACAATTTAATTTAAATTTATCTAAAAATTTTAAAATCAAATTTAAAAATATATGTAATTGACAAATGGATAGTAAGATTGGAATTTGTTAAGTTCAATTTGTATTTTCCCACAGCACTTTAAATCGGCATTTAATCTCATCTTAAATTTAAAGAAACCTGAATTAGACTTCCATGGTATCGATGGTAGTTTGATTCATCACATGAAGTAAATATTATTCTAAAAAATTTCAGCTGTTGACAAGTTTACAGTGTGGTATGTGAGAGCGGAAGCAATGGTCTAGGAAAATTCTGAAATACTATTTTTTATTGTACTTTTTCATTTAGTCACTTTAACAATAGTGTCAATAGTAATTTGCTTATTGACAATATGGTGATATCGTATATACAATATAACCAGTAGCAAATCAGTAAATATGACAAAATTTATCAGCTGATAGACAAAAATGTCTAAAAAAGCATGTAAATTCAAGGAAACTCACGTAATTTCTGTAAAAGTGTCTTCTTTACATTTGTAGTGTTCATGCAGGTAAAATAGTTTTAAGATTTCAAAAAAAGAGCGTTTCCAAGAAAAATAGGATTTTCCTTTTAAATAGGAGGTCTTAAATAAATTTTGTTAACTTGTAAGCATTAAAAAATGGGGAAACTAATTTTTTACGATGTATATTATGTAAGCTTTTTATTTTACTAAGCATACATATCGACTATATATATTAAAAGCATAATAGAATAAGTAATATAATAAAAACTTCATGGAATAAACGTAAATTTCAAAATAAAAGTATGGAATAAATGTAAAAAAAAAGTAATTGTAAATGACTTTTAAATGAAGGGAGAAATAGATAAGAAACAAACTTACAGATATAAAGTAAAATAGACATACGTTAAAAATAGAATGACCAATCTAATAGTTAACCTAATTATTAAGAATAGAAAATAATGAAAAGTGAACTTTAAGTTGACATTGTATAATATGATTGGTAATTATATAACTATTTAAAATTCAGCTCTGCCATCTATGAAAAAAATAGACTCTTCACGAATAATAAATATTTGGAAAAACGGTAGAAGCACTAACTCAAAATAGGCAAGGAACTTTATAAAAAAATGATAGGATTTTAATTTGTTTAAACCTTTAAAAAATTATATTATGTAACTATTCAAAAATTATATAAGATATTTTTTTATTTAAAATCATAAAGAATAAAATAAAAATATATATATAAATAAATGCATTCATGCTAGTAAGATTTGAAAGACTTTCCATACAAACGCAAACTAGAAATTTCTTTCATAGGGTGACTGTTTATAAGTTTGAGTCTTCATACATGGATATAAAGCCGTTTATAGCCTTTACCCTTCATTCACACATTCTTTCATAACAGTAAAGGCTACATGTATACACGCAAAGTAATATTATAAAAGCCGCTTTTGTATGTATAAATATTTATACTTATAATAAAAGTGTCATGATTAATATTAGCTACTTTAATGCATTTTTATGTTTAATTTTTAAGTTTTAATTGTTAAAATAATTAATATCGAACATATTCTAATTATTTCCTGAACTAATTAACACCCAATAGTGAAAGCCAATGCATTATCTAAATATAGATTTATTTATCGATAAATTGGAAGCAATCTTCATTATTTCGAAAAAGGATTAAAGCGAATATAATAATTAGGAAAATTTTAAGTATTTATAATTAATACTTTCAGAACACTGCAATCGCAATCATCCAGCCATGCTGCTTAAAATAAAATGAAATTGGTTTAAAAAAAAAACTTTAGCTATTCGTTCCTCTGCCGATAATGCACCTTTCTGGAAGCTGCTAAATATTCCCTAAACGATCATAATTTCTTCTTATTAAATCGGTAGAAAGGAAAAGATAGAAGGAAAAGTGTTCCACGCCCTTGTTTCCAAAACAAATTCGCGTTCGCTTATACTTTCCTCTGTATGTTAGTAATTACATAAAAGATTTAATTTGTTTCTGCTTAGTGTGTAATTAATTGCGCCTAACAGTAATCAGCGGGTTTAATCGGTTTTCGATACATGCGCTAGGGGCTGAGCCTCAGCGCCGATGCGCCATTTTCTCTAGCTGAGCAACTGCTAATTTGTTAATTGTGGTTTTATCGTATTCAGAGCCACGTGTAGGCGCACCTTTCGTTATTCCAAATAATACAGTTTTTTTTTCTTTCTTTGTATGGATTAATATTTGTATGGGAATGGAAAAGGTCTTTACATTGATAAGCCGGGAGAAATATGAAGATTACTGAAATTTCCCGCCAACAAGTTTTCTCTGATAAATCGTTTGCATTTTCTTAGACGAATCATGGAATTTAACAAATAAGCTGATGAAATGAAATAATTAATTTCCGTAATTTTTAAATCTTTCATGCTAGGCTGATATTGGTCATTTATTTTGCTTGCTACGTGATTAAATCAAAGTATTTATGATATAAAATAACATTAGTATAATATATCTGCATAGTTATGGTTTTTTTCAATTAATGGTTAGCATATTTATGTACATATTATAATAATGATAGCTTAAATGTTAATAACCTCTAACTAATAAGTGTTAGCAGAACAGAAAAGAAATGGTTTATTTCTTAAGCAGGAGTTTGGAGGGCTTAATATTTATGCTAAGTGCATTTTCGGTGTTGAAATAAATGTTTGTATGCATCATATTTAATATAGTAATTGAATATAAAGTATAGAGTATTCAGAAAAAAAAAATAAATAAGTCAACAACAAATTTGTTAGGTAAATAGACAATTTTTTCCGAAAAACTGAAAAAAGGTAAGATTTAAAAAAAAATATATATAATATCTTAAGAGAGGTTTTTTGGAGAGCTTTATCTGCGGTGAAAATAACACTTTTTATGTGTTTGAAGCTAAATACAAAACTTTGGTTTTAACCAAAAAATATTTTCTTTTAAAAAATCTTGACTTTAGAGAGAGTTTCACTATTTAATGAAAATTCTTTTAGTCAATAAATAAATTTAAATTTTTACATACTTTTATGAATTTAAATAAAGCACTTGTGTAACATTTCAAATATTAAAATTTAGTTATAAGCGTTGTTATGTTGTTACAAGGGCTTTCAAATTTAAAAATACAGTGTCATTTTTTCATTCTTAAATATTTGACAATATTTAAAGAGGGTGCTAACTATGGATGGGTAAAGTGTATCCTTTAAGTTGTAAAAACCTCTTAAAATTTTGCAATAGTAATGAAAAAAACATATTAATTGACAAAAAGCGTTAATTTTTCTGACAAATATTTCTTTGTGTAATATTTAAAAATAAGCTTGAAAAGCTTAAAATAAAATGATTATACTGACAAAATTTTTAAAATTACAAAAAAAAAAGTCTTTTTTTCTTGTGTTGCTTTTCTAAAATAATCTTCTTCGTGATAAATTATATCGATAATATCACTTTTTTTTACCTGAATTTGTGAATTTAAGGCCATTATTCAGTATTAGGTGTCTTCATAAGTGTTTAGTAGGTAACTGTTTAACACTTATGATGGGATAATTAATAAATATTTATATAGCTTTTTTATATGAATATATCATAAATATACAATTGATATTAATTATTTTCGATTTCAGTTTCAATTTAATATTTTTTTTCTCGGTAATACTAAATGAAATTTAGGAGATTATTTTACAAAATAAGTGTTATACAAAAAATCCAAAACTAGGTGAAAGACAAAAATTTGTTTACTGGACTTTTTCAACATTTTTTGATAAATGAATTGATAATAGAGTGAAAAGAAATACTGAAATGTTTAAGAATCATAGCTTTGAGCTTTAAAAATTTCAAAGCACACAATTACGATTTGTTAAGTACTGTATTTTATTTAGTATGTAAAAATGGGATAACTGAAAAGAAATAAAATTGAAATTTTTTATGAATGGTAAAATTAATAAAAGCTTCTTTCTTGTTCCGGCATAATTTCACACATCAGAATTATTTTTTCAAAAAAAACTACTAGTTTTCTTTGATATACATTTTTATTAAATAAAATACTTTTTCACCAATAGAAAAGAATTTCTTAGGAATTTTCCTTTTATTATTGATATGTCAATTTATTGCTATAATTAAAATTGAATTTGAAACTTCCTGAATATTTTACTTTTTTTAAAAATTAAAAATACAACTTTTTATTTCTTAAAAGGCATAATATTAAACTAAGTACACTCTGAAAGTTATGAGAACAAGGTACATGAAAAAATATAGTTATGTAGAATTTCTGGAGAACTCAATCCACATGTACTGTCCAAAATTTTAATCTTTTACTTTTTAAATACTGATCTTTATGCACGGTTTCAAAATTATTGTACTGTATTTTTAGGACATTTCCGGTAAAAAACAACAACAACATGTTTCTGGTTAATAAAACCAAAATAGGACATTGAGTATAATCTGTTTCTAAAAAGTTTATCCTAATATATTTTTAATATTTAATTTTTCATTTCAAAACAAAACATATTTTAAAGAAGGCCAATTCTGAATTGCACAAATCGCATTACTTCTTTTTCATTTCAGAAGGATGTTTATATTTAAAATTAATATTTAGAAACATTAATAATACTTAAAAACAGAAATATTTAAGTGCACTTTTACCCTATCTAGAAAAGAAAAATTTAATTATTGATCTAAAACTATTTCTATTGCGAAAAGAGTGAGAACTTTCGAGAAAGAAGCACAAAGATAGAGAATTCGGGGCTGAAAGGTGAGTTATGTGACAGACATCAAACTATTCTAAACTTTGGTTACTTTCTTAATGAAGTTTTCTCGTAAGAAAACTGCATAACCAGGTGAAGAAAACAAATGAACTTCCCGAACGGTTCATCATTTTGGTGCATTCTGAAGCATTTTTATTAACTCTCGGTGATTGATTTAAATAATTACATTTGTAGCAATATAGTAGTTTTCTTTTTAAAGAGAATTTTTGCTTTGCTTTGTTTAAATGCTATTGGTTAGAAACTATTTGAGTGCATTTTATTGGTATTTGTGCTACTCTGTTTACAGTCTTTTCAATTTCAAGAGTTTTTAAAAATGCTTAAATGTAATAAACCTTTTTAATGCAACTATAGCCTTTAGTTTAAGTGCATAAATTTAAAAAAAAAAATAACGTAATCCTGGATTCTGTAACCATTATTTTTAAAAATGAAACTTTAATAAGGAAGTAAAATATTGTAAACAGCAAAATTAAAGAAATGTAAATTTACATAGAAAAGAGAGTAAAAGAAATAAAAAACTGTATAACAAATTATATCTTCACTACTAATAGTTGAAAAAATAAGTCAGTGCAAGTTTTAACCATACAAATCTACATTGAACGGTATGAAAACTTACGACACTTGTTCGGTTTAATTTTACATTACGAAATACATTGATTTCTTATTTTCTTAAGTAATTAGTAGCTCCTGATGTCTATCATGTAAATTTATTTCGAAGTTAATCTACATCAAAATAAATGACAAGTTTTGTAAATATTTTCAGCTAAATTATTGATTATTAACTAAACTTCATAGAGATATGTTTGAAAAATTATGACTTAGTAATCTAACTAATCTTAATGCTTTTAGATTTCAAATATGAAGAGATTAAGAATTACCCTGTTTTCTGAGTCAAATGAAAAATTTAAAACTTAGGAATTTAAGTTGCAATAAACATAGATTTTTTAAAGGTAGTGGTATTACAAAATAAAATAATATATATATATATATATATATATATATATATATATATATATATATATATATATATATATATATATATATATATATATATATATATATATATATATATATATATATATATATATATATATATATATATATATATATATATCGGCAGATAATACACACTGAGAAAAAAGTACGATTAAAACTAATGAAAATAAAATTAAATAAGTTAAAATAAAAATATTTTTCAATTTTTAATCTTGAAAATTTTTTATATTTTAATGTTTTTACAATATGAAGCAAAATAAGAAATGCGAATTTAGTTTGAAATTTCAGTTATTTAGCTTATAAACTCTAGTTTTTTGAAGATTTCTATTTAGTTATTACTTTATTAATTTCCTTATTAATAAACAAGTTATAATTTTTAGTTGTTTATGAATTAGAAAATTAACATAATAAATTTTATAGACTTTTTTTTTATAATTTTAGGTAATTTTTATATTTAATCACATAGCTTTTCTACTTATTTTCCTTTTTTTAAAAAACATGAATTTTAATAATATTTTAAGTACTTAATAAGGAAGTTTTAGAAAGTATATATATTTTCAAACTTTAAATAGTTAATTCGGTTGCTTAGTGAAATTATATGTGGATTTTCGAATTTCAGATAAAAATAATTACTTTGAGAATATATCCTAGCAAATTGATAAATCTAGATTCTTCAATTTAATGTAATTGAAATGAATATTTTTATATGACACTAAACTTATTGGAAAGTATTATTTCAGCTAATAAAGACCATTTAAAAATATTTGTAATCACAAAATAGTTATGTTACCCGAGTACCTTTTTTAAGCCTATTCTGACCAAATCATAATTTTTTCCTCTTTTTATATAAAATAAAACTATGGAACTTGTCTCTTTTAAATACTGTTTAAGATTAGTTTTTACGTCAAATAGTACAGAATCTTTATCATTTTTACCGAAGCGCTTTGGTTAACATTTTGGTAAAATTAACAATAAAATATAAGAGAAAAACCTCAAAATAGCAGTTGTTCTGCTAAGTGAAACTAGATATTGATCTTGAAACACAGTAAATCAGATCAGTAATCAGTAAATTTCAATCACTAAATTTCCCAACATATCTAGATTTCTCAATTTTATATGATTGAGAAGAGTAATTTTTATCTGACATGCAACTTATTCTAGGGCATGGGATAGCCGGATTGACAGGACGTTGGGATGGTGTTCGGGAGTTCAAATCCCACCGGCTAAAGAACCCCCGTATATTAAATGGTGACTGGTGCACGTTGAATCTGCCAGAGTCACGAAATACTCTAAGTTCCGGTAACAAATCAATACGTCTGGGGGATACTGAATTGGAGATTAATCTTTCGCTGGTTCAAGTCATTCTTACGATCTGTGGATGAATGAATGGAGTATGATTGTGTCCATCATGTAAAATGGGATGTGACTTATATGTGACTGAAGTCCTATTCTTGGTCATTGATGGCTCCTCTGTAAAAACGGGAAACGCACCATCTGTCTTAAAAATTCGCTTGATTTCAAACAGGCTTGCTGATGTTAGTAAGTTATATAATTAACATCAATAACAACTTATTGTATACACTCTAAAAACAGTACCTCTTATATAAAAGGTACAAGCTAAATGTACCCCTTATTTTCTCGCGTAAGAGGCACATAACTAATGTGCCTTTAAAAATGATAGGCACCACAAGAATTTAAAGGCATTAAAGCAAACGCGAGTGAATACTCGGTACGAAAAGATTTTACCGCTTCCTCGTGCCTCTCAAATGCACTTCCCTTCTTTTTCTTCGGTACGATGTAACGGAGAAGAAGCGCATGCGCACATCAGTTCGTTTCCTATCCTCTCCCCTGCCATCAACTCCACCGATTGAAACAACTTGTAAACAATTCTTGTTTGCCAAGATCTGGCCTAATGTGTGATGTTATATATGCTTGAATTTGGTAAGTTTAAAACTTATACTTCTATATTATTTTTATATTTATTCCTAATTAACGATGGCATCTTTCTTATTAATACATTTCAATTATTACTACTACAAATCTTATAAAAATACTTAAGCGAGGTAGCTAACCCTAATTATGATGTTTACATTTCTGTTGTAGTTGTATCATTTATGTTTTATCATTATAATATTAAGAAGAATGTTTTTAAAATGCCCTATATTTGTTCTGTAGTGTTTGATCATAATTTTGCATGAGGTTTTGAATGTGGCGATTGGTATGAATAAGAAATCATTTTTATTTGAATAAACCAATTTCCTTCTTTGTTTATCTTAGTTTATAATCAAGAGCTATCACAGAAATTCTCTCGGAGAATGATTGAATAATTTAAAAAACAACGAAGAATGTTTATAATTATGAAAAATATGCTCTCAATCATTAGCTATTTAAAAAAACAATTAACATTTGGATATCTAATTATAATTATTTTAAACTGCTACAAAACTTACAGTTGATATAAACCTGAAGTAAAAAACAAGATTATGCTTTATTTATATGTTAAATATGGTGTGAGCATGAAAGAAAAAAAACAATCTTCTAATGATTTATAGATTTTTAATTTTGAATTAGTTATTATTTATTTTGTAAAAGTAATGTTTAAAAATGTTTTATTCTAACATCACAGCTTTAAGTTTAAAATTTAAAATTTTATTTTTGAATTTATGACTCAAAATTTTAACATTTTAAATTGAACTTTAATTTATTTGATTTTTAAGAAGGGTTAATAGCTTGTTCCAGAGTGCTCTTGTGGCACAGCTGGTTAAAATATCTTTCGCACTGCTTATTAGAGAAATAGGGTAATGAGTTTGATCCTGGCAATGTATAAAACAATTGACGTGTATACTCAGCAAGGTGCATATGAACTCTACCACAGCTGAAAGTTCTCTCATTGGTTATCGTGCGAAAGATTTAAAAGAGCTAGCTCAAGCAGAGTCCACTTTATCTGACCAGTATCAAAATTACATGGCCGTTAAAAGTTAAACCCTAGAAATGGGATTTTTGGTCATGGTTGAGTGATGGCGGTGATGAGTACCTTGCTCTATATTTAAAATAAAATAATGAAAAGTACTTAACACTTGAACTTTTTAAAAATATTAAAGTATTGTTAACTAGTGCAATATAATTTACATAATTTTGTTATCAATAACCATAAATAAAAAATTAAAAAAAATTATTTACATAACATTCATTGGATCACAAATGGATTAGATATGCAGAAGCGCTGTTGTGCCACTGGCATTTTTTGGCATTTTTCAAGATAATTTCTTAATGCTTTATCGATATATACTTTATACCAAAAAATATTTAGTACTTCATATTCAATGCTCAACACTTTATACTCCATGTTTTCCTGCCACGAAAAGCTACCTAGTAAAACTTTATAATTCAACATCAGTGATAATAATTTTTGAGAAACCTTAATTTATTTTATAGTTATTGCTGCCTTACCTGTGTTACTTAGAATAACATTATCATACAACTTTTATTTATCTATAACAAATGCTATTCCTGAACTATAATAAAGAAATACAAAGCGAAGCAATTTTGATAACAATATTAAGAAAGAAAATATATTTATTGTAAGGTAGTGTATATTTATTGTATATGTGTATAAACTTGATACAGTGAAATTTTTATTTATTTATTTTTTTTTTTTTGCTCTCTGAAAGGCAATTTAATGTTTCTGTAATCTAAATTTATATTATTATTATAACTAAATGATGAATAGTTTTTTTTTGTTGTTGTTACTTTCTGTCTTGACTGTGTTCCAGTAAATGCAAAAAAATGTTTTCAATTATTAAATATTTTTATAAATAATAATTATTTTTATAAGTAGTTACATTTTATAAATAATTACTTTTCTATTTACATTTGAATTTTCTTTATTTACTCCAATTTTGTTATGTGTTAAAAACATTCCTTACACTTTCTTATGTATTTAAGCTTAGCTAGTTTACACTTTTTTTTTTTGTTTCTTTAGCACATTGAATGCCACGCTAATTTTACATGGCTTGCCCGTCTGGCCAAAATGATTTTTTCAGTATATATTGCATTAACTTCTTCAAACCATTTTAGTAATAATAATAATATAAAAAAAATGTAGAGCATTGAAAATTTATTCGAATTATGTGTTTCGATAATCTAGGCTTCGCCGTTCATCAGTGACCCCTGTGGCGCTACAAACAAACTCAGCACCAGTCACCGGTGACCCCTATGGCATTTAACATGTTAAATTAGTTCAATAATATTAAATTATCAATAATATTAAATTTAAAAATTACTTTGGCTAAACCTATTCTTAATGTAATAAAATCTTCATGAATGTATTTATGTACATTGTGATGAAAACTTTTAACAACTTATTCAAATAAAATACTTTTACATTGATAAGTTCTGTTTTAAATTTTCTAGCCCAGCTGAATGCATGACAAGACTCGCATTTGGATTACATGGAGATGAAAACCACGCAAACCTGCCACGGTTAGTCTTGCGTCGAAGGGAATCAAACCCACGATCCTTCTACCACTAAGGGAATTTTACGTCAGCACTGTGGTCGGTGCGAATGAAATGGAAAATACATATCGACCAGCCATCTTAAGATTTTAACCCGATTCATCTCATTGAAAGGCAAACCCTCTGCTATTGTGACACCCCTGGAAACAAAGCCGATCACTACAAAAAATCCTGCTGTTAAATTCCTCAACTCGCTTTTACTCTCTCCTATAGAGAAATCTTGTGATTGTGACACCATTGTGAGACTAAAATATAAACTATGTTCAAGATGTGGATGCTGCGAGTGATAGCTAGTGAAAACTATTAAAAAAATTGTCATTTGTTTTTTTTCAAAATTAGGAAAAATGTTTCAATAAAAGTTCTCTGTGAGACATGTGGACTTTTTTTATAAGTGCCTGCATTAAACGAATCTTACCATTTCTTCCAATAAAATGGAATTAAAGTCGTTTCACTCTGTATAGCAAATTTACCTGTATGTTATCACCTTTTACTATGATGTTTTATTTTCTCATTATAGTGCTAATTTTATTTAATTTTGTTTTATTTGAAACGATTACCATTATAATTTTGCTTCCAGTGTTGTGTTTTTTTTGTTTACCTGCACTTTTTCTTTGTTGACCTTTAATTATGATATTACTATTTATATATACATAGCCAATACTAAGGATTTCAAATTATTTTCCAGATTTTAAAATTCTTAGCCAAAGGAAAATTTTAGAAATTTTTTATGATTGATTTTTTCTGTAGGAAACTTTTAAGCATAATACAAATTTATTACAAATTAATTATTTTATAAAAATGCAAATACAAATTTCCAGTCATTTTGCTGTTGGGGAGGAGTAAGGGCGCAATGAATGGGGGAGAGATTGAAAATTGCAGATGTTTTATCGTGTTTGAGGGGAGGAAATAGACATAGGTTGAAGTTTGTTTTTCGCAACGTATTAGATTAGTGCAGTAATATAAAGATAAACCAAAATCGACACTATGTTCTGTGTTATTAAGTTAGTGCATATATTATTGTCATGAAAAAATATATTTTCTGCTAAAATAATCTGCATCTTGCTTTTCGTTTGAAAACAGCTTTCGCCAACACTTTCCCCAAAATGGGCCTGACCTTGTTCCCAAAATGAGAACAAGGTTTTTTTTCTTAAATTGTGAACTAGCCATTGTACATTTTCACTAGGGATTGGTTTTATTTTAGACATTAGATTGTTGTAATCAAGTTTAAGTTAAAATAATTTTCACTTTAATAATATTTATGAAACAAATGCATGTTTAATGATTGGGGACAAAAATGTAGAATTTCACGATTTTTAAAATACAATAAAAATTCTGAAACAAGCTTTCCAAAAAAATTGCAGAATGCTTTTCATATATCCAGAGCTCGAATAAAATCACCAATTAAATAATATTAAGTACAGTTAGTTCTAAAAAAATTGAAAGCTAATGCTCCAAAAATGGGAATGTTGGCGCCTAATGGGTTAATAGGCTTCGCCAAAATCGGACTTTAAAAAGAAACATTTCAATAGAAAATAATATTTGATTTTACATTGGTTAAGTCATTTGATTAAGCATAGTTCATGTTATAAAATATACGAATTGTTCAAAATCTACATCTATCATTTTAAAATATTGTGAAAGTTCTATGTTGTTCTATATTTGTGCAACTGCTACTATATTATGTAAAATTGTTCTTTATGTGTGAAAATAAAAGATATTAGATTTCATTTTGATCCTTATAAAACTATTTTATTAAATCTCTAAATATTTAAAAAATATCTAAATTTATAATAAATTTCCATTTTGAGGATGCTTTTTGAAAAAAAAATCCATGAATTATATTGACTTGGTTTACAGAAATAACTATTTTTTTTTTGTACCTATATCTGATTAGAAAAGCATCATTGTAGTTGTTGAAGTATCATTAAACGCTACAATACATATTACAATACAATTTCTGTCTTCATAATTAAAGAACAAAGTATAAATTTACATATTTTATAACTGCCTTAGATGGAATCCCTTGAAATGATCACTTTCAAGTGGCCAATAATCAAAGAATTGAGAAATATTTTTCATTAAGAATTTTTATAATTAATATCTTGGTGGTAATAGTGTAAACCAAATAGAACGTCCCTTTTTATATGAAGTGCTAGCAAAATGCAAATTGGTAAAAAAATTGTGTTCAAGCCTGGTAAATAACAGGTCTTGGTACCACTAAATGCTTGTTTCAGTGAGCGGTACATAAAAGCAAAATCTAAGGCACAATGTACCTTTCAAGTTAAGAGGTAAATCTGATTTTGCCTCTGAAATCAGAGGTACATTGTGCCTTTCATTTTTAAAGGTACGTTGTGCCTTTTAAATTCAGAGGTACATTGTGCCTTTCATTTTTAAAGGTACGTTGTGCCCTTTAAATTCAGAGGCACAAACGATCCAAATTTGCCTCTGAAATCAGAGGTACAGTTTTTAGAGTGTAGCATTATTTAAGTTAATAAAGACTGTTTAAAAATATTTGTAAGCTCAAAACTGTTAACTGAGTCATGAAGCTGATATAGACACTGATTTTTAATTGCAAGTAAAAAATATTATTCTATTTATGTTTAAGCAGATTAATGATTTTTCCTACAAATCAAGGTTTTTTGATACATTCCGTAATTTTTATGAGAAGTAGCATATTTATGTTTATACAATATAATTATTTAAAAAAATTGCTCAGTGAGTCTAAGTTTCACTGTAAATAAAAATCGATTTGGCGTTTGGAATAGGAATCAATGAGTTGCCAAAGAATAAAAGTCTTTTCACTAAAAATACCAGACTACAACGTCAACGTTTGTTTTCAACCACATTATTTACCCCTCTGATCATACTGTTGTCTTGTTACTCCTATTATTTCTTCAGAAACACATTCTGCGGAGTGGTAAAAAAAGTTAAGTCACGCAATGTCCTTTGACTTAATCTGCATAATGATACACTTCAGGAAAGTTATCCGCCCTCATGTTCCAATCCCAGAATCTTGCTTGCTTCATTACCAGTACTGTTCTTATCTAAGCACTCATTTGTTGCAATGGTTAGTCGGTGAAACTAATTAGATGGTTTAGAAGACAAGAGCACTTTATTGGAAGAAATAGTTTTTCGATTCGTAAAGTCTTGAGTTCCATCTCTTTAACTTCTAAATCCAAGAATTCGGTCGATACTCGGAGTTAAATAAGTCTAATTTGTGGAATCGGAGAAAATTTTTAAGTGAAAGTGAACTACCATTATTTTGTTTTATATAGATACACATTACATTCTTATTAATTTCAAAGAGAAGCAAATTGTTAATGAAAAAAATTTATTTTATCCATATTTTTCATATAGTTTTTATTTTCAATTTATTAAAAAGTTTAAACTGAAGAACAAATCTATTTTTTTTTTCAAAAATGTGCACAAATTCAAATATTGCATTTATTACAATTTATAAATTTAAATGACTTTCAAAATCATTACATATTTCTGAACGCTTTACAGTTTCCTCGAAAATTCTATAGCAATTTCGCTATCTTAGAATTGTTAAGTGTTCGAACTGCTATGATTCAATATAAGGCAGTAAACTTTATTTTAAAATATTGCATTATTCAAGGGGCATGCATTGTTGTATAATAAGTGTCTTATCTAAGATATGCTAAGGTATTAGTAGATAGTTAAAATTATATGAAAACGCATTTAAAATTATAAACTAATTAGTTATATTTTTTTTAATTAGAATAATATATTTTTTTCATTCGAGTGGTCTGCAGAATAATCTGGAACAAATATAATTCTTTGAAAAGATATCGCAATAAAAAATATCGCATAAATAAAATATTGCGAAGATGAGAATTAGCAATGTTCTCAGTATGTATTTCGCTTGTGTTTTCCGGAGTGGAAATTTCACTCAAACGCTAAAAATGACACGATTCGTAAAAATGAAGTGACAAGTGAAGCGCTAATTTGCAATCCAACGGTCATTAATGTTTCGTTCTATTTTTTGGAGATTTTCTTCTCAGGTGTAGTTGGTCTCAATTATAATGCAATCCTTTCTTTCTTTTCAAATTTATCACCTGAACTGAAAAAAGTCAAAAATTAGGTTTTTTTTATTAAAAAAAAAACTAACAGGTCATTAAAAGCCCCTGTATAGGAAAATCGTGGTCATGGTGTGAAAGGTTACATAAAGACGGTCATAGTCCACAAGCTAAGCATGCGAAAAAATTCTGGATATTTTCAGACATAATGAAATAGAATCAGAATTAAATGTTTATGATACTTACTTTTATTTGGTAGAACGGCAGCACAATTAAAATTTTTTTATGAAAAATCAAACGAGGTGATGGAATACGCTCTGCAGTAAATTAACAAACACGCAGATAGTACATGTACACACACATAGAGTACTACTTCACTCTATGGCTACCAGAAATCAGTACTTTAAAAGTATTCTACACGATTCCAATTATTTTTGAACATCACGTGACGTAATGTATTTCATAGCAGTACTTTGCGAATGATTATATGTTTACGATGCACAGCATTGCTTTTAGAAAAATAACTCTAACTTTTAACTCTGTCTTTCTTCTTTGGAAGAGCATTACGAGAGATCTCTTGTAGATGGTATTAAAGTTAGATCAATGCTATGAGTACAACAGATTTATTGGAGTACAGAATTTAAAAGCAGTGAACTATTATTTGTAATTTTCTTGAAAATCCGTATCTCATGAAAAATTTAATAATAACACTTTTTTAACTTTGCTGCATATTCGTGTGCAGTGGCTGAGATTGAAAATATCGCATGAATATAAATCCAAGAAAAAAAATCTTGTGAAATAAAATATCGGGTAGTTAAAAATTAATATTTAACGTAATATTTCATAGATTTTAGAATTATCCTTTGAGAGTTTGGCAAGGAAATTTCAATCTAGAACTAAGTAAAAAAAATATTACAACAAAGGTAAAATATTGAAAAATAAGAGTTTGCATTTATCGTAATATTTTGCATCCATTTTTTGGGGCAGAAATTTCGTTTCAAAAATTTAAAAAAATGCAACTAAATAACAAGATTCAACGAGAAAAAATATAAAATCCAAACTATCAGAATACTGTAAAATTTACCATTCTTCTGGCTCTATAGAAATACAAAGAAATCTCGATTTTTAGCGTAGTGGTTTGATAATGACAATTGTAAAATTAGCAATAAAATATGGTAACATTATGATAAAACAAGTAATAAAATTTGGTAACTTATAATTAAACCTTACAGCATAGCATAAAAACCATTTATTCGGTTAAATTTAATTTTCAGTTTTGTATTTGTTACTAAATGTGTGTTAATTCGATCTATAATTTCGAAAACTAGAATTTCCAGTAAGCTGTGAATAGAAAAAATACCAAATAAATGGTTTAAATACCGTATATTTTGGTTTTATTAACCAGAACTATGTTGTCTTTTTATTTTATCAAAAATGTCATTTCCATACAGTACGGTAATTTTACCAGAATTTTCTTTTCCGTGTACAAACGAATGCAGTTTCAGTTTAGCAAATAATAAATGATTTCCATGCATGTCAATTTATTTATCCAACATTTATTTATGTTTTAAAAAAGGTTTCGTATGTCAAAGAAATTCAAGCAGCCACTATAGATAAAAATGTGCACTTTAAAAATCTTCCTTCTTTAAATAATAAAGGCGGATTTTTTTTATTGTAAAAAGCTACTAAATCTTTTCTATAGTCAGTCTGACGTGACAAAGAGGTAAAAATCAAGTTATACTTCAAACTTGCTTCCTGATAAGAAGTGGAAGACGCGTCATGACTTTAAAATTTTGAAATATGAATGTAAACATGAAATTCTAAGTTCTTATCGCCAAACAACCTTTACGAATAAACAGAGAAAAATATGCGGCAAATATTGGAAATACAAGAAATAAGTTTGAAAAATAGTTTTTAATGTTCTATGCAAACTTTGAAAAATAAAAGCTTTGGCCTTTCCTTGATCTGGAATTTCTTATTTAAACATAAAATTTGTCGGATACGTAAATACATAGATTTTTTTTATTCAGCTTATATTTTTAAAATAGCTGAAAATAGATAAATGGATAAATATTTGTGTTTCAAATTTTAAGAACAATGTTTTTCTTAAAATTAGAAATTTTTAAATTATTTCTTTTAGAAAGTGATTTGTAAAAGGAGCTTGCAAACTTTTATAAAACAATAAAATGCTTATTAATAAATAGATTTTATTAAATTTTATTCCTTAGTACAATTGATATATCTTTAGTTAAAACTCTGACGTTTTTCGTATCCAAATAAGAATTTTTTCTAATAATGAAGAATAATAATTTTATACCATTTTTGTAAGACGACGTTATGATTTTAAGAAATATTTTTGCGATTAACATTCTCGGAATTTTATTTTAAATTTATTTAGTTTTTAAAGAGGCAAAACTATGTTTAGAATTTATTATTTTCAATTTAATAATTTTTTTATTTTTATTAAATAGTTGATTTTTATCGAATAATTTATTTTCCTGCTTATTTTCAAAATATACTTTAATCTTATGTTCAGGGATGTAAAATAGTAGTAGCATATACTAATAAATAGTTAAATATTTCAATTAATGTTTTATATAGAAATGTTCTTTTCAATCGTGATACATAGAATAATTGGCGCTGTTAAAGAACTTATTGACAATTACGATAATCAGTTGGTAAAATCGTATTTTCTTCTTCATAAGAACTGTAATAAAATAGCATATTTATATTTCTTAATTTACCGACTGGCCTGTGTAGGGGGCAGGGAACTGTCCTTGCATCAGAAAGGTTCTTGGTTTGAATCCCGGGCAAGGCATGGATGTTTCTTTCTCTCTATCTTTGTTATCCTTTCTCCTTTGTGTGTGAATGTGACCCGCCCTATAAACGGGTTATGGTAGAGTGACGTGGGCGACGCTGCTCCACCGCCGTGGCTTCGCCACAAGTGTCCACTGGGTAACGAAAAGAGAGTTAGCAGTTCTGGTACTTTCTGTGGCCAATGAACAATGGTTCCAAGTGCCCACCATTGAAAAAAATTTATATATATATATATATATATATATATATATATATATATATATATATATATATATAAACATCCAATACAATATTCTTCAGCCAAAAAATGATGCTACAATCAAATAAAGAAATTCTATCACCCAACTTCAAACTGCCTTTACTGAACAAAACTGAAACTTTTACTAGACTATAAAAAACTGAACACCGTAATTATAACACGTTTTATAATTACGGTGGTTCTTAGGTTGAGATGTAGTCGCGAAACGTTGTATCTTTTTCATTAAATATTTTCGGGTATTAATGCTTTGCTACGGGTGACATTTTTATTTTTATTAGCCATGTGGAATTTTGTTTCCAGATGATTCCCACATATTTTAAGTTTGCTGCAGCCTTAATTATAACGTTAAAGTGAACCATATTATAGTTCTTCTTCTAACATGATTTCACGACATTATGGTATAACAGGAAGGATAATTATATATTATGGTATAACATGAACGAGATTATGGTATAACATGAAGGTTCAATTTAACATTTCATTTTGTTTTCAACTAATTTGAATGAAATCATTGTTCAAAGTATCTATAATATGGTTAAATTGCTTTAAAACTTTGAGAGTGCAGTAAATTAAACTAAAATATTTTCCGAATGAAATCAACACTAATTTGTCCCTTTCAGAAAATTTTTAAAGTTGACCTGTAATATTGTTATTTTGAACCATATGACTGTTCAAATGTCCTATAACTTTAATAAGATGTTGAGCTATATCACATTTCCATTTACGTTGAACACTAGTTTCATGCAATCAATTATAAGAAGTACAATAGTATGATTCAGTTCAGCACCATATTAAAGTTGCAGCAAGTTTGAACAATAGCACGTTTCAGAATTTCAAACAGTGTAGAATTAAACTTTTCCATCTCACCTCATATCACTTTTCCAAGCATCAAAGCTTAAAAATAAAAAAATAAAAAATCTTTATGAAGCTTATTCTTCCAAAAGAATGTTTATATAAACGCTAAAGGCGCATTTTTTTTTTTCTTCTTTTTTTTTCTCGAAGCAATTATATTGTAGTAAGCTTCTATTTTTGTTGCTGATTAATGAGCACATAAATAATATTGCTTATTAGCTGAAATCGTATCGTGTTTTTAAAATATATATGCATAAAAAATAAAGTTTTTTATGCGTATTTTTTTAATAAATAACGCTAACTTAAAAGCATATTGCGAAATAAAGTGTATTTTTTCGTAATTTTTTTTTTAATGTTCTACAAACTATGCTCTTATAAGAGATATTTGTGTTTCATTACTTTTGTAAATATATTACTTTAGCAAGCTTCTCACATTTTTTTAACTTTCGAAGCAAACTATTTCTTTATTTCTCAGATAATTTCTAAATTTAGTTTGATAATCAAATCTACATACAGAACAGGGAGAATACTAAGGTAAATTCGAACTAGGCTTATCAGAACAGAAGCAAGTAGAATTTAAGTGTTAATAAATTATTTAATACGACTAACAGGCATATAAAAATTAAAATATAATTATCCCTATTGTATAAATAAAATTATGTATACATTTTAAAACGGTAAAGTTTTGTTTCTATACACTGTAAAAAATTTCCGTGTGTCTGAACACCAAAAATTGCTTTGCACATTGTTCCCCTACACTAAAAACAAGAATTGTGTCTGGTGCAATAAAACAGGTACACTTCTTAGTTTAAAGTAGCCGCTACCATTTTGTTCTTTAGTAACACTCTAAATTTATAATTGCAGTAAAATACAATGCAGTAAATACGTATAATCAGTAAAGTTAATTCCCCAACAAGTTCAGCCTTGCAGTTTCACCGTGGTTAGGTGGGGGGGGGGGGGTTCATTAGACAGAATGGAAGAAGTACGCCAGGAGTTTTATCTTCATGCCTAGGGCCACCCTAGGCATGAAGGCCATTCCATTATGCTCAGCTAATCGCTTTGCAGGTTGCTGAGCAAAGTCAGACTTCTACCTTCTGGTGCTCATGGTACAATATGTAACAGAAGATTCTCAATCTCTCCTCTTGATCATGAATAATTTGCCTATTACACCTGAAACCGTATCGTCCATCGAGCACTTTAAAAGAACTCTCATTCGTGGCTTAGAAGTATACCTTGAGCTGTATTCAAGAAACCTCTATTGGTATTTCTTGAAGGCAACCAGCAGTGCATCCATGGTATAGAAGCAATGGCCCAGGTCTGCCTTAAAACTTGAGGTGAACAGGAAAGACCAAACTGCTTTAACAGTATTCAATACTCGAAATAAAATTAAATTCCAACTATTTTTTCCCAATGCCCACCTGGGGGAGCTGAAGGGCAGATTTGTTGGTCCCTCAAATTTCACCTATTATCTGACCTGTTTGAATAAAAACGCTTATTTTTAAACATAATGGGAACAATAAAAAATATTTCCATATTTTAATTAGAAACTACAAAGAAATTCTTTTACTTATCCAGATTCTCTTAATAAGAAATATAGAAAGCGAGTTCAAACAACCATAGTGCCTCTTATTGATTTCGTAAGTGAAAATCCATTTTACAATTATATTTTTCATAAATGATACTGAGTTAAATTTTTTTTACCATATACACTAAGGATCATAAATGTTCTATAATATAAAATTCTATTCTAATCCAATAACGAATTATGCAATAGTCCTCAATGATTTTGAGTTGAGGAGATTAAAAAAGAAAAAAATTAATGAAAAAATTTAATTTCATCCCCATTTCTAAACGATTCGTCATGCTGACAAATTTTGAGATATTTATCGCAACTTTAACAGAGCTCTAAAGACAATGAATTTTTAAACCTTCATAGACAGAACGAGAGCTTTAATTTACCATTTTACTTTAGACTTTAAATATGTAACGGGGGTAAACAAAAATATGGTGCAATGCAGAATGAAACTATAAATTTTATAAATGCAACAACAGTTCAAAATTTCAACCTTTTTGAAAATATTGAACAAAAGCAGATTATTTAGCCTAGTACAAGAGAACAAGTCAAGCAACTGTGAAAATTCGAAAATAAAAAGTCCTGCGACACACATAATGATTGTGGATTTTTCCATTACCATATTAGAATTTTGAGCTTAACATAGAATTATTTTATATATATTCGCATATTTTAAATTTAATCTGTTCACCGTAAAAAAGATTGCTGTATAGTTGTCACCATTTTGTTGATGATTTGAGTTGAGCTAAAAGTGTTTACAGTGCATGTAGTCGCATTTTTTATTAACTTTTTCACTGTCATAATTTTATTTATTTATTTTAAGTTTGTTTGCTTACTGACAATATAATTTTTCAAGTGCATTAGAGTCAATTTATGATTTTATTGTAAAAACCTTTTTTCCAATAAACAATCACTTTTTAGTAATATATTTGCATTAATTCTTTCAAACAAATATTATATTCTCTATTTTATAAAAAATATGTACTCGATAACAGCAGTTCTGTACATAAAAAAGTATTTAGTTTACATCAACAGAAAAAAGGGTGAAACTAAACACCAAAATCTTTTACAGTGCATAGGTGAACAAATATCATTAGTGAAAATTGTAGAATAGGAAGTCACACATAACCGACTGTTGGCTTCTATTACTATATAACAATTTTGGAATCTGTATAGAACTGTTAGCACTATTTCATTTTTAATTTAATTGCTGTATGTGAGCAAATAACGTTTTTGAAAATTTGAGAGTGGGAAATCACACATAACCGACTGTTGGCTTCTATTACTATATAACAATTTTGGAATCTGTATAGAACTGTTAACACTATTTCATTTTTAATTTAATTGCTGTATGTGAGCAAATAACGTTTTTGAAAATTTGAGAATAGGAAGTCACACACAACCGATTGTTGGCTTCTATTATTATATAACAATTTTGGAATCTGTTTAGAGCTGTTAACTCCGTTTCATTTTTAATTTAATTGTGTAGGTGAGCAAATAACGTTTTTGAAAGTTTGAGAGTAAAAAGTCATGAGATGTGTATAACATATTTTTAATTTTCATTACTATAGATGAGTTTTAAAAACAAAATAGAATTGCCAAAAAGAGAATTCATTTTACAGAGAAAAAATTATGGTAAAATAACCGTACTATATGGTAAACATATTTCTAGTAAAAAAACGTAAATTTGGTTTATAAAATCAAAATAAATGGTATTTAAACTATTTATTTGGTAATTTTTCCGCAGATATGGTAAATGTCTACCAGAAATTGTGGTTTTCAAAACTATTGTTCTTATTGTAATATATTTAGAAAAAAATACAAAACTGAAGAGTCAACCAAATAAATGGTTTTTATATCATGCTCTAAAGTAACATGATAAAATTATGGATTTTATCCCATTTACCATTAAATATTAACCAAAACATATTTTATTGTTAATTTCACCAAATTAAAGCAATTTGGTAAAAATTATCGAGATGTGTGGTGTTGCCGTATAGGAGGAAACACGGTAAATTTTTTCTTATTATGGAAGTTTTGACCATATTTTTTTTTTGTGTATATGCAAAATTTAAATAAACCTGAATAAATAAAATAATTTCGATACAGTTAATAATTTTGATTGATTTTAATCATAATTATTTTTAAACAGTCTAATTTTTATGTTGAATTACCTAATAAACCTAATCCCTTAGTGAACCTAATTGTTTTGCTGATTCATGTTTCATTCATTTACCCTTAATTGAGCTTTTTTTAATTAATAAGAACTAATGCTTGATATTTCATAGTTTAAATGAAATACATAGTTATTAAATTTAAAACTTCTATTATTAACACAACAACAAATATGTTTGATTAAAAAACATTTCGTTATAATTTGTTTTTTACTAAACATATGCGTGGTAATTTTAAAACTTCTCCTATTAGGATTTATGTGTTGCTAATTTACATTAGACTTGATATGATGCTTAAAACTGTTTACTCATTTTTTTTCAGAGACAATTAAAAAAAGACATAATTACTAAAGAATTTCTTGTATCGATATAATTGGCGCTCTGGGAGTAATTAAAACGTATATTGCCAATTTGACACTTTTGCCCTAAAGGATAGAGTTGCTTTATGTTCTGGATTAGAAAACGTTTTCATATCATCATTACTTATGGCTCATATTGAAAGAAAAATGAGAAGTTGTAAATTACTTGCAAAATTTATTTTTATTTAAACCTATAATACAATAAATTAGTTTTTTCATATCATTACAAGTTTTTAAATCGAAATAAGTCAAAATTTTTACCTCGAAACTCTTCTATTTACTTAACAAAGTAAATAGAAGATGTATAGTATAGAACTTTAGTTCCTAAGCCTTAATACCTGGATTTGAGTTTAAACCTTATTAATAAAACAATACAATTGTATCCAATTATTTTGATTTTAAGTAAAGACTTTCCAATTTTTTAAAATTTGTTTCGACTAATTTAGTATTCGATTTATCTTGTTAAATAATACTATTAATTGCATTTTATACGTACTAATTAAACTTTCTACTTTGACTTGAATTCAATAAAGTTTGTTTAGTTTTTGTAAAAACTTCTTAAAACATACGTGCATTAGATACATATTTTTTATGATGTATTTAAACTTTATGCTTGTGAAACTCTTTAGGTGTTTTAACTAATTGCATTTTTAACCTTTGGCTTTCTCGTCGGTTTGAAACCCTCATAAGATTTGGGAAATCACATATGGGACAATAGTTCAAATTCGCTACTTGATCCCAGTAGAATTTTTTTAAAATTTTTTTATAACTTTTTTCTTTTTAACATACACCTTAGTGACACACGTGTTTTCTTTGTAACGAAGCGCCATGCTTGTAGAACTCCATAGGTTTGAAGGAATGCTTTATTGGTGCAGCTTTACTGGTTAATTTTATCCTAAGTTTGAAACCCACATAATAGCTAAAAATCACATGAAGAAATACTTTTATGAGGCTATTTGAAAGAGCTTGTTTCTCTTTAGCCCATTTTTCTCTTTTTAAAATAGATGTGCGTTAGTGGCAGATATTTCTTATTGTAACGAAACGTCATGTCTTCTTGTAGAGCTCCATAGGTTTGAACGAATCTCAACTTTTTTAATTTTATCTCCAGTTGAAACCTACATAAAATTTGGGAATCACATAAAGGTGCAACAAGAATTTAATGAAGATTGTTTACATTTTTAAAACAATTTTCATGCGTTCATTTATTCCTGCGTAAGATACAGGTATATCTTTTCGATTTTTTTGCAAATGTTATGCTTGTGGAACTCTTTCAGTTTGATAGAATGACAAATTCATTTTTTGATTTTTTTGTATACTTAAAACTCATACAAGAATCAGATGTCACATGAATTCAAGTTAATGGCTATGAACCAATAGCTTAAAACATCAAGAATTGGACATAGAAATTCTCGTGTTCTCTTAATTTTCAAGAAAACAATATGACATACACAGATAATTGAAAAAAAAGTATCTTTAGAAATTTAGTTACATTGGCATTTTACATTTAATTGGCGCTAACGAACAAATAACGTTTGTGGAAATTTGGGTATAAGAAATATTGTAACACGCATATTCGACGCTTGGTTTAAAATTATCAGCACACATGTATAAATTCCGAATGCTTGCAAGCGATATTAACTATATATATGCATGATGAAGTTAAAGTTGAAGTGCATAATTCATTCAAAAGCGGAAAACAGGATTTCTTGGAATAAGGAATTTCGTATTTGAGCAATAAGACATAAATTTTTAAATAAATGGGTGCAATTATTGGCATTTTTATTTAATATTGCTGCTTCTGCATAAATTAAGATAAAACAAATTTTTCCTCTTAGAAATATTATTACTAAATTTTAAAACATAAAACATGAATTATGCTCTGTAACTGCAAGAGGATGACTGCTTATTTGAGTGAAATTGATATTTTTACAGAAAAATAATCCAGCTAACTACAATATAATAGTAATTGAGCTATTAAAATAAATATGTTAATATTAATAACAATCTAATTGTGATAAACCTGAACTCTAAATCAATGAACACATAAAAAATCCATATATTTTTTTTTTCAAAAATTTCAAAATATGAACTAATAGCAAAACTTTTCAATTAAATTTTACAAATTTTATCTTTAAAAAAATCCCATTATCAGCGAACTTTATTAAAGCACCTACTAAACCGTCAGAAAATAATTCATTTCAACAGAATTCGATCGTGAAAAATGGCTTTCTCAAGAATTTTAAGCAACTGAGCCGTGCTAACAGGCTACGTTATGCTTGTTCATTTCCTTCCTCTATACATTTTATCCCCGAATGTTAACGCTTTTCCCTTTCTTGACATTACTTTTTTCCTTCTAACATCTTTCTTATCTTAAAAATAGGAACGTCTCTAGTACTTTAAATGGGAAAAGGCAGTAACAACTTAAAGCTTACTGGGAACAGCTGGCAACAGAGGGATATTTTGAACTAAAAAAAATCTAGAAAAAAAAAAATTCCGTAACTGTAAAACCAAGTGAAGTGAAATCAATTTCATTCCTGCCTTCATGACCAGATATCCGTAAAAATGTGTCGCTTAGATGACGGCTCCTATTCTGATTAATATTTTATTTTTAATTATCCCAGTTAAAGTTGCGATAGAATAATAATGCCTTAAACTTTTCTTTCAAATGTTTAAATGAATGTTTTTAATTGAAATACAACATTAAAGCGTGCTTTTTAAATATTTTCATCATGGTTTATTAAAAAATTTATTTATATCTTTGTAGGAGAAAAAGTGGAAATTTCAGCTTTGGAAGCTTTATTAAAACATTTATATTAATAATAATTTATTTAAAATTATTTTATTTCTAAAGTACACAGAATATGGAACAAACTTAATGTAAAGAATATTCACGAAATAGGCTCTTATTATAAATTTTTACAATTGTTACAATAAAGAGTTCAATTAATCAATGAAAATCTCAAAATTAAGTTTAAACATTAAATTTAGAATTATTTAAACCTTTTCTTCTTAGCTTAGGAAAAATGCTTCTTTAAAATACTGTATTATATACAATGTGTGTCATAATTCCCCCTGGGGTTTGATAGGTTTATAATAAACAAAATATTACCGATAGATCAATAAATTTTATTTTACATGATAATGAAATATTACTAGTTCTTTTCCACAAATATTCAACGTATGAACCTTTTGTGTTATTCGCTGCAACAAAATCTAAATTCTTGATACTAATTTAAACACGTCACAACTAATGGTAGCAAGTCAGGGTTGCCTCGAAAAGATCTATCTATATCTATTGCTTGACACTTTAGTGTGGCATGTCAAATATTTTGCACAAACTCAAGTCTACAGCCAAACAAATTCGAACTGAACACATCTCAAATTAAAGAAATATTTTTAATGTTTATGAATTTGGCATATATTATATCTTGAACTATATACTATTTCTATATAGTCTATATAATATGTATGTCATGTGAATTAATTACGTAATTTCTTACCTAATGACATGCTCTTGAGTAATTCATAAAAAATAAAATTGTTTTGGTGAGGTATAAATAATTGACGAAGTGCATATGAAAAGTAGTTGGTGAGAGAGAAAAAGGTTTTGCATGTTTTGAACCAGCATGTTTAAGCTGTCTTAGAAAATGCTTTAGATACGAATATACACTCTATAACAAAAAAATCGACGCACCAAGAAGGAGTTGTCCGATTAAAACGAAAATTGGTGGATAGGAAGACAATGTACAGAATAGTAAATGATTATAATTTCAGAATAATTGAATAATTTATTGCAGAGTTGCAGCTACAAATTCAATAAGGTGTTGACCAGCTTAGAAAATGCTTTAGATACGAATATACACTCTATAACAAAAAAATCGACGCACCAAGAAGGAGTTGTCCGATTGAAACGAAAATTGGTGGATAGGAAGACAATGTACAGAATAGTAAATGATTATAATTTCAGAATAACTGAATAATTTATTGCAGAGTTGCAGCTACAAATTCAATAAGGTGTTGACCCGCCTCTAGCCTGGATACAAGCTGCCACACGGCGTGGCATAGACCGATAAGGCTCCCGGATGGTCTCTTGCGGTATTTCCTGCCAAATTCGATCCAATTGTCGAACGAGGTCCTCATTCGAGGAAGACATTCCGTGCCAGATGCAATCGCCTTCCCATCATATCCCAGATATGCTCGATGGGAGAGAGATCTAGTGATCTGGCAGGCCAAGGAAGAGTTTGACAAGCTTACAGACAGTTCATAGCAACACGTGCCGTATGTGGTCTGGCATTGTCCTGCTGAAAAACCAGCCCAGGGCGCTGCAAAAGGAAGGGTAGCAAAACAGGTCTTAGGATGTCGTCGACGTACCGCTGTGCAGTGAGTGTACCTATAATGACGACCAAAGGGGTCCGGCTGTCAAAGAAAATTGCACCCCAGACCATAATGCCTTGTTGAGGGCCGGTGTGGCGTGCAATAGTGAAGGCAGGATCCCCCCACTGCCCTGTGCGTCTCCAAACACGTCTTCGATGATCGTCAGGACACAGTTGGAAGCGGGATTCGTCGCTAAAGACTATATGTCCCCAGTCGGCATCATTACAGCCAGATCGAGCCATGCACCTCTGTAATCTGGCTCGACAGTGTGCGTCGATTTTTTTTGTTATAGAGTGTATCTACCACTTCTTAAAATTTATTTATCAGTTTGATTTGATTGCCTTTTAGCTTTATTTAATGAACCAAAAGTATGATAGTTTGATAATGATAGATGATGACATTTCTGTTATGTTTCCAGGTAATTTTAGAAGTATTAAAGAATGTTAGAACAGTGGTATAAAAAGAGATAGCAAAAAGGCTTTGAAAACAAAATTGCTGAAGAAACACTCAATGAGAGAATTTGTTTTTTTAAATTAAAATAGTTTTTTTAAAAAAAATTATATTAATTAACTTTTTAAAAATATTCATTATTACATTTTTAATAAAAATTTAAAGTTTTGTAAATATTTACTTCCAACAATATCAAAAATTGCTTGTGCTGGGTTTCAGTAGCTTGCCTGAGAGTAGTTTTCTAATTATGAGTTTAAACTACTTTAACAAACACAAAATAAAATACAATTGCTAAATAAATTTTGCATCACTTTGGTTAAGTAAAGCATGCAAAAAAATTAAATTGACATGTTTTTTAAAAGCTACAAGATGTATCTGCAAATTCTAAATTAAATGAGAAACTTATTTACCAATCACATACCTATGGATTCACAGAAAGTATATATAAAAGCAAAACTTGAATTAACTAAAATGAAGAATCCCCAAGATTAATAATTTTTAAAGTCCAGTATATTTATTGATTCATCAACGCTTTCATTAGAACCATATATATTGATCAACACATTTATCAGAGCTTAAAAGAAATGTCCAAAACGGAAGGAAGGGAAAACTAGCTTTCACTTAAATAGATTTATACAAGCAGCTGAATTTTAAGAAACCTCTTCTTTTTTTTACTGGCCCAACCCCAGACAGTTACGCAGGTATTTGGGTTGGAGTAGCAATCGAAGCACGTCTCTTTCCAAATGCCGAGACTGAGATTTAGTTTTCTTCAAAATCCGTTACTTCGTAGTTCTCTACCAGAAGTGCAGACAGCGAGATGATAAAAAAAAAAAAATAAGAAAAGCTGGTAGCTAAAAAGCCCTGCAGATCGAAAAAATTTGCAATTGATATCCGAGGCACGCTTCAGAATTTTTTTGACATTTTTATTGGACATTTTTTTTTTCAATTTTGTTTAATTTTTTTTCTTCTCGTGGAAGAGGTTAAGGGTTTTAGGGCTTTTTTTTATTAAAAGGAAGTCTTAGTTACGTGAAAGAGTGAATATTTTTCTTAGGAGAGATTGGAATATTTATTTTTCTTAAGTGAGGTGACATGTTTCAAACTTATATAACTTAAATTCTCATACTTTTGTTTGTTTACGTCGGAATTTCGGTATTTAAAAACTTTGCGTAAAAGCTTATGTTCAGACAAACAGCAGAAGAAATATTAAATATAAAATGCGCACTTTATAATTTTGCATAAAACCTTACTAGTACAAGAAATAGTCTTACATAAACTGCTGTTTGTAGAAAATGCAACACCATGAAGGAATCATCAGAATCAAATGAAATTCGCAGCAAATGTCAATTATAGGATATTATGCAAATTAATAAAGTTTCAGAGCCATCGCGCGTGCGTGGCGCGCGCAGCGCCCTCTGAATTGATGCTGAAAGCGTATAAATAAAGTGCTGTAGCGGGACGTTGAAAATAGTCTATGATTATTTGTTAGTGGCAAACGTTTAGTGAGACCTGAGTATGCCTCCACGACGGAAGAATAAGAAATTCAAGCAACTTACGGAGTTTGAACGAGGGAGGATAATCGGCCTTCGAGAAGGAGGATTTTCCTATCGCGCAATAGCAGCTCGTATGCAGCGGAACAGTTCCACAGTGATGCGAGTTTGGAAGCAGTGGACCGACGAGCACCGAACAACTCGAAAAACAGGCACTGGACGACAGAAGGTGACGTCAGAGCGCGATGATCGACACCTGCTCCGCATGGCGGTGAATGATCGCACAGCTTCCTCCAGGCAGCTGGCAGCACATTGGTCTACTGCTACAGGTGTACAATTGTCGGCTTCGTCAATTCGTCGTCGTCTGCTGCGCCGTGGATTGCGTGCAAGGGTGCCATTATACAGGATTCCCCTCACGGCGGATCATCGACGGCTGCGTCGGCAGTGGGCTCTTGAGCACAGAGACTGGCGAGCTGATTGGCACCAAGTTGTCTTTTCAGATGAATCACGCTTCAATTTGTGGACCCATGATGGCCGTGTTCGTGTTAGACGTTATGCCGGTCAACGCTGCCTTCCTGAGTGTATTATTGAACGACATAGTGGTCGAACACCCGGAGTTATGGTCTGGGGTGCGATTTCGTATCATGGACGATCCAATTTGATACGAATTGAGGGTAATCTCAATAGCAACAGATACGTCCGTGAAGTGCTACAGCCCGAAGTCGTTCCTTTCCTTCAAGGCATCCCTGGAGCTATCTTTCAGCAGGATAATGCACGCCCACATGTTGCGCGGACTGTTAGAGACTTCTGTTCAGCACAACGCATGCAACTTCTTCCTTGGCCTGCTTATTCGCCGGATATGTCGCCTATTGAGCACGTGTGGGATATGGTTGGTCGGCGTCTCACTCGTGATCCGCGTCCTGCAGTTTCCAAAGACGAACTTTGGTTGCGCATACAAGCGATATGGAATTCTCTTCCTCAAGCAGATATTCAACATCTGTTTGACTCCATGCCACGTCGTATAGCAGCACTTATTGCAGCGCGTGGTGGCTGCACCAAATACTGATTTCGGACGCTTAATTTGTTTCTTTTGTTTTGAAAATTTCATCATTTATTTGTATCAGTACAAGTCGTTTCTGCATTAAATTTCATTTGATTCTGATGATTCTTTCATGGTGTTGCATTTTCTACAAACAGCAGTTTACTATGTACAACCTTTGAATTTTCCTAACAAAAATGACGCTGACGATTCATAAATAAAAAGAAATAATTCCAAAACAATTGGGGGGGGGGGGTGTTGAAACCTTTGCAATACGATAGTTTTTGTCTCTTCTTTTCTTTTTTTATAAAAACAATCCATCCTTCATTATGCACAAAGAAAAGATTATGGAAAAATTACCGCACTGTAAGGACGTTTCTGGTAAAGAAAAATATGGTTCTCATTAACAAAACCAAAATATTCCGTATTTAAACCATTCATTTGGTATTTTTTTTCCGTATTTATGATAGCAGAGTTTACCATAAATTCTAGTTTTCAAAATAATAGTCCTTATAATCATATATTTAGTGAAATACACAACTGAAAAGTATATTTCACCGCATATGCCATGCTATGAGGTATCATAATAAAATTGCTAAAATTTTACTTCATTTACCAAATATTATCCCATATTAAAAACCTTATTTCACTATTAATTTTACCACAATCATTACCGAAGCACTTCAATAAAAATACGGAAAAAATCGAAATAATAGTTCTCAGTAGCACTCATTTAGTAAAAAATACACAATTGAATAGTAAATTTAACCGAACAAATGGTTTCAATGTCATTCTCTCATGTTTCCAAATTTCATCACATATTATAAAACCATATTTATTTCGAATTTTACAACACTCATTACTCAAACGCTTCGGAAAAAATTATCGAACTTTTTCATGTTCTCATAGAGGCAAATGTACGGAAAATTTTATCATATTCAAGTAGTTTTGATCTAATTTGTTTCGGTGTAAGTTAAGTCACTACTAAAATACACTGTAAAATAACTCCGAAGCTAATTTCGACCCGATGAAGTTTCCGAAATACTTAAAAAACTTCATTCAATATTATGTTTTTGATCAATTGAGAAATATTTATTTTAATTTAAAAAGTAGGAAACTGAAACGCATTAACGTCAATTCAGTTTAAGAGTGTAGTGTAGTTACCACTACAACTATTCAATTCCCATTCAGTAGTATATAAAACATGTTAGTTCGATTTTATCAGAAGATGATTGATGATGGTTGACATTGTAGGCTGCACAAGAGGTTTCCGAAATATTAGAAACGTTTTAGAAAAACTGCGAGCAACGTAACTGCCCCATGTATTCAGAAACGTTTCTAGATTTATTTTTCAGTTTACGTATGCAGAATTGAAATAGTTAAATTTAATAAAAATTCTAATCATTTGAGTTGACATAGTCAATGAAGTGTAGGTAAGCACAAATTAATAATCCAAAAATACTGATATGTTCGAAATTATAACAAAAAGGACAATAAATAATGTAGGAAAATAAGGAAAATTTTTAAGCTTTTTTATATCTGAAATAATTGATGTGTAACCCTTACATGAAAAATTTCTATTTGTGATCAAGTTGGTTACACACATCAGGCACAGCGAAACAATTATTGTAAAATTTCGGTACTGTATAGTATTGACATTTCTGGTAAAATAAAATCATAATTCTGGTATTAAAAAGTAAAACATACGGTATTTAAATAATTTTTTGGTACTTTTTTTGTTCACATGTTAATGGTTTACCGTAAATTCCTATTTTGAAAAATTATAGTTCTTATTACTACACATTTAGTAGAACATATAAAACTGAAAAGTAAATTTAACCAAAAAAAAAGTTATTTATGCCAAGCTCTCTAAGGTATCACGATAAAATTACCATATTTATCAAATTTTATCACATATTATGAAATTATATTGTGTTGTTGTTAGTTTTACTGATATCAATACCAAAGGTATCACGATAAAATTACCATATTTATCAAATTTTATCACATATTATGAAATTATATTGTGTTGTTAGTTTTACTGAAATCAATACCAAAGGTATCACTATAAAATTACCATATTTATCAAATTTTATCACATATTATGAAATTATATTGTGTTGTTAGTTTTACTGAAATCAATACCAAAGGTATCACTATAAAATTACCATATTTATCAAATTTTATCACATATTATGAAATTATATTGTGTTGTTAGTTTTACTGAAATCAATACCAAAGGTATCACTATAAAATTACCATATTTATCAAATTTCATCATATATTATGAAATTATATTGTGTTGTTAGTTTTACTGAAATCAATACCAAAGGTATCACTATAAAATTACCATATTTATCAAATTTTATCACATATTATGAAATTATATTGTGTTGTTAGTTTTACTGAAATCAATACCAAAGGTATCACTATAAAATTACCGAGTGCTTGTTTAGCATTAGGAACAGTTTTTGTTTGAAACTACATATGTTGAACGAATTTAATAACAAATTAGATTTTTGTCATTTGCGCTAACCCTGTATATTGAAATATATACAGTGTTTTCAAAAGAAGTAAAAATAATTTCAAATAGATGTTTTATTGTTTTTTCCATGCCTTCTAATAGCAGAGTGTAATTTTGAATTTGTATGGGGCAGTAGTTAAAGAGGTTTCAACTTCCGGTAGAAGATTCGCTTATGTTGCGTGCTATTTTTTTTATTAATTTTCCTTTTTTTTTTTTTTTTTTTTACATAATCTTTCGACTTATTTCTTTTAAAGTGGTGGCAGTAGCTCTGCTTTTGGGTGCAGTATTAATGTGTCGAAGCACAAATTTTTATTAATCTGAAATTCAGATGTTTCAATTCTCTAAAGACCCATCACTCCGAATTCAATGGATAAATGCATTAAAGAGAAAAGATTTGCAAAAAAAGAAATAGTTGCGTTTTGTTATGACGTCAAAGGAGTATAGAAAGACTTCCCGTAGGTTTTTTTTTTAATTGATGGTGAATATAAAGTGAAAAAAAACTCAGTTGTTTTCTCTCAGTCAATATATAAAGAATTAAAATTATAATTCCGCTTCAAATTGTCTTTAAAGGTATAAAACTAAAAAAAAAAAAAAAAAAAACTAATTAAAAAAGTATAAAAATTTACTTTAAATAGTTCTTAAATGTAAAATTAAAAACTTAAAAATTATTAAAAAAAGAAATGTAATATTTTTTTTTATCATATATAAATTTTTCAAGTAAAAAGTCAGAATTTTTTTTTTTTAATATTTTCTGCATTGCTCGATTTTTTAAAATTTATTTCAAACTAGAAGGGAAAAATTAAGATTGAAAAAGAATCTAATATCTTTTTTTTTTCTAAAAAGGCGAGTTACAGTGTGCACTGATCCGAAGTAAGATAGATTATTTTTTTTCTATAAGTGTCACTCTTTGTCCTAAAGAGTTCTGAAGAATAATGGTGTATATAATATTAAATAATATATTGTCTGACATGCGTGTGTATATTTTTTCTTTCAACTTTATAAAATAAATAATTTTCTATTTTATTAGAGTTTTCATGTTCAAAATTAATATTTTATTAAATATTTTTTTAAAGAAAAACTTAATTTTAACTCTACACAATAAAAAAATTACGGATCAAATTACAGTAAAAGTAACAGCACTCTGGATGCCGATAATTTATTCCGTAAAATCCATTTTTACCGGATGGTTTTGGTACAAAAAATCTGATACACCGTAATTTTTGCAGTGTTACTGTAAAATCACCGAATCACTGTGATTAAATAAATATTATACTGTTAAAATTTCGGGTTAATATTTTACGGTAAATGTGGATTTCACAGTAAAATGGATTTTACGGTTGATACACCGGTGCTTTTTACTGTAATTTGATTCGGAAGTTTTTGGCAGTGTATATTCATATGTATTACGACGAAATAAACATTATTTACTCTGACTTATATTTTAATTTCTTAATAATTAAATAGTACTTAATTAATGTATTATCAATATCATAAATGATGAAATAATAGAAAAGATGTTATAAACACATTGTATGTCAATTTCTGAAATAGCATATTGAAAAATAAAAACACAATTGATGAATCTGTAGTTTGAAAAATAGTAGAATACAATTGCTGTCAATTGATGAAACATTACAGTGAATGTTAAAAACGCAAATGGTACTAATGATTGAAATTAAAAAATAAATATTAATTGATAAAACAAGAATATATCCAAAAAAGGCTAAGGTATACGTCGTGCTACGTAAGTTAAAAAAAAACCTACCTTGAATAAAGCATAAATAAGGTTCAGAAATGAACGTGCTATAGTTTCGGATCTCTTCGGATCATTTTTAGTTCGGATCTATCTTAATATCGAAACACTAACACTGGTTGATATTTAGTATGAATGTCAGGACTTTATTTCAGCGCTTCATTAATGAACTATATTTATTATTTAATTTATTACCGTATTATAACCACTTAAATAATTTATTCACGTAGTGTTTTACTTTAACAACGCTACATATTTTACCTAATGAAACAAACAACATATTTTGTATTAAGAAACTTACTCGGTATATAAAACAATGATTGTCAAAACACAACTAATAAGGCATTACAATCATTGTTATGAATACGACTGAGGGCACAACATAATAGACATCAAAACTTAAATTGATAACATAACACAAAGTCAAAATCTTCTTTATGGAAAAAAAATATTTTTAATATAGCTGTAAATCTTTGCACTTTTTTTCAGTAATAATGAACTTTTATTTAAGTTGAAAATTGTAAGTAGATATGTTTTTAAATTCGTCAAAACTTAAAAATTTTGCCTGCATGATAATAAGCAATTTTAAAGTATTACATTCATATGACTTAAAAGAATTAAATGATATTAAAAGTATAATAATATTTATAAGATTTTCTAATTAAGTTATTTTATTTTATAGCCGTTGTTGAACAGCCTACCCAATTTTTGGTGTTACTACAACGAATGTTCAACTCCGTAGCCTTGTAATTTTGAATCCAATCCAGAAAACAAGGGAACTTTTGGATCAAATATTGGGAAACATTTGCTTGGAGGGAAGACTTTTTGATACAGCTTTCGTATCGACCGTCCATTGCTGGGATTCAAACCCAGTTCACCTCATTGGAAGGCGAACGCTCTATCCCCTGACCCCTCAAGGCTCTAATTATGTTATTGTCATCACTAACATTCAAACACATTATATGAAATAATAGAGCAGCCCCATTTCTTTCTCATTTCAATCTCCAAACATTCGGGCAAGCCTCAACATTTTTGTTCATTTACGATGAACAGGTTCTAATACCAAGATTAAAATTATTTCATTAAAACATCCAGACATTTTTTATTGTATTAACACTGATTATGTTCCACATGTTAAGTACCCGAATTCTTTTAGGATAAAATTTAAACTTAATAATTTTGCTCGGTTATGCATTAGTTGTTTCTTACTTGGATTTAATTAAATAATTATTCAAAATTCTATCATTAAGAAATAATTTTTGAGCACTGCTAAAAATATCTATCCGGTAAAAAATATTTTAAAATTTTTCCTATAGTAATAAATGTTTCCAAGTTTAATATGTTCCAATGTTTAATATGTTTTCCAAGATTACTTAAAGGGTGATTTTTTATTTTATTTGGTGAGCTTATAATTACATTGCGGCATTCATTTAAGGAAATGTTTAAAAATTACTTAAAAGAATAGCATTAGCAAATATTTTAAGTAAAATACCAAATAATCAATATAAGTAAAATACCAAATTTTCGCAATCGAATTGGATTTATTAATACTATATTTATAAATTGATACAGGTGCAGAATAATTTTACGGTCACTAAAATTTTTTATTTCACCAAAGCATCATTTACACCATACCACTTGTTTACGAAATCTTGCCACACTTCAAATAGGCTGGAGAATTTAACCTGACGTAGAGAATTCCTTACTAACACCTACCGCTTCAGAAAGAAAAGATAAAAAAAAAAGAATCTTTACTGATGGGAAAAGGGGTAAAGTCTACCTCCCCCAAAGGGGAATGGATGTAGGAATAAAGCGAGTGTCGACAAATGTCCGAACGTCACATAGGTAGGATTTTCTCCTAATTCAGTTCTCTCCCATCACTTTTGACTTTTATTTTTCACTCGACACGGACTACTTTTTACATCGTTTTTTTTTTTTCCTTCTTTTTTTTGTTGAAAAAATCTCTTTCTTAACTTCCGGCCCACCCTAACAGTCAACAAAAAGTATATTTTTGAAATTTATTTCTTACCAAAACCCCTCTTGCGTAGCAATTGACAGCTCTATCGAAATAAATGGAGAGGAAGTCGAGGTACTTTTTAGGTCGGGATATTTCTCACTGAGGATGAACATGGTTTGATTTTTTTTTAAACCGATGTATGTGTGAGACTGCAGGGATTTATTTTTATTTACTCATCGCTTGGGATTTACAAATGGAATTCGTTTGGATTTATTTTGATCTGATTGCAATCTCCTGAGAGACGATTTCATACCTTATTTCGAGGTTAAAAGTGTCTAATAATGAACAAAAAATTTTTTTTCAAAAAATATTTCTAGAGATTACGCACCTAATACATACATACATATATATATATATATATATATATATATATATATATATATATATACACTATCTAGCCATTAATGACCGGATGGTGGAGGAAGTTCGGCGGTGGAGGAATTATGGTGTGGTCCTGTTTCTCATGGTTTGGCCTTGGACCCTTGGTGTTAGTGCGTGGAACCCAGAACGCAATAGGGTATAGAGACGTCCTGGACAATTCGGCGCTTCCCACCCGGTGGCAACAGTTCGGTAATGGCCCGTTTGTGTTTCAACACGATAACGCTGCCATTCATAAAGCACATGCCATCACGGACTGGTTTGATGAAATGGGGGTGCAAGAGCTTGACTGGCCATCCCAAAGTCCCGACATCAATCCAATTGAGTATGTCTGGGATGAGTTGGAGCGCCGGTTGAGGGCCAGACCACAACGCCCCAAAACCACCACTCAACTCTTCGCCATGTTACAGGAAGAATGGCGGGCAATACCTGCCGCCGTGTACCAACACCTAGTGGATAGCCTTCCTAGAAGGGTTAAAGTTGTGATTCGGGAGCGTGGCGGCCATACGCCCTACTGACTTGATACTAGCACCTCATGTATCTGAAATGAGAGGTGTCCGGTCATTAATGGCCATATATATATATATATATATATATATATATATATATATATATATATATATATATATATATATATATATATATATATATATATATATATATATATATGGCATAAAGAGGCAGCTTGAGATAAATTGTCAGATTTGGTCAAGATATTCATCATCTGTTTAGTTGTGAACTATGTATTTTTCTTGTAAAGTCATAGATGTCCTTTATAGACCTCTAAGCCAGTGGTCCTAAACCTTTTTATCACCGCGGACCTGTCAACGTTTGATAATTTTACCGCGGCCGACTGGAGGGGGCGTTGATTGTTTATATTTTATATTATTTTGATTTATTTATTTTAATTTAATTGTATTTAAGCATGCCAAAACAAAATAAGATACAGTTACACCAAAAAAATAATATAAAGTCATTTAACATTTCAATTTACTAGAACGTTAAATCAATGAGAAGCCTGAGTTTGTTTACTTGGAATGAGACTGTTCCATCTGGGGATAAACGGAGACCATGATCTTTACAAACATTAAAAAATTTATGTCACTACTTTCGGGGGCCCCTTTTTTAAATAAATAAAATTTTAATCGAACACAGATATTTTTAATTTGGGATATAAACCTAAGAATTTAAATTCAGTTTCAATGGAATGGGCGGTCCGGTACCATTGGATCCACGGACCGTTGCCGGTCCGCGGACCGGGGGATGGGGAACGCTGCTCTAAGCCATCCGAACGAGAGTGAATAAATTTGCTTTCTGAACATTCTGCTACGAAAAATACAAATACAAATGGAATAAGCGAAAAACGACTTTTCTTTTAGGCTTTGCATTTTGCATTGTTGCGATTTAAATTGCTGACAATTCTTGTCTAAGCTTACAGCTCTTGCTAATAAAAACTTCACCGAGAACACAAGTAAAATCAACGTGAATAGTTTTCGTGATCAATAATGGTGTCAAAAATACTAATGTATTTTGAGAACTATTGAAAACTATGTAATTTAGAAGTGAAAACTAGAATTTCTGATTAACTATAACCTTTTTGACGCAGATGGGACACCGGTGTTCCTTTTGCATGTAATTTTCTGACACTCTAATTATAAATAAGAATATAATTTGTTAGTTATTAATTATAAAAAACAGTCTATCTGTTACTAAAAAAAAAATCTGTTAGATTATAGGAATTATATTTTTACTAAGATATCAAATGCATAAAAAGGTGGTTATTTTTTTTAATAATATTAAAACAATTATCAATAATTGATTTTGTAAATTAATGAAATTTCTTTGAGGAATAACTGAATCTCTTAAATCTAAAAAAGGTAAATTAAAATAATTGTTGAGAAGTTAAAACCGTTTAAAAGATGTTTCCTTTAAGGCAGAAAAAGATTCTGGTGTTTCAACCTGTACTTTATAACAATTAATGATTTAAATATTAAATATAATATTTTTTGCTTATTTTGAACAAAAACAACGCGAAATAAATTTAAAAATATGAAAATGAAAAATATACTTAGGTCATTAGGAACGGAAATTTTATCACAATTTTTTTTTCTCGGTATACATTCTATCTTCTCCCCAACACTGTTAAAAATTTCGGAAAGTGTTAACAATATTAATGTTAAAATTTTAACACTCTTAGTATAGAGCAAAGTTGAACTGAAATATATTATACAAATTTTATGTTAAAATAATTGGTGCTTATTTTAACCATGTTTTACTTGATTACAAGATATTAATATTAAACTAGACCTGAATCATGGCTTAAATTAGCCCTTTATTATTGCAATCGCTCCATATCATGATTCAAGGTAACACATTTAAATCCTTAACTGCGTTATTGTAAAATTAGTTGTTGATAAAATATGTATCTAGTAAAATGCTAATAAAAAACAGTTATGAAATGAGAAAATTTATAAAGAGTAAAAAGGCTGATATAAGTCTAAACTTTAATGCTCAGTATAAAACACATAATATATTATCTAATGTTTCAAATAATCTAAACTTTAAATCGTTGTCTATATTTAGTCTTTAAGATCAAATAAGTACTTTTATTAGAGGAAGTTTATAACTAAAGTAAACTACTAGTTTTTAAGTTGAAATCATTTTCCTTAATTGACCGATGAGTTAGTAAACATGTCTGGTAAGAAAATTTACGATGCTTTTTCTTTGCGAGTTAAATTGAAAAAAAAAAAAATTAGCAAGAACATCATCAAGTATGCTCGATGTACCAGAGAGTTTTTTACATACAAAATTCCTCATGGTGTACATACTCTCAGGGAGGGGGATACAAATTCTTTTAACTGCCCAAGGTGTAGAAAAATCGTAAATTTTATGAGCCATTAGCGCGATGGAGTTGCCAAGTTTATTACCTAGACCGTAAAGTTTACACACCACTTAGATATTGTTCATAAACAACTTTTCTTCACACAGCTGAAGATGAAGATGAAGGTAAGAGTAAAAAAAAAAAAAAAATGAAAAAGGAGTAGAGAAGCGTTATGAGCGTTCGAAAATTATGCCAAGACTGAAAATTGAGCACGCAAATAGTTAAATAAACTGTTTAACAGTAAAAAGGGAAACGTTCCAAATATGGAAGCAGTCGACAACTTGGCTTCCTTTCGCACTCCCGAGCACGTAATGGGTGAATTTACGTTCAGTGAATATTTATTTCTTATTGATTTAATGTTACGAGTGATTACTGCTCGGCCACAGGGTTTGCTGATATACTAGAGTTTTACTACTTTTATTGGTGTGGGTTACCTGGCATAATTTTTTTAGAGAAAGTTATGTATATATTGGTATTCTAAACTCAATTATAAGTAACTGCTTGTTGAGTTTGTTTATAAGTTGTAACTATGTACTTAAAAATATAGTTATGTTCTATATATTTAAGATTAAGACCAAATAATATTTGTTATTAATTTCAAGTTTTAATCATTATTACTTCTACTTATTACTGATTTATTGATTATTACTTCTTGTTTTACGAGTTCTTACTTGAGTTTATAAATTAAAAAGCACTTTAAAAGAATAAATAAATTTTTATTATTACTATAAATTAGAAACGAAAAATTGTATTACTTTGCTCTCTATTATTCTCTACTATCTCTTTATTTTCTTATATATAATTTAATTATATATAATTTAATTATATATTATTTAATTATATATAATTTAATTACATATAATTTAATTATATATAATTTAATTATATATAATTTAATTATACATAATTTAATTATGTATAATTTTCTTATATATTATTTAATTATATATAATTTAATTATAAATAATTTGATTATATATAATTTAATTATATGAAGACAATTCAATCGGTTTTAGTTTTTTATTTGAATTGAAAATTTTAATTAGATTACAAACCTTCATGATTATATAACAAAGTTAAATGTTATATTTTTTTAATGTTGAAAAAGAATGTACTATCAAAACTATCAGAATATGTTAAAATTTACCGTGTTTCTGTCTCTTTGGGAATAAAATTTAATAAACTTTTCTTTGATATCTTAGAGTATAGTATAGCATCAAAATCATTTTATTCAGTTAAATTTACTTTTCAGTTTTTCTATTTTTATTAAATATGTGAGAATACGAACTATAATTCTGAAAACCTGAATATCTAATAAACCGTTATAATATGACCGGAAAAATCACCAAATAAATAATTTAAATACTTAATATTTTGGTTTATTATCCAAAAATATGTTTGTTTTTTTTACTCGAAAAGCTTTGAACATTCAATATGGTAATTTTACCAGAATTACTTTCCCCATGTACCTTCTGAAATTCTTTTCACGGCTTTTACACGGCTTAATATGGTAATTTTACCAGAATTAATTTTCGATGCATTATTTTATATATTAAATTATAATATTTTTATATTTCTCTATCATCCCATAAATTTTTCTTTTAAAACTTTTAAGTTCATGATTTTTTGTTTAAACTTTTAAGGGAACCGATAGTTATTATGCGTCTTTCAAACTTCTTGTTTTCAGTTCTTATAAACACAGCGATTTATAACTACAAATATTATATTGTGCTTAGGATTAAGTGTTTAGATAAACATACATTTTAGTTTGCAATATTATAACCAACAATTTATTTTATTATGTATAGCAAAGTTATTAAAAAAAATTGCAAGATTTTAAAAACGTGTAAGAAATCGATGAGTAATTTTTTTCATGCTTTCTAAACTTATTTCAGAAGAAAAAATCACTTAAAAAACTTTTGGGATCTTAAAGAAAGTTATACGAAAGTATAAATTACGAACATAAATTGTAGATCTATAATACTGTTAATCATAAAATCTCTGTAAACAGCAAAACAATTTTCGTGGTTAATCTCGTTTAGACAATACTTTTAGTTTCCAGTATTTTTAATGGTGAAGCAAATAAAAAATTATCATAACTTTCACTATTGGCTTACTAAAAATTTTAAGATTTAAGGTGGGTTTTGATTTATTTGTTTATTTACTTATTTTTTTTACGAAATTTCCAATCCATCATAACTTTTACTTCTTGTCAACAATGTGAATATTTCTAGCTTTTAAGTGTTTTATGATAAAAAATACGAAGCCTACTGGATTCAATTTAGACAACAGGGACAGAGAACGAACAATCAAAGTATCAGAACTGGAAAATTCTTTAATGAGTATAACCTTCATATTAAGTAAATATTCCAAATTTATTGAATTGTCATCTACGGTCTAATAGTAAGAATTTTGTTTTTGTAATGTCGTACTCGTATTTGGCAACTTCTGTTATTGCACGGTTAAAACTTTTATACAATGAGTGAGCCATTAGTAACAATAGATAATTCACATTTGTTATAAATAACCATTCCGGTTATTCATAACATGTATGTATTAACTATTGTTTGTATTTACCTTTATATTGCAAGTTTGTAATGCAAGTATGAACAACATTGGAGAACAAACTTTTGTGTCATTTGCACCAACTGCTTGATCTTGCCTTAATCGGATCTGATGATTTCAAATTTGAAATTAGTTTTACTCCTAAAGCTACACATTTTTTTAAATGTTATTTCTAAACTATCTTTTGTCTGAATGAATAAGTTTAAAAACATTATATATCACAGGGGATCGCACAAATGTTGAGGCAAGCTTCTTCGGGAGTTAGGACTCATCATCAGGATTAAGATTGCATAAGTCAGGACAGAGACTGCATAAGTGGATCAGGATTAAAATTGCATGCATGTTCGAAAATGTTATCGTACACGGCTGGAAACGCTTTCCCATTATAACAGAATAAGACAGAGAAACAGTTCATACTACAGAAACGCCTGAAGTGGCGTATGACGAAATTTCCGGACATAGGATCTTATGCAATTTTAATCCTGATGATCTGCCATAACTTCCCTAGAATATTGTCGTAATATTTATGCTACCTCTTGTTATATATAATGTTTTTAAGCTTGTACAAGTTGACAAAAGATAGACTAGAAAAATCGTTAAAAAACTATAGCGAGGTTAAAAATATCCAAGATCCGTTAAAAAAATCTCATGTAGCAGGAAATAACAAAGAAATTGTTCTCTAGTGTGATCTTTTGTATGTATTCATAATAAGTATGTTATATAAAGTTTGTGCTGTAAAAGGTATTGATCACTTGATGTTAAAAGTATTACTTTTTATCCGTATATAGTTTCAAACTACAATAATATAAGTTGGAAAGGCTATACTTTCAGTGACAATTAGAATAAATTTCAGTTTCTTCTTTGGAAAATAAGTTTGATGGTGGATAACTGTTTATTCGAATTTGTACATTCGACATTCGAATCCGTATATTCGAATAAATTTTATGCATTTACACTTTCATTGTAAATATTTGAAGCAGCAGTGATTTCTAACTTAATAGAAAAGGTTAACCTCATATTTTGATAATTAGTACTGCAACTAAACACTAAGAAAAAAAGTATGGTCGAAACTACCAGAATCTGAGTAAATTTATCGTGTTTTTGGCTTTATGGGAAACACTAAAAAGCTCTTTAAATTTTGCCGAAATTTAAAATCTTGGTAGTGATTTTTGTAAAATTAATTTAAAAATTGCGCTTTATAATATGTGATAAAATTTGGTAAATGTGGTAAGATTTGGTAATTTTTTAAGCACAGTAAAAAAAAAACCATTTATTTGTTTAAATTTACTTTTAAGTTTTGCATTTTTTACTAAATGTGTTGTAATATGATCTGTAATTTTGAAAATCAGATTTTCTGAAAAACCGTTATCATATGAACAGAAAAATTTCCAAATGTGTAGTTTAAATACCATATATTTTGGTTTTATTAACCAGATCTAAGTTTTTTTTTTACCAGAAATGTCATTACATAAAATACGGTAGTTCTACCGGAATTGTTTCTTCTCCGTGAACTCTGCTACATAGTCGAAATATTATGTTAATGACTACGTAATCTAAGCAACATTAACAAATTGAATGGTGATGCCAGGACCAGTGTGAAATCCTGGTGATAAAACCAGTTTTAATGAGTTCTTTACTTGAATTACTATTTATTTTGTTTTTTGTTCTTTTGTTTTTATTCTCGATTCTTAGTAGCATTGGGAACAGTGTGAATTTTAAGGATAAAATTTTATTGATGAAATTCCACAATTAAAAATCATGCTTAAAAATTTCATAGTCAAGCAATTAAAAGTTTTTAATAATAGAGGCATGCTCAAGAGTAGTCTAAGAATTGACAAATTTAAAACGAATAAAAAACACAAATGTCATTATTTTCATTTTAAACTTAGAAATAATTAAAGCATAAAATTTATTATTTTTATATTTTAGTGTTCAGTAACCTGTTTCAACAGATTTAAAACTTATTTTAATTTATTTTTTTTTAAATTTACATCCAACAACGATCAAATATTTTTTTTTAAAAAAAAAGAAAAGAAAAATGCATTTTTTCAGTTGACGTTTTAATACTCATAACTTATAAAGAATATTATTCTAGAAAACATTAACAATATTTTAGTCATATTTTATTTTGTTGCAAAACTATTTGCTATAATTTGAACATTTTTGTGCTAAATACTCTTTAAATGTCTTATACATATATAATATCTTTAACAAGAATGAACTAAATCTACAACTAATTCATACTCAACACAGTTTTGAAAATGAAGAGAAATAATTCTATTCACAAGTCACGTTTTCTAATCTAAGTTATGACAACCATTTTTCCGAGTTTAATTCATATGAATAAATTCTCTTGAATGCTCCAAAACTCAAATGCCCACTTTAATTCTCTGTAAATTGTCATTTTAAGATATTATTTAACAGAATGTAAATATTTGATGCAAATAAACTTATCTAGCGTAAATTTATTTGCTGAGAATATGAGTAAGTGAATGGGTAAGTTTTGAGCTTAAAAAAAATGAAGAAGCAGAATTAAATATCGAAACTAATCTTTTTAATAATTTATGCAAGCACATTTCAATTACTTCTGAGTCGTTATTACTAGTTTAAAACATGGTTTTTATAGTAAAATACACATAGTTTAAAAACGTTTCTATTTATATTTTTTACTTAAAAGGAACAAAATATATAATTAAATTTTAAAAAGGTGTGTTATGACTACAAAAAGCTAAAAGTTTTTTTTAGTTTAAGATGGTATTTTCTTCAAATTTCAAGAAACATTTTTTTTTTTTTTTGCATTTGGCTTAAAAAGATAAGTGAAAGAGAAACTTATGACACAAAAATTTAATTTGCAGAGTTAGGTTTGAAAATTCAGTAAGTAACTGTGATTGGCACGAATAATAACACAAATAAAGCGACTTTTTTTCAAATAAATTGAATTTACAGTTTATTTTAACTCTCCAAAACATTAATTCATGCATTTCATTGTAAGGGAAAATGCAACTGAAAACTAGCTGCAGTTAGATTATTGAAAACAGTAACCGAAAAACAGTTACAGTTTGTTGAAAAACAACGTGCATTTATGTCTAAACGTGAAGTAAAAAAAATAGTTCCCAGAAATACTAATATGTAATTAGTCTTTCGTATCGTTTTATGCAACAAGAGTTTAACTATACGATATTCAAGTGAACTTTTAAACGAACTTATGTGTCAGCTTTCAGATAATAATTTTTTTGTATGTTTTTTGAGTAATGGGGATATTGTGATCCATACATGAACTGTTAAAAGTAATAGTAACTGTTATTGCAAAACTCGACGTTTATAATTATACCCCCCCCCCATTTTATTGGTAATTATTTTATTGGCGATTGGTAATTAAGTTTAAAATATGAGTTAATAGAGTGCGATGAAATGTGGTAAATATATCCTAATATATATATTTATATATATATATGTTACGGCCAAAGCCGAAGTCCGGCCACTTCGCGAATTGGCCATACCTCTCGACCAAAGTGCGAAATAATTGAAACGATCAAATATTTCGCACTTTGGCAGGCCATTTCGCGAAGTGTCCACGATGTTCCGGCCAAAACGCGATGTGCTCATTCAAGAATGCCCGGGCAAATGTATACCGGGCAGTGGCACTTAACTAGACCTAGTATATATTTCGGACATTTACCAAACGTCTAGTTAAGTGCCACTGCCTGGTATACATTTGCCAGGTATATCCTACACTGATGTATTTTTAAGGTCAAGTGTCACTGCCCGGTATGCGCTACACTGATGTTTTTTTAATGTCAAGTGCCCCAGCCCGGTATACCCTATACTGATGTTTTTTAAGGCTCAGTGCCACTGCCCGGTATACATTTGCCTGGTATATCCTACACTGATGTTTTTTTAAGGTTCAGTGCCACTGCCCGGTATGCATTTGCCTGGTATTTATCTTCTAATCTATCGTCAGTAAGTATTAAAATATCGAATAAATGTAATTATATCATCGAATAAATGTAATTATATCCGGCCAATTCCCGAAATCAAGAAAAGATCGGACATTGGCCAGCCAATTTGCAGCGTTCTTGGCCAATTCGCGAAGTGGCCGAATTCGGGCTTTGGCCGTAACATATATATATATATATATATATATATATATATATATATATATATATATATCATACAGTATAATAATTTTACCATATACTTTTTCGTCGTGTACAGGTATTATAAATTCAGTACCTTCAGTTTTTTATTTACCTTTTAGTTTATTTGATTCTTCTGTTATTTTGCATATGACATAATCTATACAAAATAATAAACGCGGCTGTGTGTGTGTCTGTAATCACAATATATCGCCCCAGAAGCCTCGCCCAGGCACGAAACTCGGCACATAATTGTGTTTTGACATAATGAAGAAGTATTTTTTTTCTTTTTCAAAAATTTGGTTTAGTTTTTTAGTTATCAGTCATTTTCTAAGAAAATCTATGCTTTTTTGTCTTCAAAGAGCCATATTCAAAAAACTATTCGCGATTGCAACACTCGAGTACGCCATCTAGCGGGAGACTGTAAATATCGGGCATTAGTTCCCACATAACCATTGGCAATGACGGACGCCATTTTCTTAGCAGCAAATAGGAAGCAAAAATTCCCTAAGAAAAAGGTAGAACTTCTTGAAAAAACTAACCAGAATATGCCAAACATTGAAGCAGAACAAGCCAAGCATTTAAAGAACAATTTCTCAATAATTTTTACCTTTCTATTACCAACAACATTACTTCGGATTTCATGATTACTTGCTGTTACAGATGTGTGAATTTCGGTAAAGTAATTTTTTCTGTCTTCAATTCATTACAAATTAAAAGGAAGTCAACACTGCTTTCGTCATTCAAATGAATTAAGTGAATTCAGAACTGTAATAGTTATATAATATTCTTCTTCTTTATAGAATAGTATATATTTCTGTATCTATATAATTCAGAAAACAACAATAAAGAATCATCCGAACTACTTGAAATAGTTTCATTTGTGCCGATTATTAATAATTTTTTTATCGTTTTCTTTGGCAAGTATTTTTTAGTTTTGAAAGAATAATTTCAACTGGAATTCAGCTATTCTGTTTTCAAGCTACATATTCAAATTCATATCGAGATCTTACAATTATAAAATTTTGATGTGTGGTATGTTATCTAAAAGTAATGAAGGGATAATCTATGCATATATTATTTGAAAATAAAATTTTCAAGCGAAGACCATTTCATTTGGAATTCTGCGGATTTATAAAACAGGTGAGTGTTATGATTTTTATAATAAAAAATTTGCTTGTAAATATATTTTTTCTTATTTGATGATAGTTCTCTACAGAATGGTTTTTTACGTCTGATTAAGAACTATAAGAATATAAAAAAAGAAACATGAAAGTTTTTATTTCAATATAAAGAATTTTTGAAATCGTTTTTTATCCTAAGAATTCTTTATTTTACGTTTTTTAGTTTATAAGATTTTGATAAAAATTGTTGTCAAAATACTTTTTTTGAAAAATTAAATGGTATAGAATTATGTGTTTATGTATACTTCTTGTATATTCTAATGTTTGAAGAAATATGATTCAGAAAAGTATGGAGGAAAAATTCGGTACTTACGTATTAACCACAGCTACAGATTTGGCAGATTTTTAAGTGCCGCCAATCTACACTTAAAATTTTTGGAAAAAATCTTAAAATAAAACACTTTGTTTAAAATCAAAGTAGTCAATCGGATTTCGGTGGAAAATGGGCCAATATAGAGTTTAGCATAGATTCAAAACAAACTTTTCTCTCACCTGATTCTATAGCCATTATGAACTCTAATAAATAAGATTAAAAATGAAATAACATTTCCAAAACGGACGTTTACTAAGATAAAGTTTCATGTTATGGAAATTGGTACATTTTCGTTATATTTCACTCCATAAAATATTTCGCTCCTAAAAAAATAAAATTGCATCTTGTTTTGTTTTTGGCAAGTCCCAAAGACGCATTTTCGTAACACTAAAAAATAGCGACAAAAAAAGAATGGTTCTTTTTTTTTTTTTTTTTTTTTCGTATGAAATGAATGTTTGTATCGTATGAATGTAAAGAATGGTAAGCATTCTTTATTTTACGTTAAAATTTAAATGGGCCTTTCATGTTATACCATTAAATTTAGTAAAACTATTTCTCAGGCATTAGGTTTGAACTCTTATAAGAATATACCTATTTTTTTCTCTTTATTTACAAATATTTTTCCTATGTGTTCTGGATGTTCCTTCTCTTAAAAAAAAAAGAGATACCATTTTGTTTTCGTTTGCATAAGAAAGAAAACAAACATTTTTCTTTTTTAAATTTAATCAGCCACAATAAAGATGGAACGTTACAATGCTACATTAAAGACGTCTCCAGTGTAACTGAATGACTGTTCATATGGAAATCGCAGGGATTCGTCACATACAACAACGCCCCCTATAGTTCGTTGCGATCGCGAATTAAAAAATGCATATACTTTTCTCCACGCTTATAAATGTTTGCTAATGCGAACCTTACAATTGAAATATTAATTTTTGACAACTTAAACCAATAATATACGAAGGAATTAATTATTTAATTGTAAGGTTCGCATTAGTTTACATTTATCAAAGTGGAGAAAAGTATAACTTTTGTATTAAAAATGTGGCAACATATTCGATACGTAAATAGAACGCTTCGCTTTGATATATTTGTCGCTGTTCATAATTGTTATAATAAGTTTTTCTTCTTCCTTCCACGCTCTATTTTTTTTTCTTAAACGAAGACAATAATTTTTGTAGCGATATAAAAATAGAAATTGATACCATAAAAAATTATATAGAAATAGAAATTGATACCATAGAAAATTAATTCGTGTTCGTGTTCTTTTCATGTATTTAGCATTTTAGTTTTTTTTTGTTAAGCGTTGTAGCTATATAATATATAAAATAGAAATTTAATTGTTATTGAAGGATCTCTTTGGTTTTTGTATTCTTTATTTTAACAGTTTTTATTAAATGTAATTAGTTATTTTCAGAAAGTTTCAGTTTGCAGGTAAGTACTTAGATTTTAATATTGAAGTTCCATGATTTTCTTTCATAGTAATTGTTGTTCTAAAGTATTCGTTGACTTCTTAAAAACCCGATTACTGACATGGCAGAACCGCGTTCCAAAAAACTTTGTATTTTGTCAAAGAAAAAGATATTAAGAGATTCTCAAAGAAGAAGAAGTGCCCAAGAAACGTCTGTGGAACGTCAAAGAAGGATGGAACATGACCGAATTTCGACAAGCAATTCTAGAGCCCAAGAAGTATCAGAAAAACGTCAAAGAAGAGTAGAAGAGGATCGTGTCTCAACTAGCAGTGTTAGGGCCCGAGAAACACCTGAGGAACGTCAAAGAAGATTAGAAGATGTTCGTGTCTCAATTCGCAGTGCTAGGGTCTGAGAAACATCAAAGAAGATTGGAAGAGGATCGTGTCTCTACTAGCAGCGCTAGGGCCCAAGAAACATCCGAAGAACGCGGAAGAAGAATTGTCACTAATCTTCAGATTTCCTGCTATGTTTTAAAAAACTTTATTTGTTAAAACCTTTAGCGTGGCGGACAGCTGGCCGCCTTAAGCGGCTAGTTTATAAATAAATCTTTTAAAGTCCGTATGATGCCGTTTAAATGCTCATGTATGATGTAAGTAAGATTTTAATTGCATTTTGAGCATTCTAATTATATGTTGTCTCTTATCTCTCTATATTTAATGACCTGCCTATCAGTTCTTTATTATTGTAATTGTAATTTTATGAATTGTTTCGATATTATTAATGAAAGGATTTTCTTTAGCTATTTATTTTAAATACTAAAAAGAATAAAATTTTGTTTTATGACCATGGCCCCCAGTTTTATAAACCTAAAAGCTTGAGTTTTTCTTTCTTTTTTTTTTGTCAATGTCATTTAACACGATGTTCCTCCTAATCCCTTTACTCTTCTAAAGTCAACTCTGTATGTAAAGGAGAAAAGCATATCTTGTGAATTACTCAGAAGTTTTCCATATCATTGATTATTAAGAACAAAAACAACGTTCCCATTAAATTCATGATACATTCAAACATGAGGCATAGGCAAACCGAACACCACACGCTAAATCAGAAAACACTTTATTTTGAAAAATTCACCTCTCTGATCACAAGATATTTATCCATTTATTCTAGGTTAAACGCGGGCTCAGACAGTAGTTATTAGATTCAGAATATAAGGAAGGAATGCTTATCATTTATCTCCCAGCATTTGCATGAAACGGTTTTTGATTCGATTTCTCGATATGTTATTCGTAACTTAAGCAAAAATTTGCATTCTTAATGGTATTTTGATGGCCTACTCACCAACGATGAAGACATATTTTGGTTCGAATGCATACATTTATACGATCGTCTGGTTACGCTTTCATTCTTCATACCATACGCGGAACGTCTTGTTAGGCTTAGCGAATGAGAAAAAAATGGAACTATTTTGTAGCGACTGCATTCATTTTTTTATTTAATAGACGCAGATGATCTTAGTTTACCTTCTCGCTATACAAAATTTTATGATTTATGTTCAAATGTGTTATTTTATTTTTGAGAATGCTTTTGAGAGAAGAGAAAATGGTGTTTGAAAGGTATTACAGTGAAATAAAGTGCCGAATGCAAAATAGAATGCCACAAAAATGTCGGTATCAATAAGATTTTGTAATAAATTATCTGTGTACACAGAAGTATAGGCTTAAACGTAGTTATTTATAAGCATGTGTTAAAAACATACAATAGTATTAAATACTTAATTAACGTATTTTCAACAGTAGGCAACTCGTAGAGGAAGATTGTTATCATTAAGTAGACTCTTTCGCTGGAGTTTATTGTTTTTGCCCCTGCCAATGGATTGTTTATTAAGTTTAAATTCGCCATTTTGACTATGAATTATTTAAGATACGCTCAGGATACATGTACAAAAATATAAGATTTTTGTAATTTACTTATACTTTTTCTTTGCAAACAAAACACCGATGTCAATGAAACATTAATAGTGTTTTAACTGTTATTGACAATTTTTAAAACTGAATACGCTTTATTTATCCATATTAAAATGATTGTATAATTTATTATTATATAATTTACGAACGTATTCCAAATCGATCACTAGTTGCCTTCAAAGAGTCAGCTTCCGTTGTTAAGAAAAAGCTGGTGATTCAATCATAGAAACTTTATCAAGACTTACAAGATAACATTCAATAAAACGACATTTTTACAGCTCGGAATTAAATGTAGTGAAAGCAAAACAAGAGTAATTAAATCTAAAATAATATAGTGTTACCTTCTCCTATATGTTGTACATACTCGAAATCTTGAAATGTAGCATAAATATGCCCCAACTTAAATAACACACATTCATATTATTTTTAAACATTTTACTGGATTTTATTTGGGTGATAATGTGTGAAAAAAATAAAGTATAAAATTGCAACCGGCTTGTACATGGAAAGTCCCTGACACTCTTGATGGTGAACATTTTCCTCCCTGAGACAGTAGCCCTTTTTTAATTTTTTCAATATCTACTTAAAATTTTATATCTACAACTTTTATGTCTAGATGTGTATGACATGGGAAATAAAAAACACACTGGTTGTTACAGAACTATTAAATTATTACTATTTCATTGGCCATTTTGTTCAAGTAGCCTAATGATATTCTGCGTTTAAATGCATTAATTTTTAATGATTTGATTACAGACAAATTTTTCTGTTTGTATTAAGGGGACTGGAAAATAATGTCGATTCGGTGCATTTTATATTTGCTATCAAGATTTTATTTTTAATCCATAATGTATTCTCCCTCGTTAGCAACAACTTTTCAATGACGGATCAAAAATGAATCGAAATGGATCGAAAAAAAAATGAATTGGTTTTTAAGATTAACGAATATTTAATGAGCCAAAACGACATTACTTCCAGGTCCCCCTAATATAATTCTTAAATTTATAAAGTATCGATGAAAAAGTAGCATGAAATGCTAATGTTATGTAATGTTTTATTTTAGGATCGTATAACGCGATGTGAATATTAACACGTTTAATGCCACGCTAATTTTACATGACTTGCCCATCTGGCCAAAATAATTTTCTCACTATATTTTCCATTAATTTCTTCAAACCATTTTAGTAACGATAATAATATTAAAAAAATAAAAGCATTAAAAATTTACTCGAATTATGTGTTTCTAATAATCTTGACTTCGTCGGCCACCGGTAACCTCCGTGGCGCTACGAACAAACTCAGTGCCGGTCACAGGTGACCTCCCATGGCATTCAGCGTGTAAATATCATCAGAAAATTTTTAAAGTAATTATTAGCTAATAATATAGCCCGTTTTACTGTCCACCAAAATTTTTCATTAAGTAACGACAAATAACGTACTTAATACTAATATACGCTTGTGTTCAGAATCAAGAGAATTATCTTATTTGGTTGATTCTTTCCAGAAATATTGGATGAATTTTAATAAAGTTAGGTTTATAATATTAAAAAAATTTTTTTTTACAGTTGTAATAAACACACATGATCGTGTGTAACACTCAATGGAGTAATAAGATATGAAACAATGGTCACTGAATCGACACATCATCGCGTGTCACACTCAAAGAAGTAAAAAGATATTAAACAATTTGCACTAAATCTACACATGATCGCGTGCGTGTAAAACTCGATGGAATAAAAAGATATGAAACAATGGTCACTGAATTGAACAAAAAAATGGGTAAAAAGGTTCTCTATTACAAACATATTAGTCTCATGGCGTAATTCTATCATTTAAGTAAGACAAATTATAAGTACATTTGTCATTTAAAAATTAGAATTGTTCCTACTCGCTTATCGACGCTGTTTTCTGATTCTCTATGTTTTTGCAGACAGATTTCGAGTTACCTTCCCTTCTGAAGAACGTCTTAGACATGGGTGATGTTTGGAGATCTGGTTGGTGAATAAATCCGACAGTTATTTTCAATCTCCATAAAATAATTGCCTAGATGAGTTCTATGTAACCACTCACTGTTATTCTTTTAAATAAAACCAGCGTCTGGAAAGGAGATAAAAAGGACTCCGAGATTTTTTACCAATAAACCCAACTGGTCAGAGTACCTTTCCTGAACGCCAGACTTTTCAACAAAAACTCAACGTGCTTATGCCGCTAAAGACACTTCTCTGTTGTTGTGATAGATATCTCAAAATATTATGAGGCGGGTAATTAATCTCAGATTTCAATCGTCTGAAACTATTAACCAGAAACTATTAACGGATTTATAGTATCTAAAAATAGTAGGATGGAAGACAGTAGAAAAGAAATATGAAACCGGTTACCTAAAAATTAGTAAAGTTTTTACTTGTATGTACACTAACTTTAAAATTAATTCTTCGTTAATGAATCCCTCAGATAATAAGTCGTATTGGTTCAAAAAATAAAAGTATATGTTAGAAAAAAAAGGAAATAACATTTATTCATGAATTAACATGCTAACAAAAAAAAATTCAAGGTTTGAAAACACTCATAAAAACCAATTTTATTATAAAAGTATTTAAGATTTATATGTACTCTATACTATATACATACTCATAGCAAGCTAAAATAAAATTATATAATTTTAAACAAATTGTTCCTTTTTATTAAAAACAATGTTTATAGCATACACAATTAATGATTCTTAATGTATTGCAAAAACCATTAAAGATAACGTATTATCTCAAAGATAACGTATAGCTTTCAAACTAAATAAAGATATGCAGAATTTGATACAAAGTATTACTTAAGAAATTTCTTTCCATAAATTAACTCTCGCTCTATTTTAAGTAAAGGAAATTGCATTCATTAAAGCAAAATCTGTAGTATTTTAACTTAAAACAAATTTTACAAGCTAGAATCATTAAATTTATTAACGAGCCATTAAGTTGATTTTAATTATTTCCAACCCTTAATGAGTTAAACTACAGTCGGCACTAAACTAATGTAAAGTCGGGAGCCTCGTTTAAACGGAATTTTAACTTTTCTTAAAATACATTATTTAGGAAGTTTTGAAGAAAATTATCTTTTTCCTAGTAAATTAAACAAATTAGTATTGTAGGTTTAAAAGGGTTTCTGCGTTATACTTATAATTTCTTTTTGTTTCGGGTTCTTATTTTATTAAAATTTGAGGAGCTGATTAATATTTACAATATTGTTCAGCGACCTTAAATAAATTTTACGATTTTATGGATAAAGAGTTTAAGAATCATACCAAATAAAAACAATTTAAAGAATAGTAAAATATTCAGTATTAAGCATCGAAAAAACTTGAATGCCGTGTAGAATATTTGTTTTCATAAGTTAGATAAAGAAATATAATTTATTTTACTATACACAATTAAGTTTCTGACTCACTTAAATGATGTGCAATTAAATTACTAGCGGTTTGAAATACATTTTGGATATAATTTTTCTTTGTTAAATAAGTAATATAAACTAAAATCACTGGCGCGACAGCCCATAGAGGGTTAAGGCCTACTGGGCCCCTCTCAGTTTTCTTGACCTTGATCTCTGGGGTGCAGGAGCAGATGTTTCGATTAGGTGGTCAGCCCGACGCAAATCCCCAGTGTTTAGTTCCCAAGCTTGCTTGGTGCTCATTTATCGACCTACTAAAGGGATGAAAGGGTGAGTCAACTTTGTTCGGCTCGAGGATCGAACCCAGGACCAGTAGCACGGGAGAGCGAAGCGCTACCACTTAGCCACCGGGCGTCTATAAGTTATATAAGTAAATTATAAAAAAGATAAAACAATATAAGTAAATTAAAAAAAAGATGAAAAAAATATAAGTAAATTAAAAAAAAAGATGAAAAAAATATAAGTAAATAAGAATTAATCAAAGTAAATAAATAAAATCAACGATGCAAATTTTACTGCTATTTCATTTTTGCTATTTTTTGCTATATTACGTTTCAATACAAAATTAGTGCTAAGAGGAGAAAAAAAAATATTTTGCACTTTGTACTAGGAGAAAAATATTCTGCTTTATAGAAAAATTACCGTACTGTAGGGTAATGTTCTGGTCAAAAAATATATAGTTTTGGTAATAAAAATTAATATACGGTATTCAATCATTAAAATTACGGTAAACCAATCATTTGGTAATTTTTCCGTTTATATGAAAATGGTTTGTCGGAAATTCTGTTTTTCAAATATATAGTACTTATTACCACGTATATATTATAAAATACAAAACTGAAATTAAATTTTAGCGTATAAATTGTTAATATGTCATGTTCTAAGATCATCACGATAAAATTATGACATATTTTCAAATTTACCAATTTAATCACATTGTATCAAATTTACCAAATTTTATTAACCAGATTTTATTGTTAATTTTCCCAAAATCATTACCAAAGAGCTTCGTAAAAATTGACAAAATTTCTGGTATTCCTATAGAACCAGATTTTATCACAATTTGATAATTTTTACCATACTTTTTTTCAGTGAACAGTTTAAGTCATTAAATTTTAAGACTCAACACTTATAATTAATTTTGTATTATCTTTAATGCAGATTATATTGCCGAATTCTTTAAATGCATTAATTTCATTCTAATTATTGAACGGTTTGCTAGAATTTCATTAGCTTTTAAAATCGAAAAAAGAGAGAGACTTAAATTTTACATTCGTTTTTTTTTTTTCTCAAATTTATTTTAAAATATTTAGATTCTAAATAGATGAATATAAGTATAAAGTTTGCTTCATAAAAAAAAATATGCAAAAATTTATTAAAAAACAACATTATTACGTAAAAAAATAATAAAAAAATAATAAAAACAGACATTAAAGCAATTTTTTTTAAAATTCCTAATTTGAGAAAAGTTCCACTTTCGCGCAGTTTCTTATAATAATATATTAAAAGTGATTTCATAAGGCTCCGTTAATAATGACTTTCGGTATTAAAAAAGGTGAACTAGAATTTTATGTTCTGAGAAAAAAGAATGGTCAAAACTATCAAACATAGTAAAATTTACCGCGTTTCTGCCTCTATGGGAACACCATTAAGCATGGTAATTTTTACCGATCACGTTGGGAATGATTTTGGTAAAATTAATAAGGAAATATATGGTTTTATAATCTGTGTTAAAATTTGGTAAGTGTATTAAAATTTGGTAAATTTATCATTAAACCTTTAAACATGGCATATAAACCATATGAACATGAAAATTACCAGATGAATAAGTAAAATACTGTATATTTTGATTTTATTAATAAAAAATTTGATTTATAATAAAATATTTGATTAAGAGAAATGTCATTACCATACAATGCAAAAATTTTACCAGAACTTTTCCCCCCGCATATTATTGTTTTACTTACGGTAACGAAAAAACATTGAATACTAAATATTATCTTAAATAATATTTTAAAATAATTAATATTAATAAATATAATAGTGGTCAATATATAAATGTGACATGATAATGCCGCTCTATTCCACCGTTATTAAAATACACTTACCTTTTCGCATCAATTCAAAAAATGCATACACCGATTCAATGACGTTAAATCTTAAATTGACTCACCTAAAAAGAAAATTTTTAAATTAGCAACAAAGCTCTTTAGTTTTCACGTCGTACAATTTAAAGCAAAAAAAATTTTTTTGAAAAGTAACGCCTAAATACAAGTATGAAATGGAGATAATAACACTTGAGTAATTTCACAGCATAGGCTCTTAGCTTTTACATAACAAGCTATTGTAACAAGCTCTTTGTTGATTATATCGAAGAAACCATAAATTTTTACTACTTATATCCTAAACCTATTGAACTGTACGACGAAACAGTAACCGGTAAAAATTGGTCATGTATGACTTGCATACCAAAAGATAATCACTAAAAAACCATGATACTGATTGTTAGTTAATCAAAAATAGCATAATATTTTAAAAATTACAGAAAGGTTAAATATTATTAAAATTGCTGAACAAATTCTCCTTGGGCAAACATAAATACTCTAATACACTGTAAAAAAATGTCAATCAAATTACAGTAAAAAGTGCCTGCACTCAAGGTACCAGTACTTTTTACCATAAAATCCCTTTCCCCGTTATCTACTTTTTACTGAAAAATCCAGTACCATTAATTGACACGGGAAAACAAGACTGTGTGGCTTTTGACTAAAGCAAATCATGGGCCTGTTTCTTAGCCCGATCATACATTTTTAAGAAAAGATTTTACATTTTTTGCTTTAATTGAAGATACCTTCACTGTAAAAAATTACCGTAATAAGCACCGGCTTACAGAGCGGCATTTTGTTACGGAACAAAAATTCTGATATACCGTTATTTTTACATTAGTAATTAATGTTGAATCACTCAACTTAAAAAAAATATTACTTCAAAATTTATGGTATAATACTTTACGGTAAAAATGAATTTTATGGATGACTTATCAAATGTGACTGTACTTTATACAGTAATTTTATCCCAAATTTTTTACAGTATATCAAATGAATTATCTTTCATGCCTTATATCAAGAAAAATTTAACTGAATTATTCATTAGTTTTTTAATAAATCATATTAATAGAATAAGAAAAAGATTTTGAGCATCTACCAAAACTTATTTAAAATTTACATCAACAATTTTGCATACATGTTCAAATTGATCCTCTTACCAGGTAGCAAAACGATATTATTTAACATTAGAAAGATACAATATAATACTGCCTTGCTAGAAAACCCTAGACTTCAGAATCCTATCTTCTAATAATAAATCTAATATTTATATAAGATTAAATAGTATGCGAGCTAACATTCGAATTAATAAAATTATCATCTATTTGATTAATGACTGTGGACACTTTTTTTGGGAAAGGGCACTTTATGTTATTTATAAATACAAATTTACTTATTTAAGAAAACAATAAATTGAAATTTTCAATAAAATATCATTTCTCACCAATATAATTTTATGCCAAATAACGCAAGAAAATATTCGTGGAAGTAAATTCTGTTTGCGAATAATTAACTGATAACACTTTTTCAACTGTTGAGTTGTTGATTGTTTACATCGCTATATTTTTCGTGGTCGGTATCTAGAATGAATCTCAACAACTTCAAAGGTAATTATAATTTAGAAATTTCTTATTAAACTTTCTAAATTTATAATATTAGTTGACATAAAACATTAAATTTATATCGTAGGTCGTGTTTTTCCTTAACTTAAATATTAACTAGAAAAGTAAAGTAATATAAATCATTTCAAAGCATGATGTGCAAAAGAGAATAATGTGTAGAAACATTCAATGTTCTAAATAATCTTGTCTGCTTAATCAAAACATTTAAGTATTAAGTTAAAGCCCATGTGTCAAATAAAGTCAGCAAATATTATGATTGTTCATTAGTGACAATGAGTAGTTCGCTCGTAGTAATTGGCTTTTCTGTTAAAAACGTATTGTCTAACTATTAATAATAAGGACTGCAGTTAGCTCATATGCCTGTAAACCACGTTCGCTCTGCTATTCGCCTGCGACAAAATTTTTCTGCATATATAATAAAGATAAAAAACTGTTGTCTGTAAAAAATTTGCCATATTAAAACAATTAGAAAATTAATAATCTGGTACTTTTAACTCAGTTAAAACCATTACATAAAAAATTTGAAATTTTATATATAGGACAAACGATATTGTTTCCTTATTAAACATGAAATTAATTTCATGTTTAAAATATTGTAAAATAATAAATTCAACATTTTTATTTCCATTTCTTAATATAGACTAATCTGCATGTTTTTGAAACATTATTTATATTAATTTATAAACAATTAAAAAATAAACGATAATATAGTCTATTTAAAGTGATGTTTACGTTGAATGAATATTATATAATAGTAATAACAGTAGTAATAATAGTAGTTATAGTAGTCATAATAGTAATAACAGTAGTAATAATAGTAGTAACAGTAGTAATAATAGTAGTAACAGTAGTAATAATAGTAGTAATAGAGCAGAGCTGGAAAGTAGTACAATTTTTATTTTCTAAATATTTGTGCAAATTTAATTTTGATAAAACACAATATTTACTACTTTTTTTGGTTTTGAAATTTAAATGTTATGCAAATTGTTTAGCTAAAATTATTAGCTTTGTACATACTACCTTTAAATAATCATGGAATAGTTGCAAATTTCTGATGTACCGTTGTAAATTATTTTTTACAATATAAATAATTATTGGAAATTTTTATAATATTAGATGGTTTCCTAGTTTCACTCCCTGAAAATATTTCTATCGATGCTTTCGGGTTTCGTTTCAAGTATTTTGTAAGTGAAATCTCAGACACTAAAAGAATAAAGTTACGTAAGTAATTAATAGAAGTAAGTAATTTGAATATTTTGAAATTATTTTCCTTATTGTCTCAATTATTACAAAAAAAAAACAATTTAAAAATTCAAACAATAATTTTATCTTAATCTTGTAAAAATCTTCAATTAGAGCTACAGTTTAATTTTTTGGAAATAAATAACTTACAGTCATAAGGGAAATTTTTTTTTCAAGTTAAAATTTCCATTCAATTCAAAAGTAAATTTAATTTTATCTATATACAGTGTGGTTTTTATTGTATGACTTCAGAATATAAGTAATGTTTGATAATTGTGAAATTAAAAATAGCTAGAATATTGACTCCTATAAAACATGTTCTATAAACTAACAAATTCAATTGAGATTTTGATAAAATCGGGTAATTTCTAAAAACAAATAGTAATACATTTAAAATTAAACACTTGAAATTTATAATGATATAAATTTATCAGAAAATGCATTGCACAGAGAAAAGTAAAGAGATATCAATAAAAATTTAGCCACTCAAGCATTAGCTCTTAATTAAATTTGAAATACATATTCATTCAAAAAATTCAACTGAACACAATATATACTTTGGAGTAAAACGGATGAAAATGGATGGTAGCAGAAATCGTAATGTAATTTAATTTTGTATTTTTGTATTACTAAGTAAATAATGCATGGAATGACATTATAAAATTATTGTTCTATGTTTTACTGCTTCACAACAATGCAGAAAATTACGTCGCAGAATTATTTTACTACCATCGAAATCTTCCCCTCGCTTATTCCAAAAATAAAACACGATGCAAGTTAATAACAGAAAATATAAAATCAAATATTATATAGCATCAAAATCGCTGCAAAATAATATTACGGAGAAAACTGGTTAATATTAGTTTGTATAGAATCTAACATTAAATAATACTGAGAAAACAGCGACTTTTTGTATATTTTTAATATTGGAAAGTTAAGCAAGACAACATTTGATTTCTATTGTTTTCTGATGTGTCTAATATTAGGTGCTACTTGGGTTATTATGCCTCAAAGCAATAAATATATTTATAAAAAATATTATTTGAAGTCTAATCATTATTCATTTGGCGAACTTTTATTTCCCAAATCAATGATCATTAAATACAGCAAATAAATCAATATCCGTGTCTGATCCGAACAGAATCCGAAATGAATACTTTATTAGTTCTATATCTCTAAGCGAGCGTTTCCGATGTTTCTATTTAAGGAAATGGTAATATCTCTCGATAATAATCAAGGTTGAAGTTACTGAAAAATAATCAGTGTCATTAGCTCAAACAATTACTACGTTTTCCTCCTTTAATGATTCTTCTCATGGCCTTAGCGGTCCTTAAGTGAGAGATTGCCAATTAGTTACCTTCAGCTATTTCAAAGGGTTTCGTTTAGCGCATGGAGAATCGCTGTATTTTTTAATTGCAATTACGAAGTCTATTGGTGTTATGTTACATTGTATGCATGTTGTGTTTGTAAAATTCAAGTGTACTTTCATAATAATATTGTGTAATGATATGACTTGTTGTTGAAGCAGTTAATGAAGTTATTATAGTTTAAGGATGATAAGTTGTTGATAAAAATATTGGTAATACAATATAAATATTTTCAAAACTTAATATAAAAGTTTTTGAGAATTTTTTACTTTGAAATTCATAGTTTTGAAGATTTTTTCACTTTAAAATTTGAGAGTTTTTGAATTTTTTTAAAAATCTCAAAATTTTTGTTTTATTTGGACAATATTTATAATTGATAATAAGGATGCCATATATAGTCAAGTACCTATATTTAATTAAAAAAGCATGTGTTTCGAAATGATTGTAAACTGTAAAAAATTAGGGATAAATAAACTACCAGCTGTCTGAGTGCCGGTTTTTTTTACTGTAAAATCTATTTCTACTCGAACATGTTACAGAACAAAAAATCTGATATACCGTAATTTTTACGGTAATAATTACCGTGAATTCTGTTGTAATTATTAGCAAAATAAAGGTGACAGCTATTTTGAATTAGTATTTAATATGAACTTGGAAATAAAGAGAAAAGAACGATTAGAAAAAATAAACTCAGATATATAAGAAATAGAAGTTGCCAGATTACGAAAGTGCAACTCTCTACAAGATAAACAAAAAATAGCGTGAGGCTCGCTGATAGCATGCTCGATTTATAACAAATTCACTGAAACACTCTAATTTAAAAATATTACTCTGAAACTATTTTATAATGGTATTTTATTGTACCGCAATTTTAACACTATGATGGTATTTTACGGTAAAATGGATTTTACAGTAAAATGGATTTTACAGATAATGCACCAAAAGTGACGGTACTTTATACCGTATTTTGATCCGGCATTTTTTAAAGTGTTGCAAAAAAAAATTTTCTTTTCTTATTCTTATGTCAACAAAATTTAAACTGAATTCTTTATCAGTTTGGTTAATAATTAATATTAATAAAATAGGACAAATATTTTAAAAATCTTCCAAAATTTACTTAAAATTTTATCTACGTGTTCAAACTGGTTGTCTTACTTTGTATCTAAATTGTTAATGTACTATTTGCTACTAGTATTAAAAAAAACTATTTTCAGGCTAATAATTATTCATTTGGCGGACTTTAATTTTTCATACCAATGATCATAAAATACAGCAAACAAATCAATATTCGTGTCTGATGCCAACAGAATCTGAAATGAATGCTTTATTAGTTCTATTATAAGTTATATCTGTAAGCGAACGTGTACTGATGTTACTATTCAAGGAAACGGTAATATCTCTTGATCAAAGTTGAAGTTACCGAAAAATAATCAGTGTCATTAACTCAAACAATTATTACGTTTTCTCCCATTAATGATTCTCCTTCGTATCCTTTGCAGTCCTTAAGTGAGAGATAGCCAATTAGTTACCTTGAGCTATTATAAAGAGTCACGTTTGGTGTATGGAGAATTCCTGCATTTTCTAATTGCAATTGCGAAGCCTTTTGGTGTTGGGCTTATATTGTATGCATTTTGTTGCTGTAAAATTCAAGTGACCTTCATAATGATTTGGTGTAATGATATAACTCGTTGTTGAAGCAGTTAATAAAGCTATTCTAATTTAAAGAAGATAAGTTGCAGATAAAATTATGGGTAATACAATGTAAATAATTTGAAAACTCAATATAAAATCTGAAAAAATTTTGCTTTATTTGGGCAATAAGTATAGTTGCTAATCAAGAGGCTAGACAATCAAATACCGATATTTAATTACAAGGGCTGATCTAGTGAAGAAATTATACTTTTTTGCGTATAAAAGTAGACTATTCTAAGATAATTAATTTAGTTTCAACCCTTTGACGTAGGTTGAAACATCGTTGCCTTTTTTATACATATTATTTCCAACTCACTAATTACGAGCAAAAATATTTTTTTGTACTTTTATATAATAAAAAACAGCCTAATGGTTATTAAAAAATATGCCAGATTATTTAGGATTAAATTAATACTAAATTGGTACTAAATTATATAATACAAAATAAGTAGTTTAAAAAAATTGTTTTTCATTTATATCCAAACATTTATCAATATTTGATTTTGTAATTTAAAGAAATTTCAATGATGAATAACTGTTTCGCTTAGACTAAATAACTGCAAATTTAACAAAATTATTGTTTGAAAGTGAGCAATTTTGGAAAAATTCTACCTATAATGAGGCTTTTTATAGAATAATTAATTTTGAAAATTAAAGAAACTTCAAAAACGAATAACTCTTTCTCTTAGTTCTAAGTAACTGCAAGGAAGTGATAATTTTAAAAAAAATAAGAGTTTAGATATGTACCGTGTTTGCAAGAGTTTACCTTCAACTCAGTAAAAGACACTGACTTTTCATGCTGTATTTCATAACCACAAATTATTAAAATGCTAAATATAATATGTTTCACTTATTTGAACCTCAATTAATACAAAAAAAAAAAAAAAATGAAAAAAATAAAAAAAATATGTTTAATAAAAATTTTGCGTCCAAGGGCTAACAGCTTATGGTTGTTGTTTTCAATAAAATTATACCCTTATCAAAATGAATAGAGAATTAATGACTTAATGATTTACTAATCGTCCAATCTATAGTATTTTATTTGTAATTAAAACCTATATTTTATGAAAATTTAAAGTATGAAAACTAGAAGTTTGATGAAAAACTATTAAAGGCAATGGCTCTTAGATATTGATTAATATACAACGTTATTATATAAAGAAGCTAATAAAAAGTTAGGTTATTATAAAGTAGGTTATTATAAGCTAACTTTGCTGACTTATGACCCCTAGTGAGAGTACTGATAAGCAAACAGAAAAATCTTAGTGCCGTTAGAAAAATTTAGTTATGATAAAAATTCGAAATTTTCTAAGGCCAAAAGTTCAAAAAATTTTTCCGAAAATTCAAAATTTAATCCTTACTATTAGCTCTATATTTACCTCTATTGAACGCGCTATGGCACAGTTTTAAGAGAAGGTACAACAATTGCTCTTGTTCTTTGGCTTAAACAACAAGAGACTTACAGTAATAAGAAATTATCACGCTTAATTAGCTGAACGAACAAAATATCGCAAATATTATCGCATGTCTGTTACAGGAATTGTCGGCTGAGACAAAACCAAAGCTTTTATTTGTCTCTGGCATGTCGCTATTAGAGCTGAAAATTTATTGTATGAACTAAGAGGTTTCAGTTCAAAATAATTAAATGGCACAATCATCATATACATCAAGAAAAATTAATAAGATTAATCTCGATTAATAAGCTGGGGCAAACTGAATGAGACGGCCTTGGCTGGAAGCTGACTGTAATACCTAACAAGAAGAATCTCTTTATTTTAATTCAAGTCATTAGTATATATGTCTAATTGAACGATAACAGATTTATATCTTGTTTGTTTGATAAACACTTAATATTTCCAGTTTCTTACTTATAAAGAATGTTACATGAAAAAGTTAAATTAATATTTTTCTCAGCGGAAAAATTAGTTAAGTTATTTTTAACCTAAACTTACTCTTACAAATATAAGATGTTATTCACAATTAAGATAAGTTTTCTGAAAATAAATAAATAAATATTGATATAAAAAGACATGAATATATTATTTACATTCATGCAAAGAATTTATTATCGTATAAATGTTAAGCAATTTATTATTTATAATTTGTTTGATAATGTCAAACAATTGAATCTTTTTTCACTATCTTGCTATTTTCATGAACCAATTTATTTGTTCTCCTTATTTTATAAGTATTTAATATTTTTCAAAGTAAAAGGGTCCTACTTGATTGACTATTTTTTACAAATACAGATTACAAAGTCAGCAACTTTCCGTTGAATTTATAAAATCTTCAAACTATATAGATTTGCAATTATAATCATCAAATTTTATTGTTCTTTATTTAATTTACTTTTTCAAAATCTTTTGTTTATAAAACCTCAGCATATTTCCACCAAGTCATCAATTCAACAGACCCATGTAATCTGAAGAATTTTTTTTTTCCCTGTCTCATTTATAACTGCACAATGAAAATGTAACTGCAAGAACAAAACAAGAAAACAGAGAGAACATTTTTATAAAGAAAACAAAACACAGACAAAAAATGTATAAACAAACTCTTGGCGCTCAACTTCTTTTATAATAAAGAGAAAAACAAAACCGTTGGATAGCGTAAAAACACTAGCCCGAAAACTTCCAGAGAACAATTGAATTAACCGGCCCGCATTGCACACGTTTCGCTGTAAAAACTCCACTCTGGCTTTTTATAGAATGAATAAAAAAAAAACGAAAACAAAAGGCATACTTCCAATCCGTTTTATAAAACTGTTCAGTTTTGAAGTGAAATGAAGTGAGTCGGACAGCTGCCCAGAAGTCGGTATTCATTTATTTAATCAAGCAAAACTTTTTTTTCTCCCTAGAGCAGATGATTTTAGTTTCGCTTTTTGCCATTTTCTCTTTTGAACTCAGATAAAAAAAAAAAAAAGAATAATGAAGATTTTGCTAATCCCTATTTATTCACGTTCGCAAAGTCTGAATGCAGTTTAAAAAAAGGTATGAAATGTAATTGATTTTTATATTAAAAGTATTTTAAAAAGAAAATACAGTTATGCTTTGATTTCCAATTCGTTCAATCTTTGCCTATTTTTCTCATTTAAAGGGATTTTCTTAAAAGTCATGAATGTAACGTACCAAAAAGTAACAAAACAGAAATACATCAGGAAGGCATGATTCTGACTACTTAGTATAAATGTATATAAGCTGCAGTTTCTTATAATGTAAAATCGTTTTTTCACACTTTGTATTTAAACAAAAGCAATACCTAACATTTACTTTTTAATTACCTACCTATCTATCTATCTATCTATCTATCTATCTATATATATATATATATATATATATATATATATATATATATATATATATATATATATATATATATATATATATAGTTACATCAATGTTAAATTCTGCAGTATAACGCTTAACCTTAAATACAACTCAAAAGACAAAGGAACTCCTGAATCAGGCATTGAGTAAAACTTGCTTTCACGGAAGACTTTTCCTTTGTATTTTCCTTACAACTTACATATGCATTTAAGTTACCAAAAACGAAGAAAACTTCCCAAGGTTAGCCCATTTCCAAGACAACAATAATTCATTATCTGCCTTTCATGGGCGATACCTTTTATTCATCAGCGTTAATGCAATTTTAATAATATTTTTTATCTTTTTAAAAAAATTTATTGATTATTGTCATGATCTAAACTATTAATAGTAACTCATGAAAACTATGATGGATGTACCGACATTTGTCTAATATTGGTGATACCTTTTTTTCCCTCAGCACTGTTGTAATATATATGGGTGATTCTTTGGAAACATGACAATTCGGACCAAAACATTTCTTTAAATTTAAAGTCTATAAAATAATCTAATTTTTTTGTATATTTATCTAGTTACATTTATTAATATATCTTACAGACAACAGTGTAGTTTATTGACATTTGCTGAAGAAAAAAATAAAATAGAAATTCACTAATCTTGAATGCTAGGAAAATGACATATTAGCTTAGAAGTTTAAAAAACAGTTCTTTTAAGCTAATAGTAAGTAACTCAACTTAAGCATTTATGTTAGATGGACCATAAATTGCTTAAATTAATTCTTTTTATCCAAAGTAGAAAGAATCAAAAATGTTTTTGTTGCTGATATGTAGAGAATAAAATTGTGTATAATAATCAATCATTAAATAAATAAATAACTTTGATTACATTCAAGCATATTACAATTATACATAAACTTGGTATTAGGTTAATATTTTCTTTCTCTCTTTACAGTATGCTGTTTACAAAAATTTCTGGTAACACACAAAAATTTCTTGCATTCATAAGCCAGGATAATGACAAATTTGCCATTTTATAGCATTTAACTTTACTTTAATTTAACATTTCGGCCTAAGACGTTTACATTCCGCAGAAAACAACAGGATTTCTTGAAATAACTCAGGTAAATCTATGTAGTTTATGTTATTAATTGTTTCAAGAAGACATGAAAATGATGACAACATAAAAAACTACTCACCTTGAAAAAATTTTTGAAATAGATTTTGAACCAGAAAGTTGGTTCTTTATTCATACAACAAGACATGTTCAGATAGGAGGGTATCTAACCAATCTATTAACATAAGATATTGATTGCTGGCTCTATCTATCTATTTTGGTTATAAACCACTAAATAAAAGTAGCCAGGAAAATGATAGATTTTCTTGTGACAAACAAATTATTGAAAGAAAAAATTATTTTAAACGATGTTTTTGTTAATAATATCCTCTGCGTATATTTTAGAAATGCTTATACCGGTTAATATAAAAAAAATTAGATATTGAAAAATTTATGGGAAATTTTGAAGCTAGTTATTATTGGAAACATTGTTTGTGACATGCCAGAAACATGAAATTTTGAAGTTCAATTTAATGTTTTAAATATACAAAATAGTCGATGCTAGTACTAGGTTATTTTTAAATGCTAACAGCAATGCTATTTATTAATTTCTTTTTTAAAAAAAGTTCATTTAGTATTATAGTAATAGATCTTGGAGCAAGGGACAGTGAATTGTCATATTTCGTGAGAATCACCCATATACATTAAAAATCATTTTAAAAGTATTTAATAACCCTTGTCATGTTTTGAAATATTAATTGTAACTGTCTACTATTGGTGATATCTTTTTTTTTTAATCGGCATTGCAATAGTTTATATGTATTAAAAATCCTTTAAAAAGTACTTCATGACATTTTCTTCATTTTATAAAATTTGCAATCGTTTCGAAATTTATAATTTTACCAACCATAGTGAAAATATGTACCGGGTAAAGTACCTGATATATTTTAACCGGAATAAGGAGGATTGTCTCGGGTACTTTCATGATTGAGAAGTACCCATCTTCACATCAAAACATAATTTTAACAATTTTAATGAAAATGTTGTTAAATAAACAAGTCAAACTTTTTATTTATGAAATATTGTACCAACAAAAAGAACAGTAATAATTAATTAGTTTGTTTTTCATTAATAACGCTCAAATTGCTTTTTTTTTCCTAAAATAATAATTCTTATATTTGAAAATAAATACTAATTAGGATATTTTTGAGCACGCATTAACATTAACTAGAGAATATGTAATGTACAGATTAAATAACTATAAATATGTGTCGAAACTACCAAAATTTGGTCAAATTTACTCTGTTTCTGGCTCTAAGGGAACACCAAAAAGCTCGGTAATTTTGATTGCAGTGATTTGATAAAAGTAACAATAAAATATGATTTTAGGCATCAAAACCATTTATTCGGGGAAAATAATTTTTTTTTTTTTACTATATTTGTGGTAATAAGAACTGTAATTTTGAAAACTAGACTTGTCGATAAACCGTTTCTCATTAATGGAAAAAATATCAAATGAATGGTTTAAATACCGTATAATTTGGTTTGATTTATCAGAATCATTGATTTTTCACCAGAAATGTTATTACCGTACAGTATAATTTTACCTTAATTTTTTTCTACTTGTATTTATAAGCTTAAATAATAATTATTTACGCTCTCTTTAATGAACACAAACTAATTTCCTCACTAAATGTAATAAAATCTTCCAACAAAACTATTGCTCAGATGTATAATAAATAACGAAATCTAAAGATATCTGGAATAAATGGTGCATGATTCATTAAAACAATTGTATGTGCAACTTGTATGACTACTTATGCTAAACAGGAAGTTACGATTAATTAATCGTAATTTCTTTCAAAGTGAATGTGATTAGTAATAAAACGTTTAAAAGGACTATCAGATAACTATCTAATCGTCGTATAAGCATTCTGTGTTCCAGTCATTCGATTGTATTCAATTATTTACATATATTCGTGGAAAGTTAGCAGTAAGCAATTCAGTTCAATTGCTCATTTTGACTTTCGGTTAGGGAAATACTAATAGACAGACTCATTAATATTGCTATAAATACATATTAATGTTATCAGTGGCATTTTCTTGAAGCATTCTACTGAAAATAATCAAGAGCTTTCAATTCATAAATTACAGCATTTATCAAATACTTTATTATTGCAGATCCAGTTTGTCATTCTTTCTCTTAAAGATAGAGGTAGCTCTAGTAATAAAATTGATTAAAGATTATTTTTTGAAAACGTGTTATTTTCTTTAAATATTTGTTTTGCTTTTTATTTTAAAAACAAATATTTTCCTTTCAAATGCAAGTAATCTTTAAATTAGAACGAATCTAAGCGGAGAATTGTTTACGAAAAACTATTTCAAAAATAAACTTAATATATAATTGTATGGAAGAATAGTTTTCATCTCGAAAAAATAAACTCGGACAAATGTTAACAAATCATGAAAGAAATACTGAAATTTCTATGGACGCAATACTTTCTCCAAATTGGAGCAACTCACATTCTGACATTTTGTCTCAATTTTTGAGCTATGCCTTTTTAAAGATGCCAAGTCTTTTGATGTTTTGTACAAAATTTTGCTTAAACTAATCAGAAAATTGATTGAATTTAGGTTTAGGGAATAAGGAGGATCTTATTGGGCTGTTAAATTCTCAGGTAAATGTGCTCCCTACTTAAGTGCTGCTAGAGCTATGTGTTAGAGTAAAATCGCGTTAGAAGATTATTTAGTTGTTTTTTCAAACTCTCTTGCGAAGAAAAAAAAACTTTAAAAGTACACAGAAGAAAATGTAGGCTCAAATGTCAGGAAACTTTCTTCGTTTTTGACGAAACAATTTCCTGGTATATGTTCCGAGGAAAAAATTCGTCAAATTGACGAAAAAACTGTTGTCACTTTTCGAGAAAATGAATTTCATTCAAATTAAAAAAATATTTCATCACTATATTTAAAAAACAACAACATTGAAGTGTGTAAAAATGTAATTTCCCTAACAATCACTTTATCGTGGGCACCATATAGGAGCATCAATATCCTCCTAACACAAGAAGGACTGTTAGAACATAGAGATAAATTATACCCATGACTGAAGAGGGACTCAAATTTGAGATCTTCGTCTCTTTCACCACCATACACATGGTCAACTTTTTTCGTCACTGTATTTTCGATCATCTAGTCTTAATTCGAATTTCGTCATTTTAGTGAACAATCTCCCACTCTGCCCAACGATGAGGTTTTACGCATCAGCATAAATTTATGACAAAGTGATTCTCAAAATTAACGAAATACTGCTCAGCGATTGCTGAATCGTCAAAAGTGAGAGTTTTGTTTTTGAGTGTGCATAACGTTTCTTAAAATGAGTTAGTGACAAATTTTTGATTTTAAAGTTTGCCCACATTAATTTGTGTCACCCTGAAGAGTGGATTTAATATGAAATCATTGGTTTAGCATCCATATGTACTAGATTGAATAATTCATAATAGTTAGCAAATAACTTGATACCTAACCCTTTGATAGTCATAAAGCTATAAACCAAAATTTTAAACAAAATAGTAAAAATCAAATTGATGATGATGATGAGAAAATCCCTTTTAACTCTAAAAAAATTATTTAGTGCTTTACATTATTGTCCGAAAAATTAAATTTTCCTGTCAAACTATTAATTTTCTTTAAAAAAAATAAATTATTTATTTGATGCAGGCCATCATTTATAAATTAAAATGTATTGGACAGTGTTGTTTTATTTCAAATGAAATTACTTCAATTAACTATTGAATGTTTAAAAAATTTTGTATTTTTTAAAAAAGTTCATTTGAATTAAAATTATTCTTAAAAAGCACACTTACTTCCTCATTCTGAATTCCACTTTCTAAAATTTTATTGGAATGATAACTATTTCTACCATGCAATTATACATATAGTTTTTCTTCTGAAATAGTTTTTCTTAAATAATTCTCCGTTTCGATTCGTTCCTATTTAATGATTACTTGCATTTAAAAAGAAAATATTTGTTTTCTATTTTAAATAAAAAGCAAACAAATATTTAAAGAAAATAACAAGCTTTCAAAAATTAAACTTCAATCAGTGTTATTTACTGGTGAAGTTATTTTTTTCTTTGTTTTTCCAAAAATGTATGTTTTAATAGCCTGTTTTAAATCCTTACTTTTAGAAAATTTCAGTTTTTGATTGTTTATTTTTTTCAGATCAATAATTTGTTTTAAACGTAATTACTTCTTATTTATTTCCATTTTATTCGTAAGTTTGTTTTTAAAAATGTTTTCTGCTTAAAGCGATATCTAAGCAATACACACCAAGCGATTTGCAAATAATCTAAGAAAATCTAAGTATCTAATATTTAAAATTTTCTATAATGTGCATTTTCTTTTTGCAATGAATCTAAAAAGATTTACTTTCTGAAACAATCTCTCGTTGATTTATTCCATATCTCTTTCTGAGAAAAAATGGTAGTTAAACCCTTTGGTTATTTTTTGTTTCAATCCTATTGTGAATAAATATGGATATTATTTTTTAAAATTATTTAAAATTCAGTAGACAATTTATGTTTAGCAAAAAATTTATGTTTTTACTGTACTCTACTGCAAAAATTCCGTCATTGTTGTTCTTTTTTGCATAAACCAAATTAGGTCAAATCATAAAATAAAATTACACATCTGCAATTTTTGTAAAATTTTTCATGAAATGTTACTCAAAATTTATTATCCGGGATTTCAGTTGTTCGAGATAAAGCAGTACTCATTTAACCATCCTGGTTAAATGAGTGTCCACTATAGTTGAATATATTTAAAATATATTTGCTTGAGTTGCATGTAAACTCCCTTGCACATTTCTTTTCACCAGTATTTAGATACAATGCGTTGGATTTGATAAAATCGATAATTCAAACAATTTATCAAATTTAATCTGCATAACAAATAAAAAACTTTCATTAAATTATTAATTATTCACATTTCTCAAAATGACACATTATAATTATCTGAGATAAATGCAACGCATTTTACTACATTATGCTTAATTATGTTACTTTTCACCATAAGATACATCAAAGAGAAAGAAACTAATAACTCAAAACTCTCACATTCATCAATTATATTTATTTTCCAGTTGACGCATCAGTCCACTTTTCCAATGAATGATTAATCTACAGAAGGTGAACTGAAAAAACTCACTACCCGTTAAGTAGAAAAAGTTAATAAATTGAAGGCAGAAAAAAAATGTATTTCTTTTCTTTGAAAATTATTTCTCTACGAATGCTCCGATTGAAAAGGACTATTTTAATACGCGAGGAAAAACAATTCTAGCGTAGATGAGAGAAAATCATCAAAGCAATTGGGAAAATGGGAAGCAGTTTTTTTTAGACGGAAGAACATTACGAACGCCTTTGAGATTCTCCTGAGTCCGCTTTTTGTTTCAGGAAATGGAAAAGAAATCATTTTAAATGACACTTTTATGTAAGCGCGTTACTTCTAACGTAGATTGAAGACACTGAAGTTTAGTGATATTTATAGTGTTCGTGGTCTGGTAGTTCTTTTATTAAAACTGGAAAGATTAAACACTGAGAATGTATTAAAACAGTTGAAGAAAGAAGCTAAGATGTAGGGCTAATTTTATGTTAATGATGATTGTTGCTTTTTCATTAGCATTTTAGTTAATTATTTAAAAAAATAGTCTTCCGTAGAAATAAAGTTGCAGAAATATCATATAGACTGTGAAATAAAGAAATTTTATAATCGAGACTCTTAAAGTATTTTACTGTATAATTAAAGTAAATTATTTTTTTATTGTAGATTTCGTATGGTAGAAACTTTATGTATTTTTTTTTAAAGTACGCCAGAACTTTTTTCATTATTATCTATGCATTTAGCATATTTATGAGTAAATTTGATCTTTTTTTTTTGCTTCGCATTATAATTAATGAAATAATTATAAAAATACAATATAATAATTATTTAGTTTGTTTCAGTAATAAAATACTTAGCATTATAAATACTAAAATAGATTAAAATAATTTAAAAAGATTACGAATTTTGCATTATTATATGATATTTATTCAAACAATACAATTCGTTTTGTAGTATATATTTTTGGTGTAAGTTTAAAACAATGCACAAAAGGCTCGGATGAGAAGCATTGTACAATATAGCATGTTCATGTTATTAAAAATTATAGCATGTTTATGTTATGTATGCAAATCCCTTTTATCGTAAAAATCACTTTAGATTAAAATACATTTTTACTGTGAAATTTTATACCATAACTTTTATTGCAATATTTATCTAACTACCATGAATCAGTGATTTTGCTGTAAATGTTACTGTAAATTACGGTATATCGGAATTGCTGTAAAAAGTTGCGGTAAAGATGAATTTTGCAAAAGACATACTGACACCCTGAGTGCCGATACCATGATTTTATCCGGAAATTTTTACAGGGTGCCTTTTTTCTATAAGTTGAAAATTTTGATTTTCATGACTGCTATGCTCCATTTTTCAATAATCTACTAAAGAAAAGTATTCAAATCGTTGCAATTGATTACAATTGGAGTCATTTATGCTAGTCTGCACTGAGAAAAAAAGCACAGTCACATCTACCAGAATATGGTAAAACTTACTATATTTCCGGTTCTGTAAGAATATCAAAAATTCTCGGTGATTTTTAACAAAGCTCCGTAATTCTTATGTGTGCATAAAGTCAGAATAACATATTTAACCATATGTTATATGTTAACCATATGTAACGAGCATTGAAAATTTACTAAGATAACTTGTTCACGCAGTAAAATAAATCATATAAAATTATCTTTCTCGATTCAGAAATAAATATAAAAATTAATTGTTAGGAAATATTTTTTCAAATCAAAAATGCGTTATTCTATAGACTATTTTGCTATCTGGTTCAACTTATGACGTATTTTAACCAAGCTTTGAAATAATTCAAAGTATATCTCTGTTTACGCCGACCGGCCTGTGTAGGGGTTAGGGAACTGCCCTTGCATCAGAAAGGTTCTGGGTTCGAATCCCGGGCAAGGCATGGATGTTCTTTCCTTCTCTGCACTATCTGTCATTACTGTGGGAGCAACGTTGGCCCACCTAATATGGTGCCCCTGAAAGAGTAGCCAACAAATCTGCTCTTCAGTTGCCTGTAACCTAGGTCATTATCCAGGTGGGCATTGGAGAAAAAATATCCCTGTTTACAAAAAGCAGTTGAAGTACCATAAAAAGACTATCGCAACTTTTCGAAGTCGAATCAGATAGTTTCGATAATTCGAAATGACTTATAGATAACTACGCAATATGTTTCAAACTGTAACGTATTTTAATGAAGCTTTTAAATAATTTAAAGTAAATCACTGCTTGCAAAAAGTAGATGTAAACCACAGCGTAAAACAACTATCATAAATTTTCATAGTTGAATCAGATAGTTTCGATAATTTGAAATATTTCATAGATAATTACGTGATCTGTTTTCGTATTTTAACTAAGCTTTGAAATAATTCAAAGTAAATCACTGTCTGCACAATCCAATTGAAAAGCACACTATAAAGAGACAATCACAACTCTTTGAAGTAATCATTAAGAGTATTTTACAGGTTGTAGCAGCATAACTTCGAGCCATACAAGAAATACCTACAATATGCAATATCTAAGACCCACTTAATGCATGCATTTCTAATCTTCGTAGCCCCAGTAATTGCTTAACAAAGGTGCATCACCTCGATTCAGCGAAGACCTTCATAACACGTGATAGGGTCACGTTCCGATGCCTTGGCTTAATTCTGTCCCAAGTTGACCGAGGCAGAAACCCCAGATAGGAAATCAGGCGCTTATAGCCTAGAAACCAAATCTTGTTTAACTCACTTGCAGATGTGGTTACTGTTCACGGTCTTGCTTTAACGTAGATTTCACGAACTGTTGTGCTTAGACTACCCTCGCTAACACGTTTTGGAAATAGGGACATGCAGATTAGGATATGGTTATATATTAGTAAATTTAGATTATAAAGCATAATATAAAACAAAAGACGAGTTATAACTGTCACAAAATTCGAATAAATACTAAAATCTTTGGAATTCTAATACTTTGGAATTGCTAGAAAAAATCTGATCATGCAGATTAGGTTATGACTATTTGGGTTATAAAGCATAACAAGGTTCGAAACGCTGTTTTTTACTATGATTAAGCACAAAATAAAATCTTCAATTTTTCGAGTATTGAAATAATATGCAAAAGAACTGAACTGGAGACGTGAATTAAGATCTGATTTCACATTTGTGAATTTACGGTATAAATTTTGATAGGAAACAGAAGACATTTATAACTGTTACTAATTTCAAACTAATATCAAATAAAATATTAAACTTTTATAAACATTGGAATGATTTACGAAAAGAAATTGATTCTATTGATCGCAGCCTAATTTTGAAAAATTTTCCTAGTTTTTATTTACAAGTAACGTAAAGTTAGTTTCATTCAAAAATTCTTCCTAAAAGACGAATTTACAACTATAAAACAACGAGTCACAACTATCCAGGAGTTTCCTTGTCTTCCGGGTTAGATTCAATACTACAAGGTTATAGTGTTGAGCATTAAAATATTCGATTGAAAAATATGATTGGTTGTTAAACATAGTGAATATAATATTAGAAAATCAATTTAATAACTAAATAACTGAATTTACAATTTCTGGTTATCTATTTATGTTTTTGACTATTAATAGTTATAAATTTGAAATAATACATGACTAAGTGACTCTAAAACTGACCATATGTGTTGTAAAAACAAAATCTAAACAATTCTTAAATAGGAGAAAACATTTTTTTTTTAAATAGGTGCTCAGAGATATGCAGTTTCAGTACTAAACTCGCTGAAGATATTTTTATCATTACAAATAATTTAAGATCAAGGGGGAAGAACGGTGAAAGTCCATTTTCACAAAACTAGCGATAGTATCACCATCTATGGAACTTTGAGGGTTACTAAAATTTATCTAATCCTTAAAATAAATGGGTTTTCCTTGAGAGTTATTATACAGTGAAGTGTGATAGTTCTCGGGTAAAAATGGTTCCTGACCGCGCGTAGAAAAGAAGAAAGGTATAATCAAAAAGGTGAAGTGGAATACTAGTGAGAAAGTAATAATTGCGGATTTCGAGGCAAAAACAGTTCTTGTCCAAACCAATTTTTAAATTTTATTTTTATTCCAACATCAAAAATTGCAAATTTTGTTTTCAATTTTTTAGGGAATATAAATAATTGCTTGTGACAGATTTGTGTATTTTTGTTTTTGCGATTTCAATCGAATGCTTGCTCCTAAAAATTCTCAAGCTTCGAAATTCGAGAATCAACTTTCATGGACATAAACCGTGTTTTCCACTTGATCAAAATAATTTTTATAACACTTTAAACTGCATTTAATTATCTAATCAAATCTCATTTAAAAATTCTAAACTTCTTTCCTTGATCTAAGAAAATAAATAGAGTTAGAAAAAAAGGTCTATTTTATCTATTGGCATCTTGTATTTGATCCCAAAAAGGGTATAGGCAAATTTCGCTTTGGTAAATTCCCTATCTCCCATAGGATTAACTCTTGAAATAAACTTTTCGGGTATTCCATGCAGGAATCTGATTTCCGTATAGTAAGGACGTATCTTAAAGTTCGTACGTGCTTGTGAATGGGATTCTCAATCAAAGCTTCCAATACAATGTTTTAGTTGAATGGTCTACGTGTATTCAATCCACTTGAGTCTGGAGATGGCATTATGTAAAACTGATTGAAAATGGGAAAACCTCAGATTCGGAGATGGATGTATCGAATTTGCAACTGATATCATTCGGGTAAGCATAAAACATGAAAACATATTTACTAAGAATTGTATTCAAAGTCGCTTTAATAATGTTTTGCGGTAGTTAGAATATTTGAAAGTAAATTTTACTTTCATAAATAAATTAAGGATGCTATAAAGTTCGTTGAACTATAGTTAAGTTTTTCAAATATTACAAATATATGTTTCCCGTATAATATCGCATTTTAAAACAGAAAAAAATTAAACTAGAATTATTATCGGGGTAAGTTGTATTTTATTAGTTTTATTCTTGTTTCGGGGAGATTTTTTTTTGTTAACCTAATCTTATAAAACGTTATTTACTTTTGCGTCTATTTTATATATTATTTTATTTTAATAACTTACTTTTTATAGAAGAATGAATTGTTTTTCAAAGCTACTTTGAACGACATCAAATATAACTATATATATATATATTTTTCCAGTAAATAATACTGGACTTGATTTACGAAAAAAAAAACAACCTTAATTACAGTGAAAAAAGATACCTTTTTTAAATTGTATATAAAGCAAATTAAGTTTTTAAATTCAAGAAAGTTACTATATATTCACAAACATATTTAGACTAAGAGAGTTGCAAATATTTCCAACATTGTTTATATGATAAGTTTGCTCAGAGCAAAAATATTCTGAAACTTGTAAAAAGGTGAGAATAAAAAATGTAGATTTTAAAAAAAATACTTCAGCATTTCCTAGAATATAGACAAAAAAATTATATATATATATATATATATATATATATATATATATATATATATATATATATATATATATATATATATATATATATATATATATATATATATATATATATTTGTGTGAGTGTGTGTGTGTGTGTGTGCGTTGGTGTGTGTGTGTAACAAAGAAGGAATGTTGTAATTGTGATTCATTCAAACTGCTAACTGTGGAAAAAAACTGTTTATTATTTGCTTTCACCTAATACGATTAAACAACCAGAATTTTATCGCATCAACTCCCCAGAATGAAGGCACATATTTCCCTGCAGCTGAGTACGTACTATAACCGAGAGAGCTAATCTGTCAATCTCATGAACAACAGAACGGGGGTTCGAGTTCTAGCGTTGACACCACAATATTCTTCCATTTCCTTCAACAAATGATGAATTTTCAGTGTCTTGCACTCCCCAAATCACTTTCTGCACTCTCCAATGCCCATTACCTATTGAAAAGCTTAGCTCCAATGTACAGTTAAATTCTAATTTACGGTTTTTAAACCAAGCTAGTCGTAAATGGTTAAAAACCATATTGATCTGTATTCATGGAATTATGACCAAAGTAGTTATATACGGTTTAAAAACCATAAAGGTAAAAAAAAAATTACAGTAAACTTAACGGTTAATTGGATGGACAGACTACGCCCGGTTATTTTACCTTAATTTTAGAATCAAAACTCTAACAGAGAACATCTAGAAGATTATTCACTAAAAATAAGGTTGTGATTTAAATTACTCTTGCTGGATTTACGTGGTAGTACCTCAATTATTTTCTGTTTCAGATGGATTGCAAAGAAATATATTTTTCAAATTATTTTGGTTAGGTGTCCTTATCCCTATATTTCAAAAATAGATTTATTAGTTAAAACTGCAAAATATAGGCAAATATGTTTTATTCAAGATTATTTTCTGATATTATGTGACAATTTTAATTGCTTATGCCAAAATCTTTTAACTACAAAAATAGTGCTAATCCAATTTTTCAAAATGTACTTTGATCAAGAATCAAATTTTATGAAAAATGAATAAAAATTATGTGTTATCATTTAGTATTCTTTTCTTTATTGCCATGATTGTTTAAAAATTGTATGAATAAAAATGTCTAGTGAATAAGAATATTTTTTTTTTTAAAAAAGAATACTGGTCTGTTAAAATAAATCGTAGAATGTACTTGGGTATCATGCACTTTACTATGATGTCATTTTAAGTTTAGAGATTATCTAGGAATGAATAGATGAAAGCCAGAACAATTTTCGAGCCTCTGATAGCATCAACCAAATGAACTAGTCATTTGAATATAATTATGGTTGAAACTTCAGGCTATAATGTCAATTTTCTTATAATGTCAATTTTTTTATAATAAAAATCAATGTCAATTATTTTTATAATGTCAATTTATAATGTCAGTTTAGAATGTCAATAATCTGAAAAATATGAATGGCTAGAAAATTAAATGAATTTTTAAGTAAAACCGTTTTGCTCTATTCTCTTCCTTTAAATTTATTTTTTTATTCAAAATTTGATGCTTTATCATTTTTTAAGTTCAGAATTGTCTTTTTTAATTTTTATGCTATCAGTAATTTTTCAATTGTTAATGTAACTTAAGTTTGGAATTGAAACAAGATGTTTATTTACTACTAGGTGTTAAGCGGAAATGTTAAGCATTTCAAAACAATTTGCAAAAAAAAAAAAATTGTGATACTGCAGTTTTTTTTTTATTCACATTTTCAAAATTAGTCAATTTCCTTTAAGTTGTAAAAAATACTTAATGGTAACTTTTTTATTCTTACATGTTATTTCGCTATTCAATTATAGGAGATTTGAGATTATAATATTCTTTTTAAAATTATATGATAGATGTAGAAATTAAATACTTAAATATTTATTTATAGAGGTAAAAGATTTAATTAATTGAATCTAGCTAAACTAATCTGATTTTTTAAGGAAAAAATGGACCTAAATTCTATCGGCCCAATATCCACATTAAATGATGAAACCATATATTAGCTACGATATCGCATATATTGTATATACCTTTATTTTTCTTTTTTAGTTGACAACTTAACGTTTTATACTTCAAATCACTTTCTTTTTACTGCCATTCACGTATTGACAAGTGTTGAGAATGAGTACAAATGAGTATGATATTTTGAGCCTTTGAAGCATGTCGACTTTCATTTTCATCAGCATAATTTTGAATCCAATGAAATAAGTAACATAGATTAGCTTGTATATTTAATAAGCAACATAGACTAACTTGTTAAAAGTACAAAAAGGTAAAAAATGCCTAAAATAAATATATTTCTATGCTTTAGATCTAGAATCAAGTTCTCAAAGATTGTTTGCAGTAATTTAGTTAAACACCATTTAACATTTTATATTTACATTTATCACAATTCTAAGTGTGTATAAAAATTTACAACTGATATAAGTAACTAAACATTTTGTTAAATATGAAAATTGTCGTTATAGACTTAAATAGCTTTTAAATTTTGTAGATATTTCATTAGAATAAACAAAAAGCAAAGAAACCAAACCTGGAGTTTTTCTAAAAAGGCTTGATTTAATTTTTTAATGATTAAACCCATTTTATCAAAAAGTTTAATTTTGTTTTGTATATACTAAAATAAAATACTCAATATTATATTCTACATTCTTATTTGATAGTTAAACAGAACCAAACGCTTTAACTGGAAAGAAACATCTGGAATTTCACATTAACCTAATATCAGCCACAGATTTCCAGCTAACATATATTCCTTTCCCTTTTCTAATAAGCTAGTGATTCTTTCTGGAGAGGGAAAAAAATCTCAGATGTCTCTGAAATAATCGAAATGATGAAGAGAGCAACTCTCTTATTCTTCGTTCATTTTTATTGCAAGGATTTGGCGAAGAAAGGAGCCTAACAATTACAATCCTATCCTGATAACGTAGAATAGTTCCCTTCATCTTTTGTGAAAGGTTGTTATTGCGTTGACGTGATTTGCTCCCCTTTCTTTGGAATTCCGTCTTGCTTTTTGTTATTTGGCTTGCTTTCTTGGTAATTTCCATGCCATATTAGGGAGCATGATGTTACTTATCTTATTACAAGAATTTAATAAGATCAAGAAATTAGTATAAGTTTCTCACATTTCTTTTAAAGGTAAGGAATAAAGCATAAGTAATTTCTTTAATTCTAGAAATGTTGACTTAGTAACAGAGCATAGCAGGGTTTAAAGAAAAAGTAGCACTTTTTGTTTTATTGGCATGATTTTCGCCCCTTTCTTTGGAATTTAGTCTTGCTTTTTGTTATTTGGCTTGTTTCATTGTAATTCCCCCGCCATATTAGGGAGCATAGTGTTACTTACATTATTACAAAAATTTATAAGATACAGAAATTAATATAAGTTACTCATGTTTCTAGAAAAGGTAAAGAGTAAAGCATGAATAATTCCTTTAACTCTAAAAACTATGACTTACTAACGGAGTATAATAGAGATTTAATAATGAAGTATCGCATTTTATTTTATTGACATGAGTTTCGCCCCTTTCTTTGGAATTTAGCCTTGCTTTTTGTTATTTGACCTGCTTTCTTCTTAATTTCCCTGCCATAATAGGGAACATGATGTTTCTTATCCTACTTTAAAAATTAAATAAGAAAAAAAAAATAGAATAAGTTATCTATGTTTCTATAAATAATAAAGAATATAGCCTTTCTTTAGCACCAGAAGTAAAGACTTAGTAAAGAAGGGTTACTACAATTTCAATAAGAAATAGCATATTTAAATTTTTTGGCGTGATTTGTTCGCCATATTCGGAAATATAATTCTGTTAGTCATTTTATGACAAGAATTTAATAAGATAAAGAAATTAGTAAATGCTACTCTTATTTCTATTAATGGTAGAGTATGTAACATTAGTGATTTGTATTTAGCTCTAGAAATTTAGACTTAGTGACAATGGAAAACCAGTTTTTTTTTTATATAAAATAGTGTCTCATTTCGTATTTTGCATTCGATTCCCTTTTTTATGTTAATTCAACCATACACGGAGAAAAAATTTCTTGTAAAATTTCCGTACTGTATAGTAAAGACATTTCTGGAAAGAAAATTTAATTCTGGTATTAAAAACGGAAATATATGGTATTTATAGCATTATTTAAGTAATTTGTTTGCTTATATAGTAAACAGTTTACTGGAAATTCTGGTTTTCAAAATAACTGTTCTTATTATCATTTATTTAGTAAAAAATATGAAACTGAAAATTAAATTTAATCGAATAAGTAGTTTTTATACCATGTTCTAAGGTATCATGATAAATTACCAAATTTTTCTACATTCACCAAACTTTATCACTTATTATAAAAATCATATCTTACGGATAATTTTACCAAAATTATCACTAAGGAGCTTCGTTAAAATTTACTGAGGTTTTTGGTGTTCCCTTAGAGTCAGAAACACGGTAAATTTTACCATATTCTGAAAGTTTTGACCATACTTTTTTTCCTCTGTGAAATCTTAATCGACACTCAACTCCCCGATTATTTTACTCTATATTTACACGACCATCGTATTTTACGCCGGTAGGATTATATTATTCAATATTTTATACGACAAGTAAATATAAATCACAGTAAAACAGCTTTTTATCGACAAAGAAAATGATTTTTTTATGTTAAGAGTTTGTGTCTATTTGTACCCAGTCTGCATTCATGGCAAAGAACAAAACTGTTATCTATTCTGCTTTTAAATAACGCAGTATTATTTCCAAAACGCAAAATGTGATCATAAACATTCTGTCCTTCAGCACTTGAGATTGTATTTGTTATACTGCTCACTCAAACGTATATCACTGTTAACGTTATTACTTGTGAATGTTCACAGATGCAATTCAAATAGAGATTTCAGCATATCATGGTTTATCTCCGTGTTATAAAATATAAGTAAATGCACCCTATATAATCTAAAATTTCCATCTAAATTACGTAATCACTGGCACAAAACAATAAATTTTATTATAAAATATGATGTGATGACGAGGATAATTTTATATGCTAAATAATTTTAGAATAGTGTTTTACTTACATTAAGTGTCTTATTTTTAATTTACGTTTCATTTCTGTTTATTAAAATAATATAATTATTATTTAAAAAGTTAAAATCATTTTCTGTAAAGTTCCCAATTACGGTTTTTAGAGAAATAAATGTGTATAAAACCATGCTAGCCATAAAAATTGGATCCATTTTTAGAATATTTTACAATAATTCCCTTGACAATGTTTATTGTAATTATTATTTTCTTAAATTTGGTTTTAAATAATTCCTAAGCTAAAGAATAAAATCATAAATAACAGATAAACTCATGCATATTTAAAGCTTATTTTCTTATACCTATTGTTTCTCTAAAGCTATTTTAAAAAGTTATTTGACTTTTATTAATTATATTTTTGTTCTATTAAAGCTTTTTGCATTTGCGGCATTAATATATTTTCATTATATATTGTAAACTAATTTTTTCGCGTTATTATGTTTTTACTTCATTTTGTCGCAAGAAAATATTTAAAGGAATCAAAATATTTCATAAGAATATAAAGAAAATTTATTTTAAAATCAAAAATAATTTCTGTTAACTACATTTGAATCAGCTGTTTATTTTCGTATACAAATAAAAAAAAGCAATGAAAGTGATTTGGTAAGTGAAATATCAATATATCAAATATCAATATTATAATAACAGAAGTCTAGTTTTACGGTTTTTCTTTTATTAAAATCACTTAGAAAAGTCCTCTATTTCTTCATGCATAAAATTATAGCTGAGAAAAACATCAAATGGCAGTAATTATTTATTTTAAATATGAATTTATAAATAAAACTCACATTTTTACATTATATTTTATTGAACATTGAAATATTTTTGTATTAGTTACATATAAGCGGGCTGGAAATCATGTTCATCTGACTACATGTGTTTTTTTTTAATTTTTTTTTATTGCAAGTTTAACAGTTGATAACTCAGGAAATAATGATTATATCCTTATTTTCCTTATTCCACCATTCTCTTTGTACATACATTCTTTTATGAAATCCTTTGTAATTCAAATTTTCTACGTTTTATAATTTTTTTGCGGAGCAAAACAATATGTAAGGTATACCAAAATAAAAGAGGGAAAAAAAAGCAGTTAGTGTAATTTTTGAAAAACAATTGTATTTAGAAAAAGGCACAATCGTTAACCAATTTTAATTTCATAAGAAAACTGGCTCGTTCAGCACGTCGAATTTTAACTTTAGTTGCATTTCTGCATCCTGCAGAGTTGCCCGTATGGCATTTTGTAAAACAAAAATTTAACAATTAATAATTTTAAACTACAAAGTAATTATCATTTCTTAATTCCATCACACTTCCTGTACATTTTTCGATCTGCGTCATTTGAAGTTTACAAATCTTGCTTATTTTGTTCAGCAAAATAAAATGTAACGAAAAATTATAGACCTAAAACTGCGTTGGTGGCGGTGGTGCTTATTATTTTTTTAATATAAAGATATGAGAGGAAACACGGAAGACTTTTTAGATTCATGTATATTTTGTTTCATGGGTTTTCTTTTTATATCATTCCTTGTACAGTCCCTTAGAGATATGGCTCTCAATTTTTTCATGAATAAGAGCATAGCCTAAAATAATATCAACCAGCGGGCTCTATTTTCTTTCAATATGAATTTATAATTCCCATTGTATATGAATTTATAAATAAAATTCTTACTTTTACGTTGCATTTTATTAAAAAATAAAATATTTTTACCGTAGCCTCACATTAACGGACACACATATAATAAAATAGCATTGTTTACTTAAATTCTGTATTTTTATTCGTTTTGTTTTATTCCTTTTTAACAATCACGAATAATTATAAATGTTTCTACTAAACTGCTCATATTACACAATATTTCTATATGTATTTCTAGTAATTATAAATAATAAAATTGAAAAAAAAATTTTAGCATCTTAAAATAGCCATATTTAGCCCAAACAGTCAAATAACCATAAAAAAGATGCTTTTAAAATTATTAAGTGAGAGAAAAATCATTTATTGATTGTTTTTTACTTAATACGGTGTAAACAAGTAGATTTCTACACGCGCCAAGCAGGCTCACCTTATGAAGCCATTTTTTCTGTGCAGTTGGGTGCATACTGTTACTAAGAGAGCTAATCGCTCAATCTCAAGACCAGATCAACAGGGGTTCGATTCCCCGATTTGACACTACAGTATTTATTCCATTCCTTCAATACATGAAGAGTTTCCATTATCCTGCTCTCTTCAATCGGTGACTCAGGACTATTAGAAAACAAAACTATTATTCACGCATAAATGGCGCTGCACCCACAAAGCTATAATGTCCGTTTAAGTTTTATTTTTATGGTTCAGAAACTAGGCTAGTTGTAAATGGTTACAAAACCGTGTAGTTTTGCATTCACGATTTTTTAACCGCTCTAGTTTTAAACGGTTTATAACCGCAAAGGTAAAAAACTGTTCCTAACTTTAAACATTATGGTTAAACATCGGATGGACAGACTCCTGCCGATTATTTCACCGTAATATCAGAATGAAAACTCTAACAGTGTATTTGACTGTTACAATAGCACGAAAAATTTTGTAGAAATTTTGAGTAATTTGTCACTGCTTAAAAAAAGTTATGTTGTATAAAAATTAAATATAATTATTTGTTTTGTTTTTCTCCCTATTTATGAATCACAAATGATTACAAAAGTTTCTAATAATTTTTTCTTATAAAATGAAATTTCTGTATGTAATTTGAGTAATCTGTCACCGTATTAAGAAAAAACTTTATAATCGAATATTAAAAACTCTCGAGAACTCAATATTTTTTTTCCGCTCTGTTTTCTTTTTCCCACTTTAGTAATTTGTAATGATTACAAAAGTTCCTCCTAATTTATTCTAATTACACCGATCTTCCACCGGTACTTCAAGTCATCTGCACAACATAAAAAATAAAAAAAAAAACATAACGATAATTCTAAAAATAAAAATTCCAAAAATAACTTAGTATTGGAATAAACGTAACACAGCGTTGGAAGTGGAAAAGAAAACAAAATTCTTCATTCTTTTCATTTTTATGTATAAACAAAGAATATAAATATATATTGACAGCGGTCGGTTGAAAAAATAAAATAGTTTAGTCATAAAACATCACGCTCAGAAGTGGGTGTTGTCAAATTTCGTTTTCTGATAGGTCAAGACATGGGACCCCGTCTTGGCCAATAAGATCACGTCTTTGAAACCTGTCTCGATAGGAAACATAATAACATATTTAGTGTCCTAAAATCTAAGCGCTCGAATAAAACGCGAGTTTCTTTTTTATAAAACTTTAAAAATAAAGGAGTGAAGTCAGGTTTGGCAGCCATATCTGTCTTGGGGCATATTGTGTAAACATAGATTAAGAACTGCTTTTCCATATATTTCAAGAAACGGTTGGTTCTGGAAAAGTTTTTATTCAGAGTTTATTCTTATTTTTCTTTTAATACTGTTATAGATATTGAAATCTACATGGAGAAAAAATTATGTTAAAATCACAATTGTGTACACTGAGAAATTCCGCTTTAAATTATGGTACTGGCATTGAGGGAGCCGATACATTTTACCGTAAAATCTATTTGCACCGGAACATGTTACGAGACAAAAATTATGATATACCGCAATTTTTACAATGATTATTACCGCAAAATGAATGAATCTCTCTAAATAAATATTACTTTAAAAATTACGATATAAAATTTTACGGGAAAAATGGGTTTTACGGAGGATGCACTCAAAGTGCCTGTACTTTATTATACAGTAATTTGATCCCAAAATTTTTACAGTGAACTGTAAGGGCAGTTCTGGTAAAGAAAACAACAAAATTTTGGTTAGTAAAACCAAAATATACGGTATTTAAACCATTCATTTAACGATTGTTAAGTTCATATTTTCACGACTTGATGAAAATTCTGGTTTTCAAAATTCTAGTTCTTATTATCTCATATTTAATAAAATGCATAACTAATTAAATTTACCAGATTACCAAATTTTACCAGATTCTGATAGTTTTGTTCTTACTTTTTTCTCAGTGTAGAAAATATGTTTTTTTCTTATCAGTGTTTCCTTTTACACAAATATTAAAGTTCGCAATCTACCGGTATAAATTACCGATGTCTCACGATTCATTTAAATCAAAAATTTTGTCAAAAAGAAATCGAAATATTTATTCATTTATTGACCCTGGCAGGAAATCTATTCTGTCAGCCATTCCTGCTCATAGGTTATTAATAACTACTTCAAACTAATGTTGTTGTCGTTGTTCTTTTGGCTTATCCTCCAAATGTCTGACAAAGTCAGACAAGGTCCATCAGACCGTTGACCCTAAGAAAATCGAGGACCAGAAGGGTGTATGAGTATATGTCCTTTCTGGAAATTTATGTATTAATAATTAATATCCATTTCCTTTCGATATCATTCAATAATCAAACTTATTTTTACTTCCACTTCGTCTTATAAAATTTGTAACTGCTCCTTAATGGTAAAAATTACCTAAGTTCAGTTTTGATAAAATGAGCAACTTTATACAAATTTTATTGCCAAATCAAATTGTAATTTTAACTCTTATGATATGTAAAAAATACCATAAAACAAATATTTTTTTGTACTTTTCTTATCCTCAAATAACCATTTTCTCACTTTAACGTGTGTTTAAGTGAGTCAATAATTCAATAATATTCTCTGTTTCCTAAAGCTTAATATAATGTAATAAAAAAGTTAAACATACAATTATAAATCATGTTACATTTTCGATGGTTTTCCATGACCAAGGGAAAAAGTGATTTTGGTAGATTGAAATTATTACCGAAACTTTTTTAGAGGCAATTGCTAAAGATAATTTCACTTAATACAGCCTTGATTGAACAATAAGCTAATTCTTTCTCAAAATCATCCACTTTTGAATAATCTAAATTCTTAATAACTGCATTCACTGAGAAAAAATATGGTCAAAACTACCAAAATATAATTAAATTTACCTTTATTCTATGAGAACACCAAACCGAAAAGCTCGGTAATTTTTCTCCGAAATCCTTTGTAGTGATTTTTGTAATATCCTTTGTAGTATTTTGTAATATTTTGTAATATAAAATAGGGTTTTTCAATGTGTGATAAAATTTGGAAAATATGATAAAAATTTATAACTTTATCATGAGGAAAATCATTCATTCGTGGCATAAGCATGAAATGAAATCATTTATTCGAGCATGGCATAAAAATTATGTATTCGCATAAATTGTATTTTTAGTTTTGTAATTTTCACTAAATGCGTGGCAATTAGAACTGTAATTTTGAAAACAAGAATTTACGGTAAACTTCTGCCATATCAACGGAAAAATTACCAAATGCATGGTTTAGATACCGTTTATATTGGTTTTACTTATCAGTATTAAGTTTTTTATTCATTTTTAACCAGAAATGTTTTTATCATACAGTACTCTAATTTCACCGTAATTTCTTTTTATCCGTATATCATCCAAAATATTTTGTAATAGATATTTCTAAACTTTATTTTGCCAACAAAAATCATTTTTAAAAAAAATTATTTTAAAAAAAATCATTCGAATCTTGAATACATTTCTTCTGTTTCTTTTCTTCTCCATTCCTGACGCGTTTCCCAGAGTGTAATCATAAAAGAAGGTAAAATATCTCTCAGCTATGTTACTAAACAATATTTCTAGTCTGTCTATTTCAATCACATGCATTAATGCAAGGCTCCGACTAATCTCTCTGAAGCATCCCAAGGGGACATCCTCGAGGGCATTGAGCTTAGAACATTCAACGCTATTCCAGTCTCTGTGTCACAACCACGACATCCCAATTTAGTGACTACTACCATGTAATCGGAGTAGGTGATTGAAGCGTGACTCTGATATGTGAGTAAGTAAACTGCCGTAAGGGGACCCATTGATGTAAATCACCTAAATTGCGTAGATATCGATATCTAGCACATTTCTTTTATGTATTCATATATCCAAATATTTTAATGGCATTGTGTTTAGGTAGAATGTAACTCAAAATAAACTATAAAATTTCGAAATATAAAAGCAGAATGTTAAGTCTAAGAAACGAGAAAATTATTTATCGAAATTACTTTTAATGTGGTTTGTTGGACTTGGTATATTAGTGATATTTATATTTAGAGATTTATTAATATACACTGTATTCAGAGGTTATATTGAATTTAGTGGTTATATCATACTTAGAGGTATATTGTATTTAGAGGTTACACTCCATTAATTTGCTTAAACTTGATTTAGTGGTTATGCCGTATTTAGTGATTACACTGTATTTAGTGGTTATACTGCATTTAGTGGTTATACTGTATTTAGGGTTTACATTGCATATAGTGGTTCTACTGTATTTAGAGGCTATACTGTATACTATACATGGTTATACTATAGTGGTTATACAGTATTAAGTGGTTATACTGTCTTTAAAGGTTTGGTTTATTAGTGATATCTGTATTTATGTAACTGCAATCATGTATGGACGTTAAGGAAAATGATCCTTTAATCCTCCATTTCAATAATGTTTATTTTTTTTCCAATTATTATATATTTTCCATGAAAAATAAGTAATTTGTACCGTAAATATGTATATGTCATCGCACATGTATGAAATCAGGCATTTTATAGAATGTATAATAAAATCATCCAACAAATTATGAAATGAATAATATTTCTATAAAAATTAATTTTAAAGAATATATAGTTAATGAAAAACATAAAGGCATTCTATACAATGACTAGAGCTTTTCGTACTTTGCCCAGAGATATTTTTGTCCTTCTGCATGACTAGTTATTCTATAGGTAATATATAAACATATAAGATAACATTAACAGCAACATTTAATACGACATGATAACATTGATGGTAACATTTAATACGATCTATTAGTAAGGCGGTTATGGTTTTTGTGTTGGTGAAGTTACTTAGTTTTATTCTGAAATTCTTTCTACTTAAATTATTATTTTATTTCTTACATTGTAAAATCATTCTTAAAGAGTGGACAGCTGAAAGCTATGTTATCATCTGGTACTTGCAATTAATCACATAGTTTCATCTAATCACGTGGTAGTTAATGGTTGGGAATGTTCTAGCGCAAAGACTTCGGTTCATTACCAGTCTGAATCAATTTTAGGATAAGATTTAATTGGATACCTGCAAGCAACATCACGGGTGTGTAACAAACCTGATTGGTGATACCACGCGTGACATCGCTTGTAGGTACTCAATTGTATTTAAAATAGAAACAATAAGACGTGTGCAGCTTCCCCTAAAGTAAAATACTTTGAAATACTATTCAAAATAAGTTATAATATCTCCAATATATTGACATTTATAGTCTAAAGAATGCGTTTGACATAACATCTTGAAAAAGTTTCAGTTTGTATAACAATGAAATATTTAATAGCATTTTTCATCATAATAATAATTCTTAGAGGCCATGCTGTTTATGTTATGCTTTTGTACTTAATAATGGCAAACGTTATTTAAATGAAACGTTATTTCGACGTTTCATATTGCATGAGTCAATATGTACGCAGACGTATAACATGAGACGTAAATTTATGGATTTTTTTAGTGAAAGAAATGTTTCAAATGTAATTTTTTTTATTTGAATAAATTTTAATTTGTTTTAAAAAGAATATATATAAATATCATGCGAAGAGCAAGAAATATCGCTTCTTTTAAAATTATTTTTAAAATATCGATTCCTTTATTTTATTTTAAACTACTCTTTTCTACTTAATGAGGATATTTTCTATCTTGTAGTCTTGCTACAAAAGCTCATTATTTCTTGACACATTCCTTATCAACTATGAAACGAGACAAAAATTACTTAGCAAATGAAGTTTTAGTGAATTTCGCAAATTTCTACACTAAATAATGAATATCTTATGAAGTAAAATAATTGAGACCAATAATATTTGAAGTAAAATGATTGAGGTAATTCAATAAATGCTAAAAATACACAATACACATTTCTCACAAAAATTTGTGATAGATATAAAAATAAATTTTTATTCCGAAATGTATTGTTTCTTTAAAAACATAGAGACAATATTTTATGAGAAGTAAAAATAGGAGATTAAATAACAACTCCCATTGAAACTTTAGACACAGTCTTAATGATAAATACATTTTAAATTTGAGATGGCAATTTATTTGAGTATTTCAAATAGCAGACATCTTTTAAACTATTTATAACGTTTCGAAATAATGAAAAAAATAAAGGAATAAAAATATCAAAGAAATAAAAATACAAAGAAATATTTAAACTTACTATTGGTTCAATTAATTTAAATGAAATATAAAGAAAAATATAAAGATCTATGCTTCGCAGACCTTTTAATTAAAAATATTTTTTTATGTTCGCAAAAAACATCCTGAATCTTCTCTTTATTTGGTAAATGGTTTTTGAAATATTTTATTTATTGAAACTAATGTGTTTGATTTTCAAACTTAAAGTAAAATGTGAAAAAAAATTAGGTTTAAATTTAAAATAATAATCTGGCGATTTGTATAAATGAGACAAACCAATTGCCATTTATACAAAATCAAAGGAAATTCGTAATAATATATAAGAAATGAAACAGCTCTAATCAGCTCTAACAGCTCTAATACAAGCCAAAACACAATGCATATTTTCACAATAAAAGTGTTAACAGATTAACATAAAAACTGGGGGGAAATTTAAATCATTATTAATTTTAAAATACTGAAGAACAAAACAAACACGCAGTGGATCAAAAATGGCGGCTATAGAAGTTCAGTAGTCAAGAAGCTCTAAACTCAAGTGCTCGTAAACTTTTACGTTTTAGTAAATAGGGCTACTGCTTTTAAAGGCCCTGTCACGAAATCTTATAAACGTCTTCTCCTCACCCGCTCTGTCCCAGCCTATCATGACATAAAATTGATAGTTCATATGAAAGTACGTTATCGAGGGCCTATTCTCCCATGTCCCGAAGTGGGGTGAGACATAGAGGCAGGGGAAAGTTTACAGAGGCTACTTCCTTTTTGTATGTGACGTTAAAAAGCGTTTTGAAGCCTCAAAAAAGTGTTTCGAAAAGTCTTCCTTTCGTGTTGTCGTTTCGCTGGCGTACTTGTCAATCAAATCTCCGTAATCTGGTCTTTTATATTTATACGTATATGAAAAGATGCCTGGAAAATGCTGAATTGCGGAATGCTTTGGCTTCCATGGCTCTTAAAAAGAAATAAATGGCGTTAAAGATTAAAAAGTTTTGGCAAATAGGGATTATAAGAACTAAGAGATACGCCTGAAGTGTCAGAATGATTCCAGGCTCTTATTACAGTTCGTGTCGAATCATGTTTTTATTTATTTTTCTTTCTTTTTTTTGCGTTTTTGGTTTATTGTTTAAATTTTTTTTTATGTAAATAAGATTGATGATTTTATTTCTAATCCCGAGTACTATTTGTTTAAGATATTTTAAGATATAAAATTACCCAAGCTTTTTTTTTAAAACAAAAGTTGTAGAAAAATATTTATATTTTTTAATGTATAATTACTGTTGATATATAAAATGGCGCAAGGACCATAATTTTGTTTGTGACGGAAATTTATGAACTAAGTTTTATCCGGTTACCACTTTAGACTCAAAAATTATTGTATCACTTACTCTAACAGGTTTAGAGTTGTGCTCATGCTGCCACCAACTTTTATTCCATTTTAAAATTTCGTAATTTCATTTCACTCTGATACACAATTAGGTTTCACTACTTGAATCAATCATATATCTCTCTCAAACTGAAATATGAGTCTCTCAAGCGAGAATACTTAAAAAAATACCAGTAAAGTATTTATTTATTATTAAAACGCAAAAATGTCTGTTTTTTTACAACAATAAATATTTTAGTTTCTGCTTTTTAAAGTTGACGTAATTACTGCAGAAATGTTAAATATACTTTTAAATGTTACGACTTAGATCCTGCTGCCATCTATTTATTTAACAGTAAACTAATTCAATAGGAAACAAAGTCCTATTGAGATTAAATAACACTGATGAAAAAAGTATGGTCACAACTATCAGAATATAAGAAGTCTGGCTCTATGGGAACACCAAAAATTTTGGCAATTTTTACCCAAGCACTTTGATAATGATTTTTGTAATATTAACAATAAATATGGTTTTATAATATGTGATTAAATTTGGCAAGTTTAACACGATGCCTTAAAGCATAGCGTAAAAATCATTTCTTAGGTTAAATTTACTTTTCAGTTATTTATTATTATTTTTTATGAACAGTCTGGTAATAATCTAAATTTTGCAACGCAACTTTTGGTAAACTGATACCATATGAACGGAAAAACTACCAAATGAATGGATTTAATACCGTATATTTTGGTTTTATTAACCAGACTTAGGATTTTTTTCACCAGATGTCATTATCATACAGTAAAGTATTTTTACTAGAATTAATTTCTTCGTGATTTATAAGAATTAATTTTCTTCAAGGTAAGAATTTTTATCGAGATTCCGATTTTGTTTTCCGGAAAGTGATGTAGCGATTTTTGTCATCGAACTTTCAACTTTAAACTTTCGTATTATGTTCTCAATTTATTTATTATTTTAGTTTTCTTTTTGCGTCATTCGTCAACAAGCGTTACATAGATTGCATCTAAATATTAAAACAAAAAGGAAAAAAAAACTAAAAAATAATGCAAATAAAACCAATTTCTTTTATATTACTTCTTAGCTAACGTTATAAAAACATTTTTGAAAGCGTGCCAAATGCATAATATGCTTTAAAAACGTCAAAAATTGCTCAGATATTTTCTCCTGTGCTGCATTATTGCATATTAAATCATTGTAGCTTTCGTTATTCTTTTATATTTTTAAACTTGGTGAATTCAAAATAAATGCAAGAATGAAAAATATAAAATTTAAATATTAAATAACAATAAATTCTCAATATTAAGAAGCAATTCAATATTTTTCGATCACTTACTTAACTAAAAATAGTAAGAATGAACTCAGTAAAATATTTAATTAAATAATTTCTCATCCTTATCAATAAAAAAAATAACATTTGAACTACAACTAAAGTAATATTTTTCTTTCACATCAGACTGGTATAAAATAAATAAAGGATGGATTTTGTCAAAAATTAGGTCAATTAGTTCATTTTTCTAATTTATATGATGAATAATATAAAACAATTTCAACGACGAAATACTGACTTATGCATAAAATTAGTAAGAATGAGCTTAGGCAAAAATTAGAATAATTAGTTCTTTTTTCTCGGTTTTTTCCTCATTATATTATATATCCGTTCGCAGCAGATGTGGTGTTTTCATAAAGGCTGTTACATAAAAGAATTTATTTCGCATTTTTGATATTATAATCGAAGTAAAAAATTAAAACAGTAAAACTCCATCATTTTCTTCATTATAGAATTATTTATTTGAATTATTTTTTAGAACTTCTTTTAAATAATTAGATGTAAGAGGAGGTGTTTTTTATTTTTAACTTAAGTAACATACTCGAAAGTTGACGTCGTGTTTTTTTTTCTTTTCCAAGCATAAAAATCCTTTTATAAAAAAATGAAGTACTTTGAGTTGTAATCCGACTAATTAAAGCTTTGAAATCAAAGGATCCTTTTTTTTTTCTTTTATTTAGGCAAAAAAATGAAACTTTTTTCAATTTATTTTGATAATTTTTCTTAAAGTGGAGTGACAGTTTTTTACTAAAAAACAAATTTATTTTATCTTCTGATTTCAAAACTCATTGATGTTTCAGGTATATTAGACTTTAAACAACAATTAAGTAAAAATTTGTATAATATAGTAAAGTTAAGCGAAAATTGATGTTAATATGCAGGCATACCTTTACATTAACATGAGCATGTATATATATATATATATATATATATATATATATATATATATATATATATATATATATATATATATTTGTTGCTGATATGTAGAGAATAAAATTGTGTATAATAATCAATCATTAAATAAATAAATAACTTTGATTACATCCAAGCATATTACAATCATACATAGACTTGGTATTAGGAAATTAATTTGCTTTCCCTCTTTACAGTATTTGCAGTTAAAAAGAATTTCTGGTAACACTTCAATGTCCTGGCATTCATAAGCCAGGAAAATGACAGCCAGGATAATGACAAATTCGCCATTTTATAGCATATAACTTTACTTTAATTTTATATTTTGGCCTAAGACTTTTATATTCTGCAGAAAGCAACAGGATTTCTTAAAATAACTCAGATAAATCTATGTAGTTTATGTTATTAATGATATCAAGAAGGCAGGAAAATAACAACATAAAAACCTACTCACCTTGAAAAAAAATTTTTGAAATAGATTTTGAGCCAGAAAATTGGTTCGTTATTCATGCAACAAGACATGTTCAGATAGGAGGGTATTTAATCAATCTATTATTATAAGATATTGATTGCTGCCACATCTATTTTTGTTATAAGTCAATAAATAAAAGTAGCCAGGAAAATGACATATTTTCATGGGACAAACATATTATTGACAGAAAAAATTATTTTAAACGAAGTTTTTGTAAATAATACCCTCTGCGTATATTTTAGAAATGCTTACATAGATTGAGATAAAAAAAATAGATTTTGAAAAATGCATGGGAAGTTTTGAAGCTAGTTATTATTGGAAATATTGTTTGGGACATGCCAGGAAAATGACATTTTGATATTCAATTAAATTTTTTAAGTATACAAAAGTCATTTTAAAATGCTCACAGCAATGCTATATATATATATATATGTATATATATATATATATATATATATCGTCGTTGGATTCCCAATAATTTAAACATAAGGCAATTACAGTTCAAACTGAGAAAGTAAAGAAAACAATAATATTCTCTCATCCCTGCGTAATCTTAACTTCACTTTAAAAAATTCTCGATAAATCATCCGTAAAATATTATATTGAGAATTTTACAGCAATATTTATTTAATTAGAGTGATTCAATAATTTGACTGTTATTATTCCTGCGAGTAAAAATTACGGTATATGAATTTAATAATCCATAACATGTTTTGATAAGTATGATAAACATGGACTTCACGGTTAAAAATACCAGCAAACAGAGTGGCGGTACTTTTTGTCGGAATTTAATGCGGAATTTTTTACAGTGTGGAGAAAAAGAATTTGGAAACAAAGTATATAAAGTAAACATAAGAGATGAATCATTAAGTATAAATTAGAAAACGGCTAAGAAATGCGTATTAACTTTAACTCTAATGCGTTGGGTCAGATTTTAAGCTGGGAATTTTAAATGGTGTCTACATTGCATTTTTATCACGTAGCACTGCGTTGTGGTTTAATAATATATATATTTTTAGCGTTGGTATTTATTATTACATGTAAGTATTAAAAATATAACTTATGATCAACTTTCTTACATAACTGTTTTCAAAAATTTTTATAAATATTTATAGTAAATATCTTTTTATAAGTAAACTTCTTGCATGCATATTCACAAAGTAATTTTTCATCAAGAAGTTTTTTATAAATACAGGTTATCCCAAGATTATTGGGACAAACTTTTGGGGGAGGTAAGGGACATCATAAAAATGCAGATTTGAGTTGCAACTCTTGGTGTTATTGTTCACAAAATTTATTAGGCATGGTGATCCGGTTCCCTGGCCACTACGCTCTCCTGATTTAAGCCATGTGGAATTCTTTTTTGAGATGCTGCATACGCAACATCTGCAACCAAAATGGATCTAGTTGCAAGAATTGCCTGTGCAGCTGCAGATATCCAATAAAATCCACTTTTATTTGAACAAGCCCGCCAATCCATGGGACAATGGTGTAACGCATACGTCTCTAGAAATGGTGGTAACTTCGAACTGCTTTTGTGACATTTTCATATATCATCTGCCACAGCACATGTAATATTTTCGATAAATAAATATTTCAGATGATCTCAGTCTTGTGTCTATTTGTTTCTTGTACCTGTCATACTACTTTCCTATGACATTTCCGATCATGGTTTGCTTTACAATTCTGAATCCTTGTGATGTCTCCTGACACCTCTTTAAATTTGCTCCAATAATTCTGGGGCACACTGTATTTTTTAGGGAAAAAAACAGTTGTAACCTGTTTTTAAAATAACAAAAGAAAGTACAATTTTATAGGAATTACAGAGATGTAAATGGAAAAACGTCACGCATTTTTGTAAACGAATTTTTTTTCTTACTTAATATTATTATTACTACATTCTGTAAGAACAAAATAGCTGATATTGACTTCCTAATAAAAAGAAAAAAAAAATCTTCTCGCAGAGAGGAAATACATTGTAATGAAAGCTCAAGGCATGATCCATCAAGTGCCTTACTCTAATCGTAAGTAAGCAGCTTCAATATCGAACAAATAAAAAAAAATCTTTCTATATTCCTTTGTTCAGGAAAACTTTTTCTCTATAACCTTACTAAAAGCTTAACACATCATTGGTAATCTCCAAGATTCACCCTAATCCATCTTGTTTCAGCATTTCGACGAAAACCTATCTTATTTTTATATCTTAGAAAATAATATTTTAAACTGCCTAGATCTACATACATTTTTTATACAAATTATAATTAAATACGTGTATTTTTAAGTTAAGTGGCTAGTTTTATCATACAATGAAAATAAATATATTATATTTTATTTTATGATCGTACATGAACAACTTATTTATGTAATTATAAAATCAAAGGAGTTTGTCGTTGGATTTGTCAAATGTAGAAAACTCGTTTTTTAAAGTGTTGTTATTCGAACTTAGCGAATAGTATGTTTTATGAATTGTGCATTTAACAAATTGTGCCTAAAAGGAATATTCCTACGATTATTTATTAGGGGCATTTTCATTGAAACCCCTACATGAATGATAGTTTCTGTGAGAAAATGGAGATACCAGAAAGTCTTCATTCTAAATTTTTTCCACAGTTCTTAGTTAACCTTATATAACCTTAAATTTTTCCCTTAGCATGGTATTAAATTAAAATTTCCTGATACGGTCATGAAGCTTTAAAACCCAATTCAATAGCTCAAAGTAATAATTAAGAGTTCGTAAGAGATTTTAAAATTTTCTTTCTAAGCATCGTAAATTGAAAATTTCTTTTCTGATACAATCAAACTAAATTATGTTTTTATCAAAAAATCTAATTCAAAAGTGTTTTCTTATTTCTCAGCCCATTTATTTCGTAGATAATTATGATGCATTATTGGTCATTCTAAACTTCAAGATTGCGTGTGAAAATCTCATAAATAATATAATGCAATAAAAATTTTCAATCAAAACAACAGTTTTTTCTACAATGTTTTTTTTTTTTTTTAAATTTTCTACTATAAATAGGAAGATAACCGATTTAATAGCAGTTGTCGACATTATAATCCAGCTTGTAAGGCCTGGATGAAAGCCAACTATCTATAATTTTTATTTCTTCAAAGGTTATTATCGTAAGTAAAAGAAAATATAATAAGCTTTATGTGAATCGCATTACATAACCCGCATTTCTAAGAATGCAACCATTTTCTTTTGTAAATGATCATTACATTTCAGGGTATGAAACAATTTCAAATTTACTTTTGCAAGGAAACTCAGCATATATTTTCAATTTTGAAATTTTTTTCTTTCTGTTTTTATGAGATCACTGATGCTTTCATGGCATCAACTTGGATTAAAATGGGGCTTTGAAAGTTTTATGTCGGTGAAAGTAAAATATCGAGATATTACATTTTATAGTAGTATTCGTAAATTGGGATTAAAGTAGTGATGGTTTTATAGATTAGCAATCATATCAATGTTGATTGCTTTAGAGCAACTTTCAATTTGTATATAAATTGAATGATTTTATTTATTTATTTATGAAATATTTGAATTCAAATAAAAGAAAGAAATTTTAAAGAAAGCTAAATTGTTGGCTTCATATTTGGCTTCCTATTTAGATTTAAGGAAGTAATGAATTTATGAATTACTTACTAAAATAAAATAAAAGTTAAAAACAAAAGTTGAATAAAAAAGTTAAAAATAAAAAAATAATAAAATAAAAGTTAAAAAGACTTGTTAAACTTAAACCAAGTGAAATAAATAAAGGCTAATTAAACTGTTACAGTTATTTATCATAGTAACAAAAATATTTATAAAATGTATTTTTAATACATTATTTTTCTTTGTTTTAAATATATCTCTAAGTAATGAAAATTAAAATAAAAATTATCGACAGTGAGCACAATGAAATTCGAAGGAAAATGATACTTCGTCTAAACTATCACAGTTATTATCATAAATATAGTAAACTAGAACTTATTTATTAGATTTTTTTTTTTGTATGTCTCCAAAAAATGTTGCTGAAATAAAAAAAAAGAAATCTACAAGACAGGCAAAAACAGAATCTGGAAAAGAGAGTTCATTTTTAACCCGGATTTATTGAATCATATAACTTTTTACAATGCAATACAAGATTTAAAAAGCAACGAAGTAGATTATATAGTTAATAAAAGTATGTGTACATAAATATTTATTAAAGGAGAACAGTTCCTTTAAACAATAAATGGTATGTAAAAACCCTGTACTCAACATAGAATATTATATGCCGACCAGGTGGCAGAGTGGTTAGCGCACCTGACTGCGGAGCCGCTGGTTGCGGGTTCGAATCCTGCTCAGGGCATGGATGTTTCTTTCTCTCTCTTTATCTCTAAGTCCTTTCCCCTTTGTTTGTAATTGTGTGAATGTGACCCGCCCTATAAACGGGTTTGTGGTTGTGTGACATGGGTGACGCTACTCCACCGCCGTGGCTTCACCACTGGGTAACGAAAAGAGATTAAGCAGTTCTGGCATCTTCTGAGGCCAATGGATCTTCGTCTCAAGTGCCCGCCATTAAAAAAAAATAATAATAAAATTTTAACAAATTCACGCAATTCAAATACGGGTTATCTCAATCAAAAAGTTCACAACGAAGGCAAATTTTCCCCAATACTTGATCCATAATTTCCCTTGTCTACTGGATAGGGTTCAAAATTGCAAGGCTACGGAGTTGAACATTAGTATACGTAAACCCAAAATTGGGTCGGCTGTTCAACGACGGTTATAAAATAAAATAATTTTTTGGAAACCAAAATTTCCTATTAAACCGTTACTATACGAACAGAAAAATTACCAAATGAATAGTTTGAAAACCATATATTTTGGTTTTTATTAAGCAGAAACTTCTTTACTATACAGTACGATTATTTTACCAGAATTTTGTTTTCGAGCGGTTTTCAACATGAACACCTTGATTTTTAAATTACTCAATAAATTTCAGGTAATATAATTTGTTTAAAACAAAAACTGCGAATGTACGTCATTGTACTTTTCTTAATTCTACTAAACGCTCGAACACACACAAATAATTTTAGTAAAGTAGTTTTTACTTCTGCCTTTTTCAATTCACTTCATACATTTATGTATTAAAAAAAAAAAGATGGAACGCTTCTTCGAGGATGGCGATTTTTTTTTCTGAATGTAATCCTCCTCGTTATCTAAAAAAGGGTTATTTCCACAACGAATGAATAATGTGTCTGTCCCATACGTTTGAAAGGGAATAGGAGGGATATCTGGTCATAAATACGAGCTCGTAACAAATTACATTTTCTTTGAATACCACTTTCTCGATATCAAGAAAATCGTAAAAGGCGAGAGAAAGCAAGAACATGCAAATGATAAATGGCTTGGTAAAGAGTGCGATCATCCATTACTTTTCCCACATAGGATTTCTACAGTGACAACCTTGTAATACGGCTGCCTCACTGTCTTTAACAGCTAGCCTCAATGCCAGGGTAATATTTCTTACGTTATGAAAGTAAGATCAATTTTGTTTGAGAGTTTTTCTAGGGTACTAAAGACTACTTTGCTTTACATTGTTATACCCAATTAATATTAGTTATAAAGTGATCTTTTTAACGTAGTCAATCGCATCTTTTGTTCTTTGAAACAACAATATTTTCTCTTTTCTTTACAGGGTATGTACGTTGATAAAAAAGTATGATAAAAACTAACAGAATATGAAAATATAAACAGAATATGTAAATTCAATTGTATCTTTTGTTTAAGTTTAAGCTGTTTGAAAGAACAATATTTCCTCTTTTAGTTAAGGGGTATGTTCACTGATAAAAAAGTATGATCAAAACTAAGAGAATATGGAGATTCAATTGCATCTTTTGATCTTCTTTAAGTTCTTTGAAATGTACGTTGATAAAAAAAAGTATGGTTGAAACTAACAGAATATGAAGATAAAAACAGAATATGGAAATTCAATTGCATCTTTTGCTTCAGTTCAAGTTCTTTGAAACAACAATATTTTATCTTTTCTTTACAGGGTATATACGTTGATGAAAAAGTATGATAAAAACTAACAGAGTAAGAAGATATAAACAGAATATGTAAATTCAATTGCATCTTTTGATTAAGTTTAAGCTGTTTGAAAGAACAATATTTCCTCTTTTAGTTAAGGGGTATGTTCACTCATAAAAAAGTATGGTCAAAACTAAGAGAATATGAAGGGATAAACGGATTATGAAGATTCAATTGCATATTTTGTTCTTCTTTAAGTTCTTTGAAATGTACGTTGATAAAAAAAATCATGGTCGAAACTAACAGAATATGAAGATAAAAACAGAATATGGAAATTCAATTGCATCTTTTGCTCCAGTTCAAGTCCTTTGAAATAACAATATTTTATCTTTTATTTCGAAGGTATGTACACTGATAAAAATGCATGGTGAAAAGTAACAGAATATGTTAAAATTTAGAATGTTTCTAGGAACAACCAAAAAGCTCATTAATTTTTATCGAAGAGCTTTGAAAATGATTTCGGTAAAATGTGGCTTTATAATAGGTGATAAAATATGGCAAATGTGATAAAACCTGGTTATTTTACAATGATACCATAGCACATGGAATAAAAATCCCTTAATTAGTAAACTTTGCTTTGTATTTTTTACTAAATTTGTTGTTATAAGAGTTAAAATTTTGACCGTTAACATACGAGCAGAAAAATTATCAAATGGCGGTTTAAATAAAGTGCCATTTTACTCTTATTACCAGAATTAGACTTTTTTTATGGGGATAATTATGACCATACACCACAGTAATTTAATCATAAAAGAATGTGCAGTTTTGAATTCGTTGTAATATCATTTGGGCTTTACATTCACTGTACAATGTTCTGGAAATGCTTGATGTAACTTTTAGTGCAAAGTGTAGTCCCTACAGTACAATCCATGCAGTACTACAATATTATTCTCGGAAAATATATATGAAGAAATAATAAAAAAATAGTTGTGAATAGTGTTAATGTCTTTCTATTTATTCACTATGACGTTATGACATGTTTTCTATCATATTATATCTGACTATAAAACTGTTCACTCCGTATGAATGATTGGTACAGAAATCAGCAGACTAGCTTATTAATCAGAGTTTCAGATTTGATTCTGATCGGTGACTGATTGATCATAAACTCATTTTTTTGTTCATTTTATCGTAAGGCCCGCTTGACTTTTTTCAGTTGAGGTTTTGTGAAAGAGGAAGCGAGGTGCGTGCCTTCGATTTTCTCTCATTGGTCTGAATAGTAAGCCAGTATTACAGAATTTTATGCTTAGATTATATGAGGAAGTTAGCTGCATATGCGTTTGTGGTAAAAAAAAAAGCTCACATTGTACCCTAAGAAGCAAAAATATAAACATTGTTACACTTTTTAATTTGAATTTTTTTAATACAGCTTACAACAAAAATGCAATCAAATACTATGTTCGAAATTTCTATATAGACTTCCATATATTTCTATCAAATATATTCTGAAATTTCTGAACTTTAATATGTTTGAAATTTCTATATGCACATCGTGTGTACTAAATTTCAAAATTGTAATTGCAACCTAGGTGAAGTTTTAAAAAACAAATATATAAGTATTTTTTATTTATCTTTGTATCTTTAACTAATATATAATTCCAATGCATAAGCATATTTTTCTAACTAATAGTTTTTGGCAAATTTTATTCCTCACTCTGCTTAGTGGTGATTAGAGTAAAGAAGGTCAAGAGACCAATAATTTATATCTAAAAGATACAAACGTGCAGTTTGTCAATGAAAAATTAATTTTATTCAATATCACGTTCTTCAGGCATAATTTCTTCCAAGCAATAAATTAATTTTATGACTTAAGTTATGTTTCTAGTATTAAATTTATAATCATCACTTTTTACATATTAGAAGGCCTAAATTTTTTTTTGTTTATTTTAATTATAAATTTTAAAAAATTGAACACAAATAATACAATATTCTCATTAAAAAATCGCCCTTTTTTAATCGAGATAGTTTCAGCAAAATGAAAACCTACTTAATTTAAATTGAGAGAGAGTGTGTGTGTGTGAGAGAGAGAGAAAGTCATATGTTTATTTCACAAAGCTACTGCATTACGCCGATCTTCTATCCAAACAGCAAGCAAATTGTGATAAAAAATTTCTGAAGGTTAAACAATCAAATCTTGAAACTTGTTGCGACCTTAACCTTCCATACTAATTGTATTGAAACTTCCCTACTACACACTACTACCCTATTAAATAACGTAAGAAAAACCGATTTCTCGATGCTTGAAATCGTACAGCCAAAAGCTCTGATAAACCCGGGACTAAATGGGTCAATATGGTGTTAAAATGAAGCCTCCTTAAGCTTGTTTCAGATTCTAAATTAAATTAAACTCAGTGGCACGACAGCCCATGAAAGAGACAATGCCTACTGTGTCCATCCAAATTTTTTAACCTTAGGCTCTGGAGAGTAGGAGAAGTTGTTCCGGCTGGGTAGTCAGTCAAACGTGGAACCCCAATGTTCAGTCCTCAAGCATGCTTGTTACTCATTTTATCAACCACTGAAAGGATGAAAGGCTAAGTCGTCCTACTTGCCCGGTCCGAGGATATATCGCCAAATATACGATACTATATAGTACACTTTCTATGGGAATATGGTTCATCTTAACACTTTATTATGATTACAGCAAATTTAAACTGTATGATGGTATAGAAACGCAAATATAATGATTAAACGTTGAACCAATTTTTCTAAAAGTTAAAAAAAAGGAAAGAAAAAAAAATCTTACACGTGTATATATGATACTCTAAAAGAACTTTTTTGAAACATAAGCAAAAAATAAATTTTAGTTAAATTAATATTATGCGTTCTCGCGCTTCTAATATTTCATAATTTTGATATAACCTTTATTTAGAAGTGGTTTAAACAAGATTTTGACGAAACATTTTTATGTTTATAACACATACATTTAAAATTATTTTTATTTTGTTTAATAAAATTTTATTTGAAAAAAAAACGCAAAGAAAATTGTTTTTGAAATAACTTTATGATATAAGTTTGTTTACTGTAAAAAATAAATAACCGATAATATTATCTAAAAACTTTTTTTGAACAAAAAGCTACTTGGAAGTTGAAAATTTTAAGAGATATAACCATCAATTAATTCTTTTCCAGTAAAAAACAATATGAATTGCTGGTGATTATACGCGTCTTTTTTTTAAACTTTTAAGTAGCGATAATTTTTTATTCTAGCTTAAGTAACGGAAACATCACCTTTAAAAAAATAAATCTTAAAAACGTTCTTCATGTCAAAAGTCTATACACGATCCCGAATAAAAAAAATCCACAACCTCCAAGCCAAACCGTTTAAGCAGATAATGGAATCTAAACGTCCCTCACACGCTCTAAAGATTTCTTTCAAACTTCAAAAACAATTTTCACTTGAAAAACACGGAAATAAAGAGCATCGAAACTTTCAATTTTTTCGAAGACTTTACTGGCTTCGGGAAGTAATGCAGGAAGTATGAATAAAAAAACCGAAAACAAACTATGTTGAGAGCCTTAAGGAAGTTTTAAACAATATCGTCTGGCCCCATGTGTTAAAATTATTGTTTAGAGTGAAGATGTTTGACATTTCCTCGTTTTTTAATGTTTCTCTTAATAAGCTTCACCGAAGAAATTTAAAAAAAATATCGTAACATGTTATGAATATTAAAAAAATTGCAATTTATTTAACTTAATCAAGGCTTATTTCCATAATTATAAGCATTTGCTGTATTATTTTTTACGAATGCTATGGTTGCAATGTCAAAAGTTGTTGAAAAATATGTTGCGTGCAGAATCCAATATAAAGTTTATTAAACCTTGAAGAACTATTAAAAAATCCTAATGATTATGAACCTAAGGTAAAATCTTATTTTTTAAAAAAAGCTTTATGTTTCTTTAACTATGATAATTAACTAGCAAATACGAAGAAAAAAAATTCTGGTAAACTTTACGTACTGTATGGTATTGATAATTTCAGTAGTTATATTAAATAGGCAAAACTGTTACCGAAACTCAACTAAATAAATTCATTTCATTCCATGGTCAAATATTACATGAGCAATTTTCTCCAAATTACAATAGAAGAAGAATATCGAACGAGTTTCAAGCTTAAGTTGCGACTTAAACTTACGTAAGTTGCAAGTTCTTTAGTAAGGTTTTATATGGGCAATTATGTGGGTATTATCTGATTGAAAACGTCATTCATTTCAGAAATAAACAAATACGAAATAACAAGTCGAAATGTTTCAAGCGCTTAAAAAATATGAGCCCATTTTCAAGACATGCCCGACGTTAATGTAAAGAAACAAAAAAGCATTAACAGGTATAAGAATAAGAAGGGTAAAAACAATTTTACCCTAATTTGCCTCTCGGCCACTTTTCTTGTTCTGTTTTTAATTTTTTTTTCTACTATCTCGGCTTCTCTGGCTTTTCATGTTTTGTTTCTCACTTTTATTTTTACATTTTTCGTTGGCAACTTAACGTTTTTATTTCAAATCTTTTTAGTTCCTTTACATTAACGGCTAGCAAGTCTTGAAAATGAGCGCCTGTTTCTGATGATCTTGAAACACGTCGACTCTTATTTCTTATCTGTTTATTTCGGAAGTGAAAGAAAATTTCAATCAGACTGACTTACCGCTTCAGTTTCTTAAGATTATTCATTTAAAATTATGTGGGCATTTATCCCACAGTGTGAGTAAGACGGGTATATTACGTTTAAATCTCTGTTTCTTTTGAATATGGATCACATTTACATTATACTATTCGAAAAGAATGAAGATATTATCATTTAGGTAGATTCAATGGTTGTTTTTTGTTCCGTTACATTTTAAGTAACTGTAAACTACGTCTATTTCTTCCCCCAATTATAATAATACTGATGCAGCAAGAATATTTATTGAATGGTATTTTTAGAAAAAAAAATATACTTCCTATTCGAGTCATACATCAATTATATATTCGATTCAGCTATCTTCATCAAAAATAATTAGTCGAAGTAAAACTCTGAAGTATATAAATCTCCCTACAGTTATCTTTTTCTCTATTTGAACAAAAAAAAATCATAAATAGAATGAAATGCGAAATAAAATCCACTTTATTTGATACAACAAAAGTGAAATGGATTCAAAGGAAAGGTTTAGTTCGGGAGAAAATTGGTATAAAATTCAGCGAAATAAAGAGAGTAAGTCGCAATGTCTCCAAAACCCATTACTGAAAAAGTCAAGGACTATTAAAAGACAAAAAACACGAGGTAGAATGAAATAAATTCAGTTCAACTTAAAAGTCCTTCTTCGAAAGATTCATCTTTCTACCAACCGGACAAGGCCAATTGGACAGCGATCTATGACAGACAGCCCAAACCACCAATCACACTCGTCGTTTCTTTCTGAGTTTAGAGCCATTCATCCATTTTCTTTTTCTATTTCCAACTGTTCCATGTTAGGCTTATTACCATTTTCAATCTTGATCGACTATTTTCTATAAGAGAAGCATTTTGATCAAGCCTCTCGCTCACCTCCTCCGACTTGTTCTTTGTGGGAGAAATTCAAAGGGAAAAGTTTGATGAGAATTGATGAGGAATATATTGACATTTTATTTTTCAATTTTTGCTTTGAAATGAGATAGTAAAAAGTATAAAAAGTTATACTTGACTCTTATTTGTTATGATACATATTTAAAGTAATGTTAGTCCAGTTTAATATTGGATTTTGCAAATTAATTGAGAGAAGCAATTAAAAAAGGAACTTTAAGATAGAATTAAGTTAACATATGTTATATACTAGTGAATTGGTATTTGATATCTTTAGTGGTAGTTACACCACATCCATTTTACTCCCCTTCCAGAGTTTTATCGGTGATAGAATTCGTTGAATGAATACCACTAGTTGATTATTGCTGTTTATTTATTTATTTAATATTTATTTTTTTCACTAATGTTTTTATTTATGTATTTATTGACCGTTAGAACTGTATTTACTTCACCGGATTTGTGAGCGCTACTTTACGAGCAAATCAACTGTTTAATGTGATCTATTCATTGATGTTGGCGAATTCATATGACGTCCGGGTCACCAATATGGGGATATAATTATTGACTATGTCAGTCTCCATCTATCAAAATGTACTTCACGATAGATTCAAGTTAACATATCTTATATACTAGTGAATCGGTATTTAATATTTTTAGGGGCAGTTTCATTACAATTATGCACCCAATGAAATTGCTTTAATGGCAGGAAATCGGCCGTGTTTAGTTATTTAAATACTTTATTTAGTCTTTACAAGATAGAACTTTTTGTTCTTATATTGCATTCACTTAAAAAAAATGGGCGAAAACAACAGTCTTATCGATGAAATAATTAAAACACATTAAAATTATTGTACGTACCCAACCGTACTCATTATAGGTATAACTAGCTATATATCCGGTTAAAAAAGTAGCTAATCAATAAATCGGTGTTAGATCTGTGAAAGACTTATACAGACACAATTAACTAAGTTAAAGCAATTATATTATTTTATTATTTGTTGCCCTCTCTGGTGACTTTATAGTGTAAGATTAAGCAAAACATATTTTTAACAGTTCCTCTCCCATCTAAATAGAAATTAATTCCTATTCTGTATAATTTGGCATAATGTTATTGCTCGAGGTTAAATCCGGATAGTCAAAAATTACCGCAATCAGCAATTTACACCGGTAATTATACCTCTTTGTTGACCGTAAAAACCAATTTCCATAGTACTTATAGTTGATATCTTGGTACCTATTGAAAACACCAATTTACATAATAACAATAGTGTCTATTACTAAAATTAATTAAATAAAATTGTGGCAATTACACTGCTAAAAACAATTAAAGGATATTGAGGTTGTGGGTTGATCTTGCACTTGGAGAGTTGTATGAAGGATTGATACATTATTGACAGACATATGATATAAAAATGACAATTTACAAGAAAAAATGCGTTTTATTAAGCATTTGGGTACAAAAGGAAAACAACACAATTTGTGCATATGATAAAAACAAATAAAAAAGGAGCTTTCTTACAAGAAAATCGTTTTTAGTGGAGTGTATGTTTTCCTCGGACGGCCAGCATAACCTTTGAGGCAATAAGGCTATTAATTAGGGCTGGGGCATTCTGTCCCACTAATCAAGAAGAGCTCTTTCCAGTTCTTGGAGAGTTTGTAGGGTTGCTAGGCATCCAGTAATTCTCCTGCCTAGAATGTCCAAAAGATGCTCGATTGGGTTCATGTCCGGAGAACAGCCTGGCCAATCCATTCGTATGATTCCATCCTCCAAAAGGAAATCATTCACCAAGTTCATACGATGTGGCCTGCAATCGTCAAACATTATTATGAAGTCATCTTCAATTGCTACAGCGTAAGGGGCTACAGTAGGTCTCAGAATCTCATCCTTATATCGGTGACCGGTCAGAGCCCCATTTCGAATGATATAGAGATCGGTGCTCCCATCAATGGAGATGCCAGCATAGACCATTACACTTTCACCACCAAATCCGTTCACGACACCAGGAATGTGTTTTGTACCACGTTTCCTCCAGATGAAATTATGCCTATTATCAGGATGAACAGTAAAACGGGACTCACCTGAGAAAAAAATATTGCGTCTTTCATTTCTCCTCCATTTCGCATGCTCGGTTGCCCACTCCCTGAAGGCGTGACGGTGCCTTGCTGTTAACGTGGCACACACCAATGGGCGACGAACATACAGATCGAAATTGTGATTGCGGTTTTTTGACAAATTGTGTCGAAACTGTGGTCCCAGTAGCAAAGCGAATGTGTCTGCGTCTTTTTTAAGAAGAGTGGCATTCATATTTCAGTGCCTTTGAGCCGTTAGCGTTAAATAACGGTCATCATTGAGCGTTGTTGCATTTCTGCGCCCTTACCCTGATCTTCGGCCCGCATTTCCAGTCCCCAAGAAACTGTTCCAGATCCTGGAAATCACACTTTGTGAAATTCCAATAGCTTCTGCTACTTTGGCTGGTGTTTGGCCCAACTATAACCGGCCAACAACTCTCTAAGCTTCTAAAATGACTTCGTTGAGACGTCGCACTCATTGAAACAACGTGCTTACTGAATCATTCTTTTCCGCTTTGTCTTACATTAAGTTGAAAGCCAAATCAAATTCGCTGCCATCAAAGCGTCGTCTTCGACGTCAAGCTCAAAATTTGAATACTGCGAAGTTTAAAAATAAGAAAAATTTGCATTTGTTACTGTCTTCTTCCATTATATGCAACAAAAAAAATAGCCTTTGCCGTTATTTTATACAAGACTTAGAATATCCTTTAATTGTTTTGAGTAGTGTGTAATAAAACAATATTTTACTGTTCTCATATACGAATAAATACCTTTCTTCCATTAATTTTAACAGAATTAGGTACAAATTAAACAAAAGGTACAAATTAAACTAAAAATAGAAAACTTTCTATTTTTAGTTTAACTTGTGCCTTTTGCAAAAATTAATTAATTGTAATTCGCGAAAATATTTTGTAGTGACACTAATGCTTTAAAAAATTTTTTGAAAACTAATAATTCGTACACCGTAAAAAATGCCTAAATATTGTTAACGGCAGTGATGCTTAGCAAAATATGTTATTAAACACTACTGGTTTTGCTGCAGTAGGTGTTATGGTAATAGATATTTTACCGCCCTCTGAAGTGGATAAATAATCTAGTATCATACTACACATTCATGGCATCTAATATATAACATTTATTTTCATATTTTTTGGTGTATATTTCGTTGTGGATTCATACTAATAGATATATCATAATATGAATTAGAAGTTCAACTCATCAAAAGAAAATAACAATACAAAAAGTTTCATTTGAACAGTGGCTGCAAGGGGCAAATTTGGCCCCAGATTCTAAAATTTTGTTAAATAGTGCTGGTAATAGGTATAAGTAAAAACAAGTTATGTTACAAAGGAGCAAAATTATTGGAGAAATTATTCTAACTTGTTTAGGAGAAACGTAAAAAAATCGTCACGCTATTTTTCATGCTGAATTTTTTGACATTAGGCACGACCGGTATTAGGTTAATTGATGCAATTTCAATATATACTGAATACTTTGATACAGGTACAGAGTATCATATTAGTATATTTGGTATCTATTAAAACTGCTTTAATATTGCAGTTTAATGTAGATATCAGAAAAAAAAATTTACTGTCTCCCTAAAAATTAAAATAACATCTTAATTGTTATAAATTTTGACTATCATGAGTTGGTCTCGAGAAACAGCATTAAAGCAAAGGATACTGAAAGCGTTTTTTGCTTATTCCGATAAGGTAAAGCTAGAGTGCCTTCAGTGTACAAGAGTGGTGTCAATCGAGGTGAAAAGCAAAACTGCGCAAGCGCATAATAGGATCGGGTTACCAGAAGATAGGTATTAAAATATTCAGTTTTCACATCACTAATCATGCTTCCCGTGTTAAACAAATGGAGAAATTTTCCATTTAGCCTGCGGCGGTAAAAACTTAGTTTCCTCCAATCAGATTTTGTCGGGAGGTTGGCGCCACTCTTGTTCAATGAAAGCACTCTAGGTAAAGCCACCAAAAGGGTAACAAAAAATAATGATTAAAAACGGAATTATTTTAGCTTTCCAATCTTATCAATGATAACTTTCGGTTTAGTGATGATTTCGTTCTATATTTATTTCTTAATCAATTTCATTTTTGCATTTTCATCTAGTACTAATTACGGGTATTCAGCGAGTGCTTAATAAAAAAATAAAAAGAATAGAAATTGACAAAAATGCAATGTTTGGCAAGAAATTTAGTCATTTGTTTTATGTACTTTTAGTTCTTTCATTTTTTTCTAAATTAATCATCAAATATAGAATATTTTTTTGATTCATTACTTTTAATATTATATATATCGAGTTTTATTTTAACAATTCTTGAGCTGGATATTAAATCGATTTCAATTTAACTAAGAGTATTATTAAATCCATAGAAATATAGAACACTTTCCAATACTGTCATATGCAAATCACTTCAAAAGATACTTTTCCCAAACTGGAAATCTAATAGTTTCAGTTTTATGTTCTGGGAACGAAGAATTTGAAGTAGTTTGTTTCTTTCAAGTCGATTCTTCGTTTTGAAAGCTACAAATATTTATTAAACTAGCTTCTCTCTTCTAATGAAAATCAGAAAATTGTTCTTTGTATCAATTATCTTTTCCTCATTCTCTTAGAAGCATTTCAAGTTGTAATAAATAAAGTGTACTACGCATATGTCTGGCAAAATACATGCAAAATTAAACTTTGAACTAAACTTCAAACAAATTGTTAAGTGCTATCAATTCAATAAAAACGCAATTTTTTATTGTAAATTTAATAAAAAAGTTTTATTCGATATAAATTTCGATATTTTTACGATATATTGATAATCCTAAATTATGTTTAAGAGTACGCAAGTCCGGAATAAATTGACTCGTTACCTTATATTTTGTGGGTCAAAATCTATAAATATATCCCTTGCATTTTAGAATTTAATTATTTGATCAAAAGCTACTTAGAACTAAATTCAAATCAATTTATTTCGAATAAAAAAACTTGTTATCAAATGCTACTTTTAAAACTAAGACATAATATATTTATTCTAGAATTTAAATACTTTTGCTTGGATTAAAGACTGAAAAATAATTATTTTCTGTCATTTACATTCATTAACAACATAAAAGTAGGCGTAAAATTATAAAAAAAAACTAGTAAAATAATTCCATTAACTAGACACTGGCAAATTTGTTATCAAATTTGCCATTACATTAAATTAAGATCAATTTTGGCAAGTTAAAAATGAATAGCTTTTCTAATATAAAATTTTTTAAAAAAATGAAAAATTACCAAAAGTAAAATCTTGGAGAATCTTAATAAAACCATAATTTAGAAAATCAGTACTTCCAATTATTACTTCATTTTTCTAACTCCTTTTCATATATGTGAGGGTGGTAACTTAAAATCAAAATTCTTATAAATTTCTGACTACCTATAGCAGTCAAACTTCTACTAGTGCTACAAGTAGAACATATTGCTTATTTTTTCACCAAATAGAACTTATTGTTAATGAATTTCGATAACTTTTTGAGTTCCTAGAGTCCTTAATATTGAACAGGAGCTCTGTACTATGTACCAATACCAGTTCCAGTCTCCTTTAAAATCCTGTTTTAGATAACAAACAAGATTCAATCGTTTCCTTATCGCTACTAGTAAACATCATCGTCATATTATTACCTCAGGAAATTTATCGCTAATCAAATATTCCAACCACTTTTCTATAAATTAGAGTTCTGAAATTTACACTGTGCCCAATAACAGTATAAGTTTCAATTGTTTCCAATTGAATTAATATATTTTCAGATTATCGTCAAATAGAATTTATCTTCATTCGAAATTTCGATCAAAATTCCTATGTAAGCAAGCTAACATACACTAAACACAAAAAAAAAAAAAAATGTAATTTTACGAAATATTTTGTTTTATAATTTTTTAGAAAATAAATTCATTACTTAAAATACGAGTAATGAGTTACATTTCCAAACTTATTATTTATTTTTATCCTGAACTGATCAATTAAACTACCCACCATAATATAATAACTTACAAAAATATCTTTTTTACCGTCTTAGTGTACATAAATGTAATTTGACATACTGACATAATCTTTCATTACCAAACTTTTTATTCATTCTCAACCCGAGCTGATTATTTAAACTTACCACCATAATTTTACAACTGACAAAAATGAAAAAAAATAAAAATTTTACCTTTTTAAACTATTTAAATGTAATTTTAAGAAATATTTCGTTTTATTATTTAAAAATAATAGTTTATTAATTGAATTATTATTAATATAATAATTATTATTAATATATTAATAATTTATGAATGGAATATTATTAATAGCATTAATTGAAATAATAATGCTGAGATAATATTTCATTACCAAACTTATTATTTATTCTTAACCCGAACTGATTATTTAAACTACCAACCATAAATTTATAACTGACAAAAATAAAAAAGAGATATTTTTACCGTCTTAAATTAATTAAATGTAATTTTAAGAAATATTTTGTTTCATTATTTTTAAAATAATAATAGCATTACTTAAAATACTAATACTGAGTTAATCTTTCATTACCATACTTATTATTTATTTTTAACCCGAACTGATTATTTAAACTACCCAAAGCCATTCCAATACTCACTCTATCTAGAGTTATCCGTAAAGCCTATTGATGAAATATTCAAGACGCAATCATCTGAACAGAGACCATTTATTTTAATAATTGTTTAGAGAAGGAATGACATATGCAATCATACGCTTTGCTCTTTCAAATTAGGAAGAGCTGTTCGCTGATTTAATGTGATACTCTTGCAAGCTCGTTGAGTTATCAGTTAAGGAAAGATTGAAACTGGGAATCTTCCAAAGTTAAGGATTTGTTTCATATTTGATTAAACAAAGGTATCAGGTAGTTTCAAATGGATGTTATAAGCATAAGCAAAGCAATTAAAACATCGATTCAAAGTTGAAAATTTTCGAAAACGAACGTCGCAGTTTGACTTCGCTCTGTTATTTTTATAAGTTACTGTTAACGAGAATGCTTGAAGGTAAGAAAATATGTTTCTATGTATTTATAGTATTTGTTTGTGTAATTTATGTGGATATTTTGGTGTACAAACACAAATATCATACTTTATTGAAGATTTGATTTAATTAAAATAATTTAAGTTAGTTGATGATTTTTTTTTACTAAGGCAAAAATTTAGGATTGTATAGAAGTGTTAGGAAATTTCAATTTTTTTTTTTCATTTCTATGCATGATAAATGATAATTATTAAAATTTTAAAAGTATTTACTGCAAAATATTATAATTATAAATTATGTTTTTAAGGTTCAAACTAAATTGTAAGACTATACAAGTAGGGGAGATTCGGGTAGCCCCGCCCAGCGGGTACCCCCGCCCAATGTCAATTTCATATGTATAGAATATTTTTTCAAGTCAATGGGCCATCGGACAATAATTGTTATATTAAAAAAAGATAATTTTCAACGTTTCAAGTATTTATGCAGCTGGTAACATGGTAAACAATAGTTTTGAAAATATGTTGAATACAGTTGTCATGATATTAAGAAAAATTGGTTAAATGTTTCGATTAAACTACATTTTAATATTAAAAAAATAATTTTTTCTATACATACAGCATTAAAGTATGTAGTCTTAAGTTTAGTTTGCACAAAGAACGAAGTTTATTTGTGAAAATTTTTTCGAGTAATCACAAATTTACAAAAAAAATTGGTGCGGGTAGCCCCGCTCACATGAATGTTAGGTATCACAGCCTACTTTTATTTCGTCGTATTATTATAAATGTACGGTTACAAACATTTACTTAAATTAAATTATTTTCTTTAAATATTTAATATAAATATATATTAATATTATAATATATTAATATACATTAATAATAATAAAAAATATAATATTTGTTGTTAATAAATGATAGAATTCACTAAAATTATATAAATATGTAATAAAAAAATAATTTTGTGATAAAAATGATAAATAAGGTTTATCTATTGTCAATACATAGGTCATTTTCATTTACACCTGAAAAAACAATCAAAAAACATAATTTTTGTAACTGGGCGGGGCTACCCGACACATTTTGAAAAGAGCTGAAAAACATGTTTTTTTAAATTTCTATTTTTTTAAGTTAAACTATTCTTTTTTTGGTTTATTCTTTTTGTATTATTTAATTAAATGATAAAACAATAGAAACATACAAAAATCTTAATTATTACTCAATATTATACAGAAATATAAGCAATAGTCCTTAAGTGGGCGGGGCTACCCGACTCTCCCCTATGTCTTTCTAAATTGGCCAAATTTCAATCGGAAGTAAATAATTAAGAAAAAAGTGAATTACTTGGTAAAGTTTAAAACGTTGAAGTTGGCTAAAAAAGCACGTTGAAGTTGGCTAAAAATGTTTGTACTAGAGCATTTGTTTTTATTTGTTTCAAGGGGTTGTTTTGTCAGAAATGTGCATACTTGAGTGTTTAATCGCATCATTGTGAATCTTTTATAGAGAAATTTGAAATAATTGAAATATTAATTTTTGATACGTATGTAAAAATTGTTGCTTTAATTTAAATCCCTAACAGTTTCAAAATCAATTCAGAACACCTCGTGTAAGAAAAATGTTTTAAATATCAAATTCAGAAAATTATGATTTTGTTTCCTTTTGACTTTTCCTCAAACAATTTTGAAAGAATATATGCCTATAAACGTATTTTTCTAAATTAATTGAATTTAAATATATAAAAAGAAATATATTTTTTTCCAGTGCCCACCTGGGGAATGACTTACGTCATACAGGCACCTGAAGGGCGGATTTGTTGGCCACTCCTTCAGGGGCACCATATTAGGTGAACCAACGTTGCTCCCACAGTAAGGACAGATAGTACAGAGAAGGAAAGAACATCCATGCATTGCCCGGGATTCGAACCCAGAACCTTTCTGACGCAAAGGCAGTTCCCTAACCCCTGCACAGGCCGGTCGGCAATAAGAGAAATAAAACTCTGGTGTAAAAAGTGTAAAAATTTGAAAAACAAAACATTTATTTCAAATTTTATGTTTAAAAAAAATAACATAATTTACATAATTTTTTGAATAAAAATAAAAGAAATAAAAACATGACGATATGAAACCACATAAAAAGTTGTTAAAAGTATTGTGTAGTTATGAAATAGACTAACATTGGTTTACCTTCTCTCTCTCTCTGTATATATATATACATAAAATTTGAACTAAAAAAATTTTATTTCTCGTTGTTTGTTGAAACATGTTCAAACAAAAGAAATTAGAAACCATCAATTTAATTTCTGTTAGGTATTATCGCACATCATAGTTGAAAAATAACTTTGAATGTCTCTATCAATGAGAAATCACATAAATCAAATCATATAAAAAAATACTTACCATTAACAGAAAAATGTCGAATGGCCAATTGTTTCGACAATATTTTTATAATATTTCCCTCCATCTGTATCCTAAGGCTTACAAAAACCAAACAATAACGTATTTTATTCTGAAAATAAATTCTGGGTGGAGTCAAATTTAATGAGCCGTAGCTTATTGTTACGAATAGACTAGAAATAACTACAAGCCTGAATGTACTGTTTCTGACCAAAAACTTCTCATCGTTTCATTTTACATTAACGATTTTACTGCAGTAAGCATTTTCTTCTTTTTAGTTTCGAACTTATTCTTCTTTATTTCTCTCCAAGGAGTTGGCATCAAATTCGGAATTCAATGGAACTCCCAACCAAAATGAACCATGGAAACGTCTGTCATTACCAAAACGAATGAGAAATGGTGACGGCCGTCACAAATAAGAAAGAAACGATCTCTGTCTATTGTGTGCATTTCCTTACATCTCTCTCTCGGAAGTATCGCTCCCTATTATCATTATCCAGAATCGGGTAGTAGATAGAGATAGACAGCTAAAACTACCTTAGCCACAGATGCAGAGTGCTTGAAAAGGGAAACTGCCGAAGATGATAACTGCAGACGAGGAAAAAATGGAAACCACAAATATTCGTCGGAGGAAAAATGAGTTAAGATCTTGTTGCAGCGAAACTCTATTTGTGGCTTGAAAATTCCATTTTTCCTTACAAAAGAAAAACTGTTTCGTTGTCGTTGTACTCGCATTCAAAATAACTGATATTTGTTATATTGCGTAGAATACTTTTGCTCAATGCATTTATAGGCAATTAGAACGTGCTTTAAATTTCTCGACAATAAATAAAATCATCTTTAAAATTTTTTCAAGTGTGTTTTTAGTGTGTGTTAAAATAATAAAAAAAGAGCTCAGCAATGAAAATAAAAATTAAAAAATGAGTTTCATACGTAAAAAGATTAAGATCGTGTTACAGTAAAACTCCGTTTGTGGCTAGAAAATTCCATTTTTTATTACAAAAAAAGAAACTGCTTTGGTTGTCGTCGGACTTGCAACCGAAATAACTGATATTTATTATATTAAATAGAATAACTTGTTATTTTTGCTCAATGCTTTTGTAAATGACAAAAACTCTTTTTAAACCTCTGAGTAATAAACTAAATCATTTTTCAATTCTTTTTTATAACTCAGACAATAAAAAGTGACTTTTTCAGATCTAGTATTATAACTTGTTAGGTTAATTCAAAATCGCTAGAAAACTGATGATTTCAGACGAGAAAAATACATTGTTAATTTGTGTTAAAATGAAAGAATAATTTTGAAATGAAAATAAAAAGAGATGTGTTACATAAATAAAAGGTAATACCTATACTTAATACAGTAGCAAAGAGGAATTCAATTTACGCAAATTTAATTGAAAATATACCGATTTGAGTTTTCATTCTCTAAAAATTGTAAACATCAAATCATGTTTAAGCTGCTCGTAAAAATATATGTAATAAAACTTTTACAGTAAATAAAATAAACAAAATCATTTTTCTTTTAGGTTTATCAAACTCTGTAGAGACGAAATTTTCAATAATGTAACAAAATGAAACTCCAGTTTTTAATCATTCAACGATATATTTTATATTTTACAACCGTTTTTGAAAAGTCAACACAATTTTAGGTTTACAAGTTCAACTACGTAGCCTTGAAATTTTGAACCTCATTCAGAAGACAACTTTTGGATCACGTATGTGGAAAATTTGCCTTCGTGGAGGACTTTTTGATGGAACTAACACGCATTTGCGTTACATAAAGAGGGACACCAATAATCTCCCATGGTTAGCCTGACAGCAAGGGGACTTTAACCCTTGATTCGTCTACCACTGAGGATGTTTTACGCCAGCACTATGGTCGGTACGAGCCTGGTGCCGAATTCATATCTATCAGCTATCGCTGGGATTCGAACCCGGTTTACCTCAATGGGAGGCGAACGCTCTATCCCCTTGACCTCCCCCCACGACTCAGAGACCTATTTTAATAATAAAAGAAATTGTAAGATATTAAATAATTTTCTAGGGATACTTATTGCTCAGAAAAATCTTAGTACGATAAATGTGAAGGCTAAGAAACTTGGAATAAAGTTTAAACGTTTTAGCTTAATAAAATTTGTATTAAAACTATTCGTTAATAAAGTAAACATAAAGGGTGATGAACAGATCTAATTAGTATTATCTCAAAAAGACGATTGTTTTTAAAGTCGCAACGTAGAGTAAGCAAAGAAAATTTCCAAAAAGTATATGAAATTTGTCAATGTTTGTAGCATTTGTTATCTTAATTTTTCAAGATTTTAAAAAATACAATAAAATTTGTTTGAAATTTTGTTAAACTTTTATAATTGTTGAATCTACCTCCCTCATAAATCATGAGTATTAAAATATGCACAAATTGGAGCAAATAGAAAATTATTTTAAACTAAAGAGTTGAGCAAATATTTAAAAGTAGCTCAGCCATGCCAAATGGAAACCTTTATTTTCAAAAAGAATTTGTTTCAAACTTAATGTACGATTATAATAAAATATTATATGACATTAAGTTGAATACTAAACAATATAAGATAAAATGTTCATTGCTAATTCAAATATCTCTTTACACCATAAGTTTGCATGCCCAAACCAAAAATTGAAAGTAATTCTTGTAATTATTTTAAAAAAGAAATTAAAATGAAAACTTTTTGTAATTTTTTACACTATTTAGCGAAGATTTTTCATATCTTACTGAATAAAAAAATTTCAAACAGATCATAAATGAAAGAATAATAATATTATTTGGAATGAGATCCAGATAAAATATTATTCTTAATATAATTTGATATAATATTAAGAATAATATTATATTTGGAATGTAGACATTTTATTCTGCCATTTAAATCCTATAGGGTGTTTACTTACCTTTCGAGTTACGGTTGAATTTTATCTAAAAAAACATCTAACTACGATATAAATTATATTGAAAGGTTGATTAAAAAGAAATATTATTTTTATAAAATGTAAATTACTTTAAGATACATAAATACAACCCGAAATTGTAACTCAAATTGAGAAGGATAAGTAAGATTTGAACAAACAATTTCTTCCAAGTTGTTACTTAGGTCACTTGCCAATTCCAACAAGCCTGCTTGAAATCAAGCGAATTTTACAGGCATAAGTAGTGTTTCTTGATGTTTTAGTGGCACCATCTATGGCCAAGAATACGACTTCAGCCACACACACGTCATAGTCCATTTTCAGAGAGGACCCAATCATGCTCCATTCATTCATCCACAGATCGTAATTTTGATCTGAACAAGAGAATGATCAATCTGCAATTCAGAGGTATAGATTTTTCCCTCAGAGCAATAGATTTGTTATGCGATCTTGGAGGACTTTGTGACCCGAAAGATTTAACGTGCACGTTGACCGAAGAATTTCACAGAGTTTCTTCGCTGGATCCGAACTCATGTTCTCATGAATACGTGCCCAACGTCCTACCTACGTCTAAAATGGTTTTTAAGAGTGTTTTTTTACAAATGAATCTTTTAAATAACATCAAGCACTAAAATAAAAAATTAAAATTTAAAAAGAAACGTTGAGGTTTATTAAAAGTAAAAAATTTTATAGATCAAGTATTATTAGAGCAATCATAATACACCTCAATTATATTACAATATATCTTTGATTATAGACGATACAACTAACAAAAATGAAAGAATAGTCAAAAGAAGTAAAAGTTAAGAAGTAAAGTAAGTTATTTAGAAAAGCGTGTGATTTTAATATAAACATATGAAAACTTATATACGCATAAAAATATTTGAATAACATTTATGTTTATTTATTTTTTGTACATCTCTTGATATCACTCGTGTTATTTATGAGTCCACCTTTCTTGTAACATAAAATATCATTAATACAAAAAGTTTCACCAGTATTGTATTATTTATAAAATTGTACAGTACAGAACAATAACGTAAAATTGTACATTTATATAATATAATTCATAAAATGATACAATTCAGATGGTGTTTTTTTGATGAACTTTCTATTTTATTAAAAATAACTATTTCTTTCTACCTATCATATTTAATGGAATGTCTTGAAATTTATGTGTTCTACTTTCTACTTCCCAATATAAAAAAAAATAATCTACACTTTTAAAATGATACGTGTTCTCATTTAATTTTGAGTTTTCTTTTTAAATAAATGAAATTTTATTGGATGATTTAAAAAATGCACTTTAATTAACGGATAAAATTATTATTCATATTTAGAATTTTATTATTATTCATATTTGGAATTTTATTATTATTCATTATGCATTTATTTCTATTTAAATTTGAATATAATATATTTAATCAGTTATACCTTGCAGATAATTAGCATTAATGTTTTCTTATTTTATTTACGTTTTAACATTCAGGTACCATGGAACCAGCAGTGTGTTCTGTCACAATATACAAAAAGAAAAAGAAAAATCAACACTTTCAGAATAATATGTGTTCTTATTTAATTTTGAGTTTTCTTTTAAAATGAATGAAATTTTATTGGATGATTTAAAAAATGTAGTTCAACTGACGGATAAAATTATTATTCAGATTTAGAATTATATTATTAATAATTATATATTTATTCCTGTTTAAAACTGAATATAATATATTTAACTAGTTATACCTTGTAGATAATTAGGATTAGTGCTTTCTGATTTTGTTTACTTCTTAACATTCAGGAACTGTGGGACCAACACGCTTAAATAAAAAGTTAACTTTTTTTAACATTACACATATTAACAAAGAACGGACTATCCCATTCTCCCTCGAACTGCTTAAGCACTTAGTCAGACATTATTTGCTTCCAAGCTGATTCAGCTGCCTGATATTCTTGGGTACCTAAAGTCAGATGTTTCTTCAGAATAGCTTTTTTGTCAGAGTCAGACTTAGTTCCTCAATTTCTCATTCCTTACTGAAATTGTCAGAAAAGAACCAAGAGCCTATTTCCCGGTACAATATTATCGACTTGTATTCCCGACTTTCAACTTTGCTATAATCGGCATACCTTAATGATTATTTAATTTATTCAAGATGCATTTATAGTATAATTAAAACTAATATGATTATAAATTTTTCACTATTTTAGGAATTTTATAAAATCGGTACTTGCATAACTAAAAATACAAAAAAATTTTCGTGCGGGCTTTACATAATTGTTTTATTTATTTAAATGTGATAAATGATGCAAAAGATTTAGCCATCAAAATCACCCCAAGAATGTATATTTTCATTCTTTAGTAAAGTATAGATTAGGTATTTCAATGTATCGTAACTAGGTTTTATCAAATTTAAAATGTTAAATATGAAATTAATAATAAAAAAATATAAGTGAAGCTTTAAAAACTATAATGACGAAATTCCTGTTTTATATTGATAAGCATTAAAGAATAAGTTTTTACATTATAAGTTACAAAGGTTGGCTAAATGTTACATTTCTTACATTCAACAAATTTTAAGCAAAATATTTAAGCTCTAGCAATAAACTGCTTTATTTTTTTTTAAATACAAATATGTTATTAATTATATACAGAGAAATATACAATAATTATGCCAAAAAGCTGAAATTACGTTTAGAAGTTCTGAAACATAAATTTGGTTAATAAAAACAAAAAAAATTCGAAATATTACGGTATATTTTTGCACAAAAGTTACAAAGTAACTTTAATATTTAAAATTAGTTTTTTCTTTTTGTAATTGTGTATGTTAGCAGTTTGTAGTCATTTCATGGTGGATTAAACAAAAGAGAAGTGAATTTATAAAAGTTAGAGATTTTAAAAGAGAAAATTGTTTGCCATAAACCCTTGTAAACACATAGCTAACATATAAATAGGTAGAGATGATAAACAATGCATCAACACTTACGCCAGAATCGTTGAGTATTGCAAATCATCTGCTTGTTTTAGAAACTTCCAGTACTTCATTGACAAAAATGGGATACTTTTAATTTTCTTTTAAAAAAAGTTTTCATGTTGTATATGTCAAATACTTATTATGTTCTATTCCTCTTCTATTTTTATCAAAAATAATTTAAAATACAAAATATTTTGAATAAGAAAAAAGAAAAAAATAAAAAAAAAGAAAAGAAAATAAAAGAAAAAAATAAGAAAAAAACATTATTAATTGAAAAAATCTATACATTGTCTTAAAAAAACTACTGTTTAATGCAGTTAAAGAACCGCTTTAGCATTTAAATAATAAGATGAAAATTTTGTATAGCATAAATATAAAATAATTCCTGCACAATAAGAAAATAATGTGTATGATACATTATTCATACTTTATCCAAATAAACCATTTATAATTGTGTGAAAATGCTTAATATTATATCTAAGTTAATAAAATAAAGTTAAATTTCACTACAATAATTATTTGCAAAAGTAATCTATTAATTGATTTCATAAAACTACCATCCAATAAATTTAAAGTTTAAAATAATGACATAAACACATATGCTTTATATAGAAGGATATAAAACAAATAGTATGTATGAAACATTATTCGAAACTATTTCAAATTGCTTAGTTAGTTATTTAAACTATATGTGAGTTCTTTAAACTATTTTTTGAATATAAGTTTACTTTAGAAGAATAGTTATTTGAAAAAAAATCTATAAATTGACTAGATTAAAAAATCTTATCTAGAAAATTGAATAAATAATATTTCAAATTATTGAACATTTTAAGTACCAAGAATATTAAAAAAAATAATATACAGTGTGCAAAAAATGGACTACTTTGGAAAACTTTTCATCTACTGATCAGATCTTTATGCTTTAGAAAGAACTAACTAACTAAGCAACTAAATCAACTAATCAACTAACTAAGCAACTAACTAAGCAACATGAATCACCCTCAAGTATGCTAGTTAATAAATGCAAAATATACTTTAAATTGCAAAATCAGACCTATAAAAACACACTTCCTCTGAATAAATATACCTTTGTTTCGACTAACTCAGATTTTTGCCCCCCAAAGTATAAGGCGTATCCACAATGTAGGAAATAAGGTTCTCATAGTTTGGTCAGGAAAATGGTTCAAAGTTTGGACATCTTAATGTTAATTTTAATTTTTGTGCATTTTGACATATCTCGATAGCTTTGAAAGCGAATTACAAAATGTTTGGACACATTCATCAAATTCCTTTATCTAAGGATAATACAATGCAAAAAAAAATAATAATAACTTTTAGTAAATATTTATTATTTTATTTTATAGTAGAGGAAAATTTTGAACTGTAAGTTATGCAATTTTTACACTATTTAAAAAAAAAGAATTTTACATGACAAAATATATAGTTTTAGCGAATATTTTCTAAGAAATAGAATTTTAAAAATATGATTTATCAGGAATACTATACTGTTCACTAGAACAGATAAAATTAAACTAAAACATGACTAATATTTAAATTTCATCTATTTCAACTTACCAGAATTCTTTTCTTCGTGTAAAATATACGTATATAACATCTAGTACACTAGAATATACGCAAATAAAAAGACTTCTTTTAATTAAAATGTTTCATAAAGACATTCTAATTAAAATTTTTCATTAAACATTCTAATTACTCATGCAATTTTCATTTTAATTTAATTCCGTGAGACATTTAAAATCTTTACAGTCTTTATTAATCAAGATTTATTCTAGAATGTATTTCCAAAAAGTCCAATACCCAAAGGAGATGCATCAATAGCGTTCTACTGAAAGATTCAGAGAAACCATCTAATAAATTTGTTCAATTTATGAGAAAACAAATATAAATTAAAGAGTTTCAAATTTCTTTAAAAAACTATCAAGATGAAAAAAAAAATATTTCATCAAGTATATAACTTGAAAATTTAGCGCCATTTTCACCGCGAGCTTATTACGAACAAAAATATTTCAGAATAAAAACATTTCCGGCAATCCTTCAGAACAGAACAAATTGTTCTACGACTTGATGTTTGAAGTAAATTATTACATAGCAAATAATAGTTTATAATACATAGTCGACTTATATAGCAAATTTCATATGTTTCAAGTTTCAGTACTCTACACCGAGAAAAAAAGTATGGGCAAAACTACTATACCAGAATATGGTAAAATTTATCGTATTTGTGCTTCTATGGGGTCACCAAAAAGCTTGGAAATTTTTTTCGAACCACTTTGGTAATGAACTCGACAAAACTAACTATAAAATATAATTTTATTATAAGTAAGTGAAGAAATTTAGTAAATGTGGAAAAATATGGTAATTTCTTCATGATACTAGGACATGGCTCAAACACCATTTATTCGGTAAAATTTAGTTTTCAGTTATGTTAGTTATGTTCCGTTTATTAGAACTATAATCATAAAAAACAGAATTTCAGGTACCATAGGAAGGAAAAAATTATCAAATAAATGGTTAAAATAACATTTATTTTATTTTTATTACCAGATATTTGATTTTTTTTTACCAAAAAAGTCATTTCCATAATAATTGTAATTTCACCAGAATTCTTTTCTCCGTGTAGAATTTACGTAAATAAAAAGACTTCTTTTAATTAAAACACTTCATAAAATTTAATCATAATTATCCATGCAATTTTCATTTCAATTTAATTCCGTAATGCATTGAAAATCTTAACCGTCTTTAACAATCAAGGTTTATTCTAGAATGTACTTCCAAAAAGTCTAATACCCAAAAGAGATATATCAATCACGTTCTACTGAAAATTTCAGAAAAACCATCCAATAAATTTGTTCAATTTATGAGAAAAAAAATTATAAGCGGCAGAGATCAAGAGTGTGAATTCCCTCAAGAAACTCTCAAGAGGAAAAAAAATATTTCATCAAGTATATATGCGTCACTTCCACCGAGAGCTTATTACAAACAAAAATATTTCAGCATAAAAACATTTCCGGCAATCCTTCAGAACAGGAGAAGTTTTACTATGACATGATGTTTGGAGAGGATATTTATGTTTTCTACTAAACAAATTTTATTAGTATTTGTCTCATGCGTTTACTCTCCATTTTGCTTCAATCAAATTTGTTTTTATAATATGTTTAGAGAAAATATATTAGTAAAAAATGCATACAAAGAGCTTAGAAATATAATATTGATGCAAATAAAATTTTAAAAGCAGTTATGCTTGTTCTAATATCTTTAATACTTTTAATGCTTTTTTTTAATAAAAAAATTCCGTTTAAATTTTGCATTTGAAAAAGTATATCAGGTCGATGAAAGAGTTGAAAAGTTTTAATGAATTGTAAATATTCCACCAAAATTTGCAAAATATTTAAAAAGTTAATTGAGAAATCTAATTCCTATCTAATATTAAAAAAATATTCGATAAATATATTTTGTGAAATTTGGTAAATCTACTGCACATCCACATATATTTTATCAAAATAAATAATCCTAAAAATAATCTGAAAAATCTTAATAATAAAAAATATAAAAAATATTTACTAAATATACTGTAAAATTTGGCGAATATATTACATATCTAAATATATTTAATAGGAAGAAAAATCTGAAAAATTAAATTTTAATCATAAAAATATTCTTATTAATAATAATTAAATTAGCTTATATTTTGTTATTTCTTATAGTTAATAATTATTTTATAACCAGGATTTTACTTAGGATTTTAGTTAAGGTATACCGTCTGAGTTTCAGTCCCGACTTTTTCTGAACTTTCTGCATCAGGAAACAAGTTTAATCAAGTTATTTAATGGGAGAGTAGTGCGTACTAGGTAAAATTCTGTACGATTTTCTCCAGTAACTCAACGCTTGAGTTGTGGATATCATAGTATATCCAAAGTGCCAATAGAGTTCAGACAAAGGAAATACGTTAAAAAAATATGAAAATGACCCAACTCTCTTAAAAATACCTAACGAATAAAAAAATCTCAAAAATGGCTAAGGAAATCAAATGAAGAAATATTTTTTAACATTGAAATAAAAATAGTAATTGTAAGAAAAATATGAAACTTACATATATCATGCAAGACAATTGATTTTTATGAATTGAAATTATTCTTTGAAATAAAATTAAAAATTGTATGTATTAAAAATTAAACAATGATTTTACTTGTTTTTGGCAATGCAGTTAACAGAATATATTTTGCTTCTTACCTGAAAGAAAAAAGTAAAATATTGAAATTGACTTAACAATTAATGTTTAATTATTGAGACAAATGCACAAGTAAATGAAAGTATAAATGAAATTAGCATATTTGACCATTAAATTAAAACATTTCTTCAAGTTTTCAATGATGATTTATCAAATAATAAAATATAAATATGATGATTATTAAAGTGTTTTTTTTTCGAAAACTAAGTTTTTAAGAAGAAAATGTTACTATATATTTTTCAAAATACATATAATAGCTTTTAAAATCTATATATTAAAAAACAAATATTGCAGTTAAGCTACAGTGAATGTGTTACCAATACAGTATATTAGTTTTCACCCCCCTCCCTCAAAAAGAAAAAAAAAAAAAAAAAACCTAGCGAAATTGAGTACGAAGAATACAGAGGAATTATTTTGCGAACCTGCAAATGCAAAACCAGTGTACTTACACAATAGAAAATTCCGTACATAATTACTATAAAATGTCCCAGCTCTCAGTGTGCCGGTACGTTTTATCGTAAAATTAGTTTTTATTAGAACATGTTAAAGAACATTGACAGGATTATAAATTTTGTGAATTTGGCATAGTTGCAAATTATTAAAATTATTAGTGCAAAGTAAAGTACAAAGTAAATTTTAAAAAAGAATAATTTTTATATCTGCTTATTTATTAAGTAAAATAACTTATTTTTTCCATTTTAAATTTTATTGCTAATATTTAAAACAAAATTTTTATTGAAACTAACAGTTTTTTTTTAACTACAATAAATACATCAAAAAACCTACAGCCTAATTAAAAAAAAATTAAGAACACTAAATCTAAGTAAGACTTCTATTTTGATTGAAACGGTAATATATCTTATTTTTAAATTATTCTAATTAATGTAAATAAATAATGTTTTTAAATGCAAATATCGTAAATGTAGTTATGGAAGTTGAATAATTAAGTTAACACTTTAGGGAGAGCAGTTTCAACAAATTTAATTACTCGTTGACTAAAGTTTATTTATTTGAGCTCTTAGTTTGAAACTTGACATACAGTGTGTAATAATAAATTAGATGTGATTACGGAAAAATGTTGATTCTTTTACTTACAGTTTTCTCTCGTTATGATCATAGATTAATGTAGAAATTGTTGCACTAGATTAAATATTTAAGTTCAGCTCGTTCGTAAAGTAAATTTGCTCAACACTTGGAATCCTAAAGATTTTACTTTTTTTTTTATATAAAAGTTGTCTTCATAGTTCAAATTTAGACCAGTGAAAAGAAATACGGAAAGACTCTTGTTCTAGAGCTTAATAAATAAAATTATTAAAATATTCTTATGTGTATTATTTTTTATTTCCTATTTTGAACGGTTAATGCTCTTTCATTTAGGCTTAGCAGAAAATTAAAAACTTAGTACTTTATTTCTTTAGTTAAACAATTAATTAAGCCTTGAATAAATTTAAGCGCATTAATTTTAAATAAGAGTTACTATTATATTTGATAAGTTTTTGCAAATACTTTCAGTATATTGAGCATTTTGTAACAAAATTAATACGTGAATAAAAAATACTGTGTAAATATTTAGTTTAGAAGACTGAAATAATAATTGCTTAAAAATATCTAATAATTTTATTTGTAGTTATGATTTTTCTTGAGATTTCTACTACGTAAATGGTTTGCGAACTCTCAGAAGAATATTTATTCTTCCATTTTCTAAATTAAATACACGATGATGCTATTAATGTAAAGATTCAAATATTTCAAGTGAAAATTATTCATATCTTTCTATTCATTCTTGCCAGAAAAAAAACTCTGCGGAAAAGAGCGAACACCTTAAATAACTTTTGGCCTAATGATCAGATTTTCACTTACTTTTACTCAGTCTTAATGACTCATAGGCCTAAACTTAAATATGTTAATTAATTTTTGCAGACGCCATTTCAAAATGCAAAATCTAACGCAAAATTTTAATTTCTGCATTTGAATTTGAAAGTTTACTAAAAATGGTATAATTTCGTACAATTAATACAATTAATTATGTTTTAGTAAAAAAATATGTGATTCATAAATATTGATATTCTGTTGCGACTATCAAAATTTTTATGAAGATGGGTAAATTTAAAATATAAGGGTTACTAAAATGAAAAATAGATATAGTAAAAGACAATAGAAAGATTAATAGTGTCAAACCAAAATAAATAAGTAAATAAAAAAAAAAAAAATAAATAATAAATGAGCAAATAAAAAATAAAGAAAGACAGAAATAATAAATAAATAAATAATAAATAAATAAATAATAAATAAATAAATATTAAATAAATAAATAATAAATAAATAAATAATAAATAAATAATAAATAAATAATAAATAAATAAATACTAAATAAATAAAAATAAATGAATGAAAAAGGTAAATAAATAAATAAAAAATAAATTAGAAATAATAAATGAAAGATAAATACTAATTAGAAAGCAGCAGTGATACTAGGACCACCATTCAGTGATATAACAAAAAATACAAGGGTTGTGTATCATATGGCGTATCGCATGTATCGAATGTTGTGTATGCCATGGTTAATGAAGTCACGGTTAAGCGCTTAAAGCATTTTAAAGATTAGTACGAGGAATGCATTACAGGTTTCGTACGATTGTATAATTAAGTAATGATAGAAAGTATTTTAAAAATAGATAGGATTAATCTATCTCAGATTGCCTATGACTGTTTACTCAGTGCGCGATAGAGCATTTAAAGCCTTTCAAGGATATATACGAGGAATGCATTGCAGGTTGAGCATGGCTATTTAATAAGTTCACAATAAAGGGCTTAATGTAAATAATATTTAGAATCATGCTAAAGACGAATGCAAACAATCCGTAGTAGTACGAGTTTTGAAAGAAGGAGTCGGTGATTGCATCGTTTCGCAAAGTGCTTCACAAACATTAAATGCTGCATCGCTTTGATTATTTATTCATTTCATCAATATTAATAATGGATTCAATGGAGAGTATTGTATTTGTTGGACCTTTTCTTGGAAAATACAATTTTAACATCTGTTCTTTTGAAAAAAATTACACCATACATTTCAGTAGTTTTTTTTAGGGAGAGTTCGCCATAAACATCTGCCCTAGGAAAATAACAAAGATGCCAACTTGCTGAACAGTGGATAAATATTTTCTAGTGGTTGTCTTTTAATGTATAATTCTTGGTTTAGTAAATTCAATTTATCGGATTTTTACTCACCACTACTTGTAAATAATTCAAACGCTTATGTCATAGGCCATTTTGTTACAGTTATGCCGAGTTGAGCATTTTAAGAAAATGGTAAAATTAACCAAAAATATAAAATTTTAGTTTGTAGTTCTTTACTATTAAAATATTTTGTAAATCAGTTGGCATCTTTGAAATAAATGCTCATGTTAAACTATCTTATATCAATGAAAAATTCTCTTTGATCTGGTGCTGATCATCCATGTTCACCAAGACTTAACAAACACCTTAAATGTTCTGACGTGAATTAGTTGAACTCAATCCATCCTACCTGTTTGAAGCATATATACTTTATGAGTCCAATTTTCAGTTGAGCAACCTTTAAAAATGCATTTTTAAGAAGTGCCTTCTTTGTGATAAGGTTTCTTTTACTTTAATGTGAATAAACTCAGAATCAAAAACTATTTTCAATTATAAATTTAAAAGCCGGTCAAAATTCCCTCTAACAAAGTTTCCCACTTTTTAGCACCCACTTCTTTTTAATTTTATCTTTAATGCACATGGCATAATCGAAAAAGCTTCCGTTGGAAATAATAGGAATCTATGACTACATAGAAAAAATGACGCTTTAAAGCATATTTATGATAAATAAGGACAAAATAATAAAAAGAATGATAAGTTCTTAAAGCCACATAATCTGAAAGTAGATGATGGGGAAGAAAAGAAATATTCAGAGGAATTTAACAAACACTCCAGGGTGATTGTTTAACTCGTTTCGCTATTTACGATACAGTTCTACTTTCAATCGAGCTTGAGTTGGAAATCTGAAACGCAAACATATAAATAAGGGACTGGAATAGCTTCAGAAGATATTCAGATTGCACAAGCTCGCTTCTTTTGTTTCGGAAAAATAAAACATCCGGAATAATATTATCCGGAAAACGCCTATGTGCATTGATCTCTATTCATCCATTGTGGTGTAGCTCGATGAAGCCGAGATGTATAATAAATCTCTTAACCTACTTTTGTCCAACAAAAAGCCAATGAAATAAAATTTGAAAGAGAGTACGTACGAAAAAGAATAATAAAAAAAGGATATTGGTTCCGATAAATTTATTGGTGGATTATTGAGTCTAATCTTCCACGTTTGCATGTAAGAAACAAAACCGCTGAGGAGAAAACTCGGAAAAGTTGGGAGGATACTCTTTTTAAATCGGGAAAAAAGAAATAGTAATAATAATAAAAATATTTCTTTCTTTATTTCTGAAAAAGGTCGAGAAAATCCAATGCTGAACAAGTTGCATCTGAAGGAAGATCATTATTTTTGGAGTTCTCTTCGGAACATGTCTTCGAATGAAATCGTTCCATGGATGGCGAAACTGTTGAGAAAGTTTCAATGATTCTTCCTTTTTCGGATATGGTCTTCGGTGAAAAAATACTCTTACTTATTCTTATAAGATTTCTTGGGAATTCAATGCGGCTGATACCAAATATTGAAATTCGTTGTTTACCCAAGAATATGCTAGTTATAAAGTTAATAAAAACACTTTAAATACCTCTTCTAAGTCATCCAGATTGCGAGAAAAACAAGATTTTATACTAACATCCAAGGACATTTTTTTTTTTTTTTGAAATCTTATAAAAATAAAAAAAACCAAATAAATAATATAAATATCAAATAAATGTTAAGAGTATGGAGTTTAATCAAAGCTTAAGTGTTCTACGTTCTTAAGTTTTTTAATATTTTATATTAAACATAGTTACCAAATTTTTAATTTTAAACTCGTCAATTTCCTTTTCAGCACTTAAACTTTAAAAAAAAATTTATTTTGAAAAAAAAAAAACACAAAACACTTATAACTTTAAAGTTTGGTAACTACACTCAAGTCCTTAAATTAAGGATAAAACTAGCTCCGGTGAAAAGAGGTTCATCAACAAAACAAAAATGACTTATTTATAAACCCATTTATTAAACAAACGATAAAAAACAACAAAAAGGATGGTTTATGTATAATGACACTCATTAAAACTAAGGTTTTTGCAGCCTGGGGCAATTTAAAAAAAATATCTTCTGTAGATAAACTTAATATTCCATGATTGGTATGATGGTTAATCATTATATGTCTTCTATGCAATGAAATACAACGTGTACAACACCTAAGCGTGTTGAGTATTCAAATTAGAGGATTAGAAGATTATTACATTTGTAGAAGATTACTACTCTCAGAAAGCAATGCTCTCTGAAATTCCGGTACACATATAGGAAGTAGTTGACCGGCTTCTAGCTTGGCGGCTAAGCATATCGAGCACATGCTTTATTGGATTCAAGCCAGGTCAATCATTATATGTCTTCTATGCAATGAAATCTAACCTGTACAATACCCAAGCATGTTGAGTATCAAATTAGAAGATTAGAAGATTTCTACACTTGTAGAAGATTACTACTCTCAGAAAGCAATGCTCTCTGAAATTCCGGTACACATATAGGAAGTAGTTGACCGGCTTCTAGCTTGGCGGCTAAGCATATCGAGCACATGCTTTATTGGATTCAAGCCAGGTCAATCATTATATGTCTTCTATGCAATGAAATCTAACCTGTACAACACCCAAGCATGTTGAGTATCAAATTAGAAGATTAGAAGATTTCTACACTTGTAGAAGATTACTACTCTCAAAAAGCAATGCTCTCTGAAATTCCGGTACACATGCAGGAAGTAGTTGACCGGCTTCTAGCTTGGCGACTAAGCATATCGAGCACATGCTTTATTGGATTCAAGCCAGGTAAAAATGCTGGCTGCATACGGGAGATGTTAATAATTTGAAGATATTCGCCTACGATGTGTTCTCGGTAAGGAGAAGTGTTGTCCTCCGTAAACACAAACTCTGTGCTCATAGTTACACTAATCAAGCGTACATGTAGTTCCAGAATAGTGTTCCGATGAAATTGGAGTGTCATGGTTCCGATTGAAAATGTGCTGATCTGTTCTGGAACCCAGTATAATTCCAATCCAAGAGAGTAATGCTGCACCACTGTAACGATGTCATTCAATGATGCTGTCTTGATGGTAACGGGCACCTTTCCTTCTCCATGAGAAAGTCAGATGTGAATCAGACTGTAAGCTAAACCTGGAGTCGTCGGAAAATATTCCCCCAGCCCACTGTTAGGATGTTCATGTCCTCTACTTTAGGCGTGGTGTGAGTTTAAATCATAATTTTCGACTTGGATATGGAGTAAAGCAAAAATGAACATTAGAGTGATTAAATAAAGAGAATGTATAATTCTTACTGTCTCTGAGTCGCATTAATTTTATATCGATCGAATGGCATCTTAATTCATATTTATAAGGCTAAATATTTTGCAAACCTTAATTTATGTATAAAACAATACACCCTGAAATTATATCAATTTCGGTGTTATTTTAACACTTGAATGCGATTTATTTACGCATCTTAAGCAACGTAATTTAAAATCAAGCGATCTAAAATTTTAGAACACTGGGTTAAATATTACAGATAAATAAAAATCAGAAAGGAATCTAATTTACGAATTCTTATTCTTCAAAATACTTTCAACAGATATCGATCAAACTTAATATTTCCATATTATTTGAAACTTGGCGCTAGCATGAAATAATCCAATTAAAATTTACCCTTTGAAAGTAAGGTTTGTGATTTATTTTGGTCATTATACGATGAGGATTTGTAAACTACAGAATCAAAAATATTACAACCGATAATTTTAACGCAATTTTTGAAAGTATGATTATGTACTTGATACGTACATTGTAAAAAAAAATCATTTACTATTTAGGTTTTGGAAATTTTTATTCAAAACATTAGAAATCTATTTATTCTATAGATCTATTCTATAGATATATTACAAATCTATAATTTAAGTTAACTGCCGTTACAATTTTTATTATCCCAAGAAAAGATAAAACACAATTTAAGAAAGGGAATATACTCGAAGCACCTAAATGGTTAAAAGTGAAACAAGTGAGCTACTTATCTATTCATTTTATTTGCATTCGTGCCGAGTAAATGAATTTATGGCACTCTAAAAAAGTTTAAGAGCACTTAATTTTAATAATCGTTATGAAAACATTATATGTTAGAAACATTTAATTGCCTTTATTCTTTAAAATATGGTCGAATATTCTCTCTCTTAAGTCTGAGAAGTCATAAACGCTCTTTTCATCTACATTCGCACGCTCAAGAGAACGAGTGAAAATGCAACCATCAGCATTTGTAGACCATTGCCCGGGTGGCGCTTCATATTCCATCTTCAAAAATAAACTGGAGGTAGTTAATTAACGCTTGAGCCTAAGCCTAATCGCCTCGTTTATGTTTCTATCTTTTAATGACACGATATGAAAGCTTTCAAGAAGGGAAGCAGTGCCGGCAGGGAAAATGTGGTCCCTAATAATTTTCTTGTCGTTGCATTCAGTTGTAAATTGGGTTAATCTGGCAGGGTGTTAGGAAGCTTAACCCTTTCCCCATATTTAATCTTAAAGGGCACATGAATTTTCTTCGCCTGTAGGAAGGTTGAAAAGAGTAATCTGCCTCTGTTTCAAGATTATCGTGAAAATGGCGAAATAATTTACCAGAAACTCTCTAATTACAGGAAAACGAACAAATTAAAAGATAAAACAATTTAAATAATGGTGTTAATTATTTTAAAAGAAGAAATATTTAATTATTATTTATTAGCAGGAAATTTCGTTTATTTTATATTACTTTTTAAAAAGATAATGGAGAACAATTTTGAACGCATAAGGTAAAAGTGATTTATTTTAAACAAAAGTGGCAAATTTTCAAATTGGTAACATTAACTTACAACAATTAAAAAGCAAATGTAAAACTAATTTTATTGATTAAACACAATGGAAATGAATACGTTAATTTATGTAATTCAATTTAGTGGCTCAAAAAAGAATCAGAAATATTAATTCATTTCAACCAATCTGAATTGATGACTCAATTCGAAGTGATTTTTACTTAAATATGTGATTCCAATGAGAGTGAAATTAAAGATTAATATCACACAATTAAGATCAACAAATAAATAATTAATATGGTGGCTTAAAAACAATTTATAGTAGTTTTTGCTAATAAATTTATAATGGTTCAATTTTTGGTTTGAAGTTTTATTGATTTGGAAAATTTAAAAAGAGATTCCAAAAAATTTACTAACATCTATTCACTCGAAAAAAAATAATAATAGACAGAATTTATTGTTTTGAATTAATATTTAAAATGCAATATAAATCAATTATTTAAATATATAATTTAAATTATTATTCTAATTATTGATTTAACTTTCAACTCCAAATTTTACTAATATGCTACAAATCCATACAAAAGCTCAAAATAATTTTGAAAGGTGAATGGTGCCGCAGAACATTTCTGGGGTAATATTTTAATTTTTCGACATTTTACGTTAAAATTGTTCTTAAAACAGAGTATTTTTTTAAAACTAATTTCTTTTCCTTCAGTGTATTTTATTAACTAAAGCATAAATCGTTTAGCAACCACATTTATTTTCATAAGGCTCTTTCAAAAATTAGCTCTAAAAATATTCAAACATACCCTTCTTTTTAGTCGTGGCAAAATTAATTACCACGAATTAATTTGGCACTCATAAAAGAAAGATAACGGGTTACGCCACAAACCCATACCAAAAACTCCATTCAGCAATAGTAAAACTGCCAGAATTCATCCTCCCAAGTATCGGGGGAACGATAAAATAAAAACGGTTTTACCCCCACAAACCGTTATGGCGCCATATTAAACTCGACACTGCGACCATTTATCATCAGGGACATCGTCCATTCAATTACTACGAGGAAGTATTAAAGAAAAAACGAAGGAATCAAATCGAAAACGAGAGGACAGGAAAGACACATTTGAAGCGTAAGAAAAAAAATAATGTTACCAAAGATATAAACAGTAAAAAAAACTATCTAGGGGGAGGGCATTTGCCCGTTATCAGTCTAGGTAATTCATTCGGCATTTGAAGAAGAGAAGCCCAGAAACAGTAGCCACGGGACATTAGGCAGAATCGTATCTGTCGGTTCGTCGTTTCCAAATTACGAGGCGTTTTTCAGTACCGATATCGACTGCGAGATAACAGAATGACAAATGAGTTCTTCCAGTGTACTGTTCGAATGAAGATAGGGTAAATGATTCTCATTTATGTATCTTCCACATCTGTCTACCCACCTGCCGACAAATTGTGAGGCGAAAAATGATTTGCATCAATCGCCCGACCGTGTGATACAGCCAGACTGGGTATTTTTTAAGGATCTGAATAAATAATTGTATTCGACGATTGATGAAATGCTAATAAGTTAATCATTCTATTAGCTGGTTAGTTTCAATTGATGCTGGAAGATTCGATAATATTTATGATTAATGAATGGCATCTTGTTAACTCCTTTAACTGATTTTGTTCGTAAATGTATTATAAATCAATTTATCTGGCTTGTTGACTACTTGGAGCTGACAATTCGATTTGTTTGTTGTCTCAACCATTCGTTGTATACATTTGTTTATACATGCATTTGAAGTAATTTCAAATGAATTGCCAGTATTTCCTGCATGATTTAGAACAATATGACAAATGAGTTCTTCCAGTATACTGTGCGAATAAAGAATGGGTAAATGATTTTCATTCTCTGATCCATAAGTCTACTCACCAACCGAAAAATTGAGCGGTGAAAAAATTATTTGCATCAATCGCCCAACCATGTTAAAGAGTCAGACTGGGGATTTTTCCTTAATGGTCTGAATAAATAATTATATTTGATGAAATTTCTTGGCATTGATTACAATTGATTACAGAGGATTCGATAATGTTTATAATAAATCAATGGTATCTTATATATACTTTATCAATATAACTTATTTTTGCTGTTAAACACATTAATGTAAATAAAGTTCTTCATTGGTACATTTTTGCATTTTCTTAAGGTATGTAGTAGCACAAATCATAGGCTTAGAAGAAAGTATAATTCCCGCAGTCTTGTAAAGTGTAGAAAAAATTAAAGACAATCAGTCAATATTTTGCTTCATAAATTAAAAGAAACATAGTGGTGCATGTTTATTTGTACTTAAATTCTGAGACTTGGTGTTTGACTTTTATTAAAATCAAATCTTGAAGTTGAAATTATTATTTTTATTAGTTTTATTGAATTTTTCAAAATAAATATGTTTTTTAATTCTTAAAAATACAACGAAATAAAAAGTTTTATTTATTTCGTTTCGATTTCCTAAAGCGATATTTTTTCTATCGATAATTTTATGAAGATACATTAAATAAGTTATAACATGGATGTGCATTTATGAAAAATTTTCATCAGTATTTCACACCGAACTCTTAAAGGCAAGATTTTCTTTTTGGAACATTTTTTAAGTTTTATAATATTTCTTTTACATTTTCATTTCAATTAAAACTATATCTCGGAATAAAACAAGACAGAAGAACGGAATAAAACAAGACTTAAAAAATTTCATTATTCACAATAAATGTTATCAAAATAATTAATATTTCTTTGCTTAATATGTTTACGCTTGTCTTTATTTATTAAGTCTGGGTTCCGTTAAAAATAGGTCATCATTTAAGGTTTCAATATATAATTAATCAATATGGTTTCTTTAAATTATAATATAATTGAGTTATTATTAATAAAACCTTGCATACTTTTTGCTTAAACTTATTTTGCTAAGAAATTAGAAATGGTACAACATTTTCTTTCTTAATTCTAAATATTTCGTAGAATGTTATTAGACTTTTATTATTTCGAAATAGGGTTCTTTATCCGAATTATAATAAAAATCTAATAGGGATATAGCCAAAATATAATTGTGTTTGTAATCTTATTTTTAAAGGGAATAAAAGACTTAAAATAAGCAGTTTTGTACTGTTTTATAAGTTATATTAAGGAAGAGCGATGCTAAAATTAAAAATGTGAAAAATTAATTAAAATAATTTTTCTTATTAACGAAAATGTGTTGAATAATAAAAAGATTATTTTCTTTATTACGGGAAGTGTTCTTTAAAAAAGGTGTTCATCAAAAAACTTAACGAAGATTAAATGTTTTCGTTTCCTTTTAACATATAATTTACTTTTTATTTAAATTTTAGCATTGAACTTAAAGATAATGACTACAACCAATATGAAATTTTCCTCCATTTCGAAAAATTCAGCTTAACTTATAAAATACGAACCAATGTAGACTATTTTTTATTTTAAAATGAGTTATATTTTTTACAAACCATTCCTCTGATTATAGTGTATTTTGGCAGTCTAATAGTTTAAAAAATGTGGTAAAGGTCACTGTACACTTAAACAGTCTACTCCATGCAGACGGAAAGTGTGAAAAACGAAGCATTGAATCTCTTTTATGAATGGTTTGCACTTTTAATAGTTTGCACATTTATTTTGTTAAAAATAGACTCAAGAGTTATATGTAAGTTTTCAATAATCATTCTTCTTTAGTTTCTTATGTCCTGTTAACGCAAGAAATATCCCGTTGATAATTTTTGTTGCATGTAGAGATATCGTCACCGAATTAGTATTCTGAAAGCCATTTGAAGCCAACCGCTTAGATTTTTATACACTTAGATTTTTATTCTAAATAATTTTTGCACAAGCAACAGATTTTGATTTTTAAGGGTAACAATAGAATGTTAACAAAAATATATTTTCATTCGATGTAATTAGAACAGGAAATAAATAAATTGATAAAAATATAGACATCAATAGATAAAATTAAAAAAAAAAAAGTACTGGATTGTCTGAAAACTTTAAGCATAAAGAGAAAAAATTACACCATTTAAAATTTAAAATAATCTTGCTCGGATATTGAAACCCCTTATTTTTTATAGGTATTATTTTTAATTGGTATAGGAATATGCGTTTACCCATTGAATCAATTAGCTTCTTATGCATTCTTGAAGCGAAAGAATACCATGTATTTTTAACAGACACTTAATAGTTCTTTAGCAGTGAACTTACCATTTAATATGCTTGGCGGTTTATAAAACCACAAACGTTCTCAATTGGATTTCAGTCTGGGTTCAGGGTAGGCCAATATAGTACATTAGTATTGTGTTAAGAAAACCAATTTCTTTGTCGCACGTGAAGTATGTATAGAGGCATTGTCTTGTTGAAATATACAGTTAGTTCTTCCGAAGAGGTCTTGAAAAAAGAGCATCCTTAGGGAATTTTGATACGTTTCAGATGTTTGTCATCTATTAAGAAAATGCAGGGATGTCTGTCTATTGAATCTAAATTCTACCTCAAATCATTAGTAATTCGCCTTCTTGCTTCCTGCTGAAGAAATTTCTTAATTCTTTTTGAAGGTTCTCTAAGTCTGGAAGTTCTGGAGTCTGGTTTTCTAACCACTGGGCTATCATGGCTCATTTACTATGAAGATATCTCGAGATCTGCATGGCAATCAAACCAAAAAGTTACATCTAGATGAATCTTAGTTACAGGAAAATTGTTTTCTTATCTGTTATCGGATACCAGATGAAAATGACTGTCAAAATAGTAGCTTAGTTTTTTTAAAGTATTAAGAAGACGGATAGTTACAACTAAACTTAGTTAACCTGAAGGAAGGAGTTCTAGCCGTCAGGACCATCTAAGTTCCAATTTCTCTTCATTGTATAGTGCAGATAACCTTTATAGCCATACAACTTGTGAATTTTTACATAGTTCATTCTTTCCAGTTATGATGTAGTCTAAAACATGAGTTGTGGCATTTTCTTTAAATGATACATTTGCCTTCTTGAATACGTCTATTAATGGTGTCCTTAGACACTTGCTACACTAATAGTGACTTTTTTTGGGTGAATCGATGCATTGATAATAATCTCCGAATTTGCCTATCAGTTTGAACACTCGTCGCTTGTGGTCACCAAGTCTACTTCTCAGTTTTTGGGCAAAATCATCTTGTTTTTTTCAACACTTGATAAATACCTCGCTTTGATCTATTTAAAACTCTAGAAATTGGAGAAACACTTTTTTTCGGATTTTAACTAAGAAATTTTCACAACTTTTTCGTAAATTCTGAAGCTTTCGACATTGTGGAAGGCTTATTATTGTGGAAGGCAGATTATTTTTGATTAAAAATAATCTGCCTGACTACATGCTTTGAAGAAAATACGTCGCTTCCTAAAGCCAATTCTGCATTTACTTAGAAATATGAAGTGCTTTTAAGCTTTCAGGACAGTTATTTTAATTTTTTTTTAAAATTATAATATTATATACAAAAATCAATTTCAATTAACGAACATTTATTTTCCGTTATTACGTCACATATTGTATAATGTTAGCGAACTTCTCTGTGTACTTAAACTTTTGAGACAAACTGTAGTTACTCTTTTAGCATATCTTTCTGTAAACTTAAATAATCTGAATTCAAAGGCCATTACATTCAGTTGAACTTCTAAAATCTCTGTCTTGAAGAATATAGTGATTCAAAATCTTCACGAAAATAATGCTAGAAAATATCGGATTTATGTTCCAAGTACCAATTCCACACTATAGTTTGTAGCAGAGCTAAAAAATGTGATGTGCGACACTTAGATCGCCTAAGATGGTTGTAACAATATTAGCGCTATTAGTTATAATGGTACTTATCAGTTTCGGGGCGGTAAAAATACCACGCCAATGATGCTTACTTTATTGTGGTTACAGGAACTACTATAATTGATCAGTATTCTGTTCTAGGTCATTCTATTTAGTATTTAATAAACTAATATAGATATTGTGGTTATACCCCCCCCCCCACCTGAAATGGATAAGTACCGTTATAATATTCGAGAGTTAGTATGTGATTGTGACAAATCTCTACCCTTACGATTTATTATTATAGAAATTGAACGTAACATGTTCTTTATTAAAAATAATTACTGCGCTAAAATATATTCAGAGGTGCCAGTTGGGGAAAACTGATGTTTGTTTGGCGCAAATTTGTTTTGTTTATATGTAAGGGCGTCGAATAAAATGGTGTTGAAAACAAAATACAATTCAAACATGAAGAAAAAAAAATAGCTATACCTATAAAATGCATTTTATATCAAATTAAAGAAGGAAAATATCATAAAAACGGAAATGCATATTATCTAGATGTGGGAAGTAAAGAAGAAAATATCGACTTCTTTTAATTAAAGGTTTCTGTGAGGGTTACCATAAATTAAAAAACATTGCTCATTCTGTCAAAAAACTTGGCAATAATCCAAGGGCCATCTCAAACTAAGTTAAAGTCTAACCATATACTGTATTAAAATGTGTCTTGATAAATTTATTATTGCAAATCATCAGAAAGGGGGGAAATAAAACTATTTGATTAGCTACTTTAAAATAATTATAAAATAGTAACAGCTACACCATAATTATTTTTGTGAATAGCATGTTGCTCGTTCAAATTTTGAAATTTTCCCGAATAACGTCATGTTCAAGAGCTAGTTTTAAATAATGCTGTAACTTCTCTAAAGAATGGTACATTTATTTTTTATCGAGGATATTCTATTTATTTTTCAATTTGCATGTTTGTTTTTGTTAATTGTATAGACAGTATCAAATTTTACAATGATTCTATTAACAAACACAGCTATAAACAATGCATTTTGTAGTATCACAAAAATAAAACCTTTATTAAATGAATCGAACAAAGCGGCAGAGTCATAAAACTTATTTCTAAAGAATAACAAATGGTTGTTTCAGTCAATGAAAATCTCCTCTTATTGTTACTTAACTTTAATCTTTGGTGGACCAGATCAAGAGGAAGACTGGAGTGGAAAATGGGTAAAAAATTACGTCCCTTTGGAACAGGGATAACATTTAAAATAGTTTCGTATTGCGGCCTGGCTTAAAAACAACAAATGAAAAATATTTTAACGGCTGTGTCAATGGCGCGGGGGTGGGTTAAGGTGGACCACTCAATGAGTTATTGCTGTATTAGGTATCGCATGCACTATTAATCACTTGGTTTTCTTTCTCCGTACAATTTGTGCTCAGAGAACGTTTACTTAATTAGGGAAATTCATTATGAGAGCCTTGATTAATAGGTCGAAGGCTCGCGATCCTAAAACTACGTGGGAAAAATAACTCGCCGTCAAGCCTGGTTGGAGTGTAAAAAGAAAGGAAGGAAGGAAGTCCTCCGGCCTTAAGAATTGCCACCACAAGTTTAAGACTTTCTTGAGACTAGCATAGTCTTTCTGAAACAATGTGACCACAATGCGTTCTTAATTTTTACCACCTTGCGATAAATGACACCATGGCTACAAAGTAATTTATATTTATTTCTTTTGGAAATCAGGAATGTTTTGAGTTAATGTAATCCTGGAAATTAGAATTTTGAGAGCAAAACCTTTTGTGTCATAGGTATTTTATTGCTTTCATTCAAGGAGGAGTTTTTTTTAAAAAATAAAACATTAAAAAAAGGACAATTTACCTAAAACATAGATGAACACTGGGAAGTTTGGGCAACTTTGTCATTAATTGTTAGTAGGCCGTCGAAGCATTAGTTACTTTTTTATATAATTTATGGCATCCCATTTTTTTCATTGCACAACTTTATTTCATTGCACAACAGCATTTCATTGCACTTACGTATATAAATAAAATCATAAATAGCAGTTTTGACTAATTTATGAATAAAAAAATTTACCGTTTGAAAATTTTTTAAAAAAAAATTCTGGGGCCATGAAAGCTCTCAAAATGTAAATAATTTCTAAAAATTTCAACTTAACTCGTTTGGATGACTCTTTTTTAATTTTAATTATTTATTTATGTTTGCTAGCCGACACAAATTTATCTAATTAACAGATTCACTTCCTATCAGATGAAATTTCTTTTATCAATACAAAAGTAATTAATTTGTAATCAAACAATTGTGTTAATTATCATAATCTCATTTTTAAAAGTTCTTTACAATTATTGGTATTGTCTCTAATGATACTTGGACAAACCAAGCTCACCAGCCATTGGCGTGTTACGAATTAAGTCAGGAAGGTGCGCTTTTCATTTGACAAGAGAGCACCGTATGGTTGAAAATACGTCTTAGCTTGTAATCCCACCGAATCGATGGCAGAACCGCTCATCCCAGAAGGCACTTTCTCAATTTAGCCATAAATCTAAAGAGGAAAGAATTTTTCTCCAGGTCCCTGTATCCATGGTATTGCTCAGCGGCCAATCAAAAGACTTCCGATTCCACATATTTTACGACTATGTATAATAACATGCACTCGGTATGTCTTAGCGGAATCAATGATCGAACCTCGGCCCGTCTGGACTGGAGTCTGGTTTTCTAACCACTGGGCTATCATGGCTCATTTACTATGAAGATATCTTGAGATCTGCATGGCAATCAAACCAAAAAGTTACATCTAGATGAATCTTAGTTACAGGAAAATTGGTTTCTTATCTGTTATCGGATACCAGATGAAAATGACTGTCAAAAAGTAGCTTAGTTTTTTTAAAGTATTAAGAAGACGGATAGTTACAACTAAACTTAGTTAACCTGAATTTCATGCTTGATGAGTAATAAGATTGTTTTTATTATTTTGTTTTCTACCTGTATTTTTTTCGTTAATAAATTAAATAATTATAAAAAATAATCAAGATTATAAAGTACTGACACATTGCTAACAATCTGATGATGAATCGTGGTAATTGCTGCCAAGCTGCATCCGGCATCTTACCCTATCGAATAAGCAATGATTCAGTAAGTGTGATTTTCTTTTAATTTTGAAATTATTAAAACTTTATTCTTAAGAGTTGCTTAAAACTAAATTTCTCACACACAACTCTAGTATTATATAACTGAAGAACAGTGCTGACTGTTAGAAATGCAATTTTGAATCTATTTTACTTTTAGGTGGCTTTCCTATGCGTCCAAATTTCAGCAAATAACCAACTATAGCGTAAAAGTAGCTTTCCTCTTGAAATGAAATATTAATATGTTTTAGAAATCATATAGTAGGTCAGTTCATATATGTTCTATATTTGATTTTAAGTGTTATGTTTTTTTATAAATATCATGTTCTTTTTTTTTTTTTTTTTACTTTTCTTATATTATTTTTATATTTTTTGAAATATCAAAATTTCTTCTATTTTAAAGTGATAAATAAATTAGCATGTTAAATAAAGGATTTCAGGTAGTTTTGAGAATTAAGTTTTTCTATTAAAATACAGATTTTAGAGATGACTAAAATATAAAAAATTTCTGAATGCAAATATCATTAATAAATAATACAGCAACACACCACTAAAGTCAGTAATATCGTTTTCTTTCAACTATTCATTTTGTTGTTATGTCGAATAACACAGAAGCAAATGCCGGCAAATAAAGAGTTTATTGAAACATATAAATGCGGAAATAATATCGTGCACACACAGTGCTATGCAAAAGAATACAACTGTATCAACCAACTAACTAACTAACTAACTAACAACTCAGTCAGCTTCTACAATTAATATATTTCGATTTCCCCTATCGGGAAGTCGTCACATCAAATTACGCAACTCGCGTAACTTACCTGAGAGGGAGGAGAAAAATGGGATTTTATTTGCATATCAACAACACTCCCCCTGCGAATAAATACACATTTTTCCACAAAATATAAAACATAAATAAACTAATTTCTCATACAACTTAAACTTATTAACAATTAATCAATTAAATTTATTTGTGACAAAGTCCAAGTGAGCTTGTCAAAAGTTACAGCTTTAGTTGGGAAATCTGCGATCATTTCGTCAGTTTGCACAAACTCTACTTTAATAATTTTGCCAATTATATCCTTTACGTAATGAAGTTTCAAATTGATATGTCTCGTTCTAGAAGATGATTTTGCACTATTTAACCAATCAATTGCAGATTGATTGTCAGACGAAATGGTCACAGGTTTCTTTACAAATATAGAACAATGCAATTCTTCTAATAAATTTAATATCCACATTAGTTCTTTACAAACACCATCTAAAGAAACAAGTTCCGTTTCACAAGTAGATAGAGCAACTGTTTTTTGTTTATTGCTCTTCCATAAAATTAAAGAGTCACCTAACATTACAATTTCTCCTGAAAATGATTTCCCATTTTCAGCATTTCCCCAACTTGCATCGGCATGAGCATTCAAAAGTCCTGATTTGTTACTGAAAAATAATTTTTTATCCTTTGTACCATTGAGATATTTTAACACTTTTTTAGCTAAATTAAAATGTAGTTTCTCAGGTTTATGATTAAATTGAGATAAGTAGCTCATGACAAATGCTAAGTCTGGTCGTGTTCTGTTCGAGAGATATAAAAGTTCTCCTATTAATTCCTGATATTGTGTTTGATTAACAATTTCGTTTGAACAATTAAAACTCCTATCCTCACCTCTTACGATTGGTGTTTTTACACATTTAGAATCAAGCATACCATGTTTCTGCAATAAATAGTTTATATATTCAGTTTGAGACAAAGTTATGCCCTTTTCACTTTTATTTATTTCAATACCTAGAAATTTATTCTCTCTACTTTCTTTCACTTCAAATATCTGAGATAATTTCCCCACTATATTATTACACATTTGCAAGTCTGAATAAATAACTATTAAGTCATCTACGTATATTCCAATATAAAAATACTTAGAATTCTCTATTCTAGTGAAAATACAATTATCCGAAGCTAGCTGTTTTAAACCAAGCTTTTCTAATACCAGTTTTAGGTGTAAATGCCAATTTCGACCTGATTGGGGTAATCCATAAAGACTACGTTTTAACTTGCATACTTTATTTTCACCATACAAATGTTTAAAACCTGGAGGAATAGCCATATATACAGTTTCTTCTAAATCACTATAAAGATAGGCAGTTTTTAATATCTAAAAATTTTACTTCTAAATTTAATTTGGCAGATAATGCTAACAACAAACGCAAAGATTCGGTACTTAACACGGGTGAATAAGACTCTAAATAATCACGATTTTTTACTTGATTAAAACCTGCTGCTACTAATCTAGCTTTATATTTATTTTCTTTCATAGTAAAAACCCATTTACTCTTAACTATCTTTACATTTTCAGGTATATCAATTAGATCCCAAACATCGTGTTCGTGAATAGAATTTAATTCTTCATTCATTGCTTTTTCCCATTTTAACCAATTTTTATCACGTTTAGCTTCATCAAAATTACTTGGAATATTAGTTACTAAGTTTGAACTTGCCTTTTCCTTTATTCTATCTGACCGACGTACACCTAGCTCTAATAACCTGTTTTCGTCTTCAGTTATTCTTTGTTCATTAAATTCCCTAATATTTTCTTTAGTTGAACCTACTGGACGACCAAGAGTTTTAGTTCCACTTAAATCTCGGCTATCCTTCAAATCCAGTGGAAATTCAAAACTTTTATTTTGGTCTTCTACGTTAGTTTGGATATTAAAAAATTCATCGATGTCATTAGATTTATCCTCACTAAACAAATTACTACTACCTAATAATTTCTCATTAAATTTTACTGAACGCTCTTCGATTACTTTATTTCTTTCAGGGTCGTAAATACGATAAGCTCGTCTTTCATTCGAATATCCCAACATAATACCCTTTTTACCTGGAATGGAAAGTTTGTGTCTTAAAGCTTTAGGAACGTGATAGTATGCTGTAGATCCAAAAACACGCAGATATTTATAGTTCTGCTTTTTATTAAAGAATAATTCTTTTGGAACTTCAGTTTTACCTTTTCGAGGAGTTAGGTTAGTAACATGTGTTGCATAGGCTATTGCTTCAGCCCAAAAATTTAAAGGAAGTTTACTATCATAGATTAATGTTCTAGCTCTATCTAACAAAACTCTGTTAGCTCGTTCAGCTTTACCCAAACTTTCAGGGTTGTACGGCACAGATTTTTCATGTGTAACCCCGCATTCAGTGAAATAAAACTCAAGATCTTTATTTACAAACTCAAGACCATTATCACTACGAAATTTCTTAATTTTCTTATTTAGTAAGTTTTCAAATTTTAGCTTAAAACTTACAATGTTATCAAATACTTCGGTTTTGTTCTTAAGAAAATAAGTAAAATACATGCCAGAAAAATCATCTACTAATATTAAAAAATATCTTGAATTACCTAAAGACTTTACTGGGAATGGCCCACACAAATCACCATGTATTAATTCTAAAGTAGTTGAACTTTGAGAAGTTAAAATACTATAATGAGGTTTTCTGGTAATCTTAGAAATATCACATGATTCACAAGACAATTCATTATCAATTTTTAAATTTAACACTTTAGACATTTTACGCATATAATCAGCATTTAAATGACACAATCTTTTATGCCAAATTATATTCATTTCAGCGTTATTTTTAACTTATTTTTAACTTATTTTTAACTTTGTTACACCCAGAAAAACATACCTCGTTATTAACATTAGGTTTTAGCTTAACTTCTAATTTTTTATTCATATTTAAAGCTTTCAAAACTATGCGTCCATTAGGAGCAATAATTAAAACTGAGTTTGAATGTGATTTAACTTTATACCCTTTATCCATTAAACAAGTAAGAGACAGTAAGTTATGACGTAATTCTGGTACATACAATACATTACTAATTATAATTTTTACATTATTACTAAGTGAAATAGCTTTAACAGTTCCGATTCCTTTAGTATCCAATGTAAAAGTCTTACCTGCCTGGTATATTTTGCTGCCGCAAGCATCTACAGATTCGAACCAGCGTTCATCCTTGCACATATGAGACGTGGCTCCGCTATCCAGGATCCAACATTCGTCCACTTGTCCATTCTGTTCAACTGAATCCAAGGCGAAATTTTCTGGAGCAGCACTATCGGATACCAATGTTTCTTGAAAATTTTGTTTTCGAAGACCTCTTACTCTGCTTGTCGATGGTTTGTAGCGTCTCTCGGTTCCCACTTCTTGATGTTTTGAATAACAATCCCTTGCTATATGTCCCGGTCGTCTACAGGCGTAGCAAATTTTTCTTGGTAACCTCTTCTTCTGAGTAGCATACGCAGATTCCGAATTTCTTTGTCCATGCGATTTCTGTAGTAAATCTTTTTCTTCTTCCCTTAAGACTTCGAGTATATCTTCTAGCGACTTTTCTCGTTGAGTTTTTAAAACTTGTTTTATACGCTCATATTTTCCAGCTATACCTCTGACAGTGTAAAACACCAATTCTCTGTCAGATATTTTCAGTCCCAAGCATGCACACTTAGTCGATAATCCTTTAGCTCGAGCTATGTAGTCATTGACGGCTTCTGAATCCAGCATTTCTAAGCTCTTGAGTTCGGCACCCGCATCAATCTTTCTATCTTCTTCCAGCCCAGTGTAGGTAGTCTTAATTCTTGTCCACAAAGCTTTTGCATTCCTTTCTTCCGCATATTGCAAAGCCTGTTCGTCTGATAGCGATAACTTCAAGTATGATACGGCATCTTGGTTAGTAGTTTCCCAAACTTGCAATTTAGCAGGGTCAGTCGGAGTTTCCTCTGTCAATGCCGACATTAGTTTTTTCAAATTCAAAACTGCTTCCATTTTCATGGCCCAAAGATGATAATTAGTTCCAGTCAACTTCGGAATTCCAAAAACTAATTCTTTTTCCATGATGATCGTAAACCACGCTCTGCTACCAACTGTTGTTATGTCGAATAACACAGAAGCAAATGCCGGCAAATAAAGAGTTTATTGAAACATATAAATGCGGAAATAATATCGTGCACACACAGTGCTATGCAAAAGAATACAACTGTATCAACCAACTAACTAACTAACAACTCAGTCAGCTTCTACAATTAATATATTTCGATTTCCCCTATCGGGAAGTCGTCACATCAAATTACGCAACTCGCTTAACTTACCTGAGAGGGAGGAGAAAAATGGGATTTTATTTGCATATCAACAACACATTTTTTTTAAAAATTAAGTTTCCAAGATCAATTATTTAAATTACCAAAGAAAAAAAATTAAAAATCTTATTTATAATACGTTTGCTCATTTGTATAAAAAAAATTACATAAGTTAAGAGAAACAGGCTGAATACCTTATTAGTTTGAAGTTTTGTGTTGTTAAGAAATTAATTATAGATTATTCACATACGAAAAATATCATATGAACCGATAGTCTTGAATTCTAATAACATTTTAATACACAAAACCATTATTTGTAATGTGGGGGGGGGGGTGCTAAATATATTATACATTATTTCCAATAATTGATATAGGATGTCTTTCCTTTATTGATATAGGATGTATATGGCCACGTGTTATATTTTGTATGATTTGATTTAAATTTTTCTTATGAATTCAACTTTCTATGAATTTAACTAACTCGTTTCAGATTCATTTTACATTTGGACATCTGAATAAAACTTTGATATATTTTTTCTCGAGTGGTAACGAAGCGTAAAAATTCTTATGTTCGGCAAAAAAAGAAGAAAAAAAAATGATACGTATAAATTGGATTATGGTTAAATGTATTGTAAACTATTTCTAAACGTACAAAATAAAATATTTTCTCTTATTCAGCACACTTCAAAAAAATCACGGATTCTTAAAACTTTTGACTGGTTTTATCTCCAATCGCTTTAGAACTCTATTAATAAAAATTGTTGACCTAATTTCTGTGAACTATTCACAAGAAAAGTTCTCAGCTCATTCAAACGAGCAAAAATAGCGATGAGTTTCTCAACTCCATCGTTACTTTTATAGCCTGTTCTAAAATTCAAATGATTATTTATTTACTTTTTTTTAGTATTCTAAGAATTTCCTCAGGACTTTAATGTCTTTTGCCACCTTATTTTTATTCAGACTACTTCTGCCGCATAAACTTTACCGTCTCCCCAGTCAAAAGGCATTACAATCAGGCCTTTGACGGCCAAGAGGATACAGAAGAAAAAAATATTCCAGAAGTATTTTTTTAAACTCTCTTTGTGCCCTGAGTAAGAGAAAAAAAAAAAAAAAAAAAAAAAAAAAAACGAAACAAAAGTCCTATCCAATTTCGTCGAAACCATTTACAGAATGAGAAAAGGTGAGTGTTGGGGCGTTAGGGTGGATGGTCGAAAGTGTTGATCCCCGGATTCCTTCCGTTTCGTTTCCCAAACTTACTTCCGGGCCATGGTTGACCGGACAGTTCAATCGCCCATGTGAGATCTTTGAAATACAAATAAACACCATGTGTCTCACTAGTTGTACATTTGTCGCCAATGAAAGATATAAAATGGATTAAGTGTTGACAGTATCCATTGCACTTTCTTTCATAAGCGACACGTCTTACTGTCTCTTTTCTTCTATGTATTTTGTTTCTAAGAGAAATAGGATTTCTTCCCTCATTTTCTGAAGTCACAGCAAAATAAGTTAAGATTTTGCTTAATTCCATCACAAGGGAAGATCATTTTGGAATTTTAATATGCCAGAGTTCAGCTTAATTAAGCAACAGAGGATATTTATATTTTTACAATATTACTTGATAGGGCGTCGGGCCCACGTGCAAGAGGTCGAGAATTCAATCCTCGACGGCTGAAGACTAAATGGTGACTTATGCACGTTAACTATGTCGGGTCACAAAGTTCTCCATATTCCTATTACAAATCATACTGATTTGGAGCTTAATCGTTCTCTGGTTCAGGTTAAAATTACGATCTGTGGATGAATGGGTTCGTCCTATAAACGGACTATGCGTGTGTATGGTTGAGGTCGTATTCTAGGTCATAGATGGCTCTATTGAGAAACAAGAAATGCACCCTTTGCTTTAAATTCGCTTGGTTCACTTAGCAGGCTTGCTGGCATTGGCAAGTGACACTAGAAACAACAACTATTACTTTAACCCTTTAGGGGACTAATGTTAAAATATTTAAGAAAAGAAATTCATTTATTTTCTTACTTTAAATTAATTTGATTTTAGGACCATTTTTTGGTGGGAAGGAAGGTGGGATGTTCAAAGTTTTGCCGACTGTACAGAATTGACCATAAACTTGAGTTTCCGTACTTATGGATAACTGATTTTATAGATTCTAGAATTATAACTACAAATAAATTTGTGGAGAAATAATCAAATGAACAAACGCATTACGTTCAAGAAAAATTAGCTTTTCAGGGTCCTCACTCTTCTTAAAAAAAACGCTTATTTTTACCGTAAACCACATGAATGTAAACAAAGATCTAAATTAGTAAATTTTTGCATTTTCTTAAGTTATTAGCATATAGCAGCACAAATCATAGGGTTGGAAGAAAGTATACTTCCCGCAATCTTGTAAAGTGTTAAAAAAAATTAATGACAATCAGTCAATATTTTGCTTCATAAATTAAAAGAAACATAGTGGTGCATGTTTATTTGAATTAAAATCTGAGACCTTGTGTTTGACTTTTACAAAAATCAAATCATGAAGTTGAAAGTATTATTTTTATTTGTTTTATTGAATTTTTCAAAATAAATATGTTTTTTAATTCTTAAAAATACAACGAAATAAAAAGTTTTATTTATTTCATTTTGATTTCCTAAAGCGATATTTTTTCTATCGATAACATTTAATGAAGATACATTAAATAAGTTATAACAAGGATGTGCATTTATGAAAACATTTCATAAGTATTTCACACCGAACTTTTAAATGCAAAATTTTCTTTTCGGAACATTTTTTAAGTTTTATAATAGTTCTTTTACATTTTCATTTCAACTAAAACTATAACTCGGAATAAGACAAAACTCTACTGAGCCCTGGGAAATTAACTGCATGGAATAAAATTAATTTTAAAAATAAAATTGACACAAAAAATTTAATAATTTCATTATTCACAATAAATATTATCAAAATAATTAATATTTCCTTGCTTAATATGTTTTCTCTTGTTTTTATTTATTAAGTCTGGGTTCCGTTAAAAAGGTCATCATTTAAGGTTCCAAAATTGTTGGCCAGTGATTTAGTTGTTGCACTTTTAGAGGTCTTTATGATTACATAATATATTTATCTAGAGTAATTCATAAACAGTTTAAATTCAGACGGTATAAAGTTCTGTCAGTGCTCTTCTGAAAGTGCTATATAAATATTCCTGAAACAGTTTTTTTAAATATTAGTCAACATAATGAATCCTTGCAAGAGAATTTTTGGCGATAATTAATTTTGAACATTCTTATTTTCTAAAAGTCAAATTTAAACTACTTTGTGGTATTAAAAGTAATGATTATCTTTGCCTGTAACCAGTTAGAGTTTATACAAAATAAACACGAATAGGTCGGACACATATGAATTACACAAACGTCATTAACTCTTTTGTGATTATTTTTCTTTTTAACTTCTCACCTTTACTAACTAATCACGTGGTCAGAAAATTCTGCGCTATTATCTGAATCAGTAATTTTCCAGAACGTTGATTAATAGTTCGAAAAGAGAACTTCCCTAAATACACCGCCAGTTTGAGTCTACAATTACCGATACTTTGGCAGGCGTCTGAGTTTCGCGCAGTATAGTTTATTGTCATCGAGGGGTTTAATTTCAACTTGGAAAGAGAAAAGACGAAGACGAAATTTAACGCTGCCACCTTTTCGAAAGCGTGACGAAATTTTTATTTTTCTACCATTAATTGCATAGAATTTCAATCAATATCCCAAGAACACGATGCCTTTTGCCAGTAACCTATCGCAATTACACGAAGTGGCAAGGCGGACATTCGCCAAAGATGAATTCTTCGTCTGATAATTGATTAAAAATGGCACCCATTTCTCATTCGCTAGAAGTCGGCATGATAGATCCATTTCAACCGCTGCTATGCATCGGTGTGTGTGTTTTAATTCGAAATATACTTCATACACTCTTCTTCCCATTTATTTTTTTTTTACTTCTAATTACTTTTGCACTTTCTCTGCTGGCATCATTTCTCAAACACCCTCCTCCCCACTCTACCCTCGAAAGTGACTCGTAGCAATTTTTAGAACGAGACTCTGAAAATGAAGTTAATTCTTCGATCTGAAGTGTTTTTGGAAACTAGATACAACTATTTTAATGACTTTTTAAAGGACTCGATCAGAATGGTGACAAAAACGGAAACTTTGTCTTAAGATTGAGAGGCTTGTCTCTTGGAATTAAATATCGATATTCAAAATTAATCTTTTTTTTCCTTCCCCGTTCGGAAAGAAGTCAGCTATCGTAAAACTCAGTAATGAACTGAATCGATAAAAAGTGCATTTTTAATAGTTTTCTCTCTACGGACGAAAAAGAATATTATACATTTTATGTCAAAATGTTCTATTACTTTACATTATTTAAATTTCTTAGCAATGAATAGAAGATAAATTAAATTTTCACACATTGTCGTTGCATTACTAACATTTGCCAAAATATAAAAAAGGAGCCGAAGGGAAATGTTTAAAATTTAATTATTATCAATTTATTTGTCAGAAATAAAAGTTATAATTTAATAATGAAGTGATTCTTGAAGCTTAAGACCTTTTATAGCATAACCGTTTAATAAAAGTACGTCAGAGTTTAAATACGTCGCTTTTTAATAAATCTTCAAATAATTTCAATTATAAAGCGCATTATATTTCCTTGTAGAAATATTTCATAAATTCTCAGTTAAACGTTGATATTTCACCTTTAAATCCTTTGCCCATACCTTAACCAGAACAGACCATGTATAAATAATTTCACTTGTGTACTGGTCATTTTATTTATGTAAAAACAACAATAGAAATTAAATCCCAGTTGAACTTTAAATTTTTAATTTTTAACTTCACTAATTTCCATTTGGAAGTTAACATAAATAATAACTTAAATTAAAACGTGTGGTGATTAAACGGTTGACTTGTTTAAGCGCAAATAGAGAAAAAAGTTGAAATTAAATAAAATATACGAGAGTATTAAGTGGAAAAGAAAATTATAGTGAAATTATCTTACTGTTTGATAATGGCATATCTGGTTTAAAAAATATATATATCTGGCATTAAAAACCAAAATATACGGAATCTAAACCATTTGTTTGGTAATTTTATCGTTCATATAAATATGGTTTACCGAAATTTCTGGTTTTCAAAATTATAATCTTTATTACCACATATTTACATTTAGTTAAAAAAAATCAAACAATTTATTTTATCCGAAAAAAATGTTTCTTATGCCATGCTATAAGTTTCATTACATTTACCAAATTTTATCACATATTATAACCGTATTCCATAGTTATTCTTTTCAAAATCATTACCAAATCATCACGGTAAAAATTGCCGATCTGGTGTTCCCATAGAGCCAGAAACAGGGAAACTTTTACCATATTATGATAGTTTTCACCATACTTTTTTCTCAATGTAATTGTAAATTAAAAAGAAAATTTGCTTTAAGAGAAGTATAAGAGACTAAATTAAAATAACTAAATTTATAATAAATATGTCGAAAATATAACCGCAATAAGGGGAGTCAATTTAAACATTGCTAATTTATTCTTTTTTGAAGGAAAAAACATATAAAAAAATAACTTTATGCCTATATCTAATATGGCGAAAAAGATGATAGTATTTGCAAGAGGGAAATAGCGTAGTTATGACTTACCAGTCCAATTTCAGTTGAAAAAGATTACCTTACAGCTGTGTTTCCCAAACCTATGGCTTTTGTGTACCCTTTCTATATTTTTCGTAACGCTGTGTATCACTGTGTAACGCTGTAATCACAACTGGCTGTTGACACCACTAATTATTAACTGTTAACTCTGCAAAAAATAGCCAATAGAAAAATACGCAACCGTAAATTTTCATGACAGACTTTGCTTTTAAATAAAGTTTTTTGAAATTTTTGTTTGTTGTAAGATATTTTGCATAAGAACGCATACCACCGCTAAACTGTTCCCGTACCCCTGGGGGTGCGCGTATCACACTTTGGGAAACACTGCCTTACAGGATGATGTTTACATTTATTGAAGTTTGATATATAAATTTATTGTATACAAAAACAAAATGAATCAATTTGTAGATTAAATAATATTATAATAGGAAAATAAAAGAATATGCTGAGGAATCTGGCAATAATATATAATCTTTTATTTCTTAAAAACAATTCTTTTCAGAAAAAAATATTTTATCAATTTTCAAAACTTTCAAAATTTTATTTTTCTTTCTATATCTTTCGAAAACAATTTAAAATAACGGAAAGGAATTTCCAACTCGAATAATGCTGTATATTAAAGCAAATGCACGAAAATGTTAGTTTATTTTTTGCAAGGAAAGATGAGCAATCCATACATTGAAAAAAAAAACCGTTACTAAATATTACCAAGTTCTTTGTCTAAAGGCTATTTTATCTTTCTTGGCCTTCGAATTTAAAACTCGTCTGCAGTGAGAATTAAAAACGACAATTATATAAAATCAGGACATTGTAGCGAGCATATAACTATTTTGAGATCGATTCAAATATTTAAGATACAAATAATATGAAATTGGTTTCCGAGAGATTAGTCAGATATATAATAAAGCTGTATAAAAATATAATAAAGCTTTTTATTTATTGAAAAAAGAATTAAATGAAATAATTATGTTTTAATTTATAGAAAATATGTTGTTTTTATGCGACACCAAAGCATTGAGTTTAGACTTATCAGTTTTAATTATTTTTATCCTTTTAGCACATAACAAAAACAAAAAAAAAAGAACCGATCTTTTCTCATTACTTTTAATCAAACGTTTATATTCCCAACCTTTTTTATTCTTTTCCTTTCATAGAAGCGAGAGGGGGAAAAAAAAGGAATAGTGTTCATATTTCTTTCTTTACAGCTTCAATAATCAGAATAATACGAAACTTTTTCTATCTTTAAACTGCTTCTTTTCTCTCAGCGTGAAAATTTACAGCCACGTTCTCCGGCTGCATCCTAAACAAGGATCGTAGATCATTAAAAAAGAAATTTTCCAAAATCTTGGACGTGCCCGGGTTACGTTACTCCCGAAAACCACCTGCACAGAAATTCCTGGCAGAAAATTTCCAGCCAAGGATTGCATTTGGTGGGGGAGTATTTGAAGAGAGGGATACTGGCAGGATTGAAGTGGATTGCACCACGCTTTCCACATTTTTATCCGAAAGTTTTCCCATGCCGACCATCGCATGGGAGTTAAAGAAGATTGCGGTGGGGCCCCTGAAATTATATCCTCCACAGATGTGAAATTTTCCTTCAAGACGTCCAATCGTCTTCGACTTTCCTGGGGCTATAGATTTCTAACCTTATTGTGGCAATGCCTTTTATTTGATAACATTTGTTTAAAAAAATGTTATTTTAAGAGTTTTCTTTTTCTTTGAGGGAAATTTTAAATGATGATGAAGTGTAATGTAGTAAAAAGTAGTAATAAGTGTTGTAATAATACTTAACTGGCAGATCTGGTAAGAAATAACACTTTTTATAACCTTTTTTTATTACACTTATTATTCTTTAAAAAAGAGTTGAAATCCTTTTACCGTATGAAAAAGAAAATAAGGGTTTAAAATACTTCAGACATTATGAATGTATATATTACACAATATGGAAACAAATCAAGTTAATAAAAATGTTTTTCCAGTGGTCTAAATATTTTATTAATCATTTTAAAAAATATTTAAAAAAAAATATTTAAAAGCATTTTCAAGATCTTATTGGAAATATGAACTATTAATTGAGTAAACCGCCGATTACAAAAACGATTTTAAAATATGACTTCATCCACACTTTGTTTAGAGTATTTATTTTTGAGTTTAACCGGCAATGTATGAATGTTTTTGAGTATAAACCAGTAATTTATGAAATATGATTATTTCATGCTTTTAATTATCACGATTTATTAGTATTACTTTGTAATTTCTGGCAAATATATTGTAATTTATTGCTTTTAATTATCTTGATTCAATAGTACTAGTAATCTCTTCCTGCAATGTTCATATTTAATTTTATAAGAATGGCATACATTTTTAGTAATCGATATGTTATAATAACTCGATGTTAGGGACTTTTCTAGGTATATAATTGTTCTTTATACATTTCACTGGTATTTCTTAAGGTAAAGGACAGTTATTTGTCTATATTTGTCCATTTTTCCTTATTCTAATGTTTTTTTTAAAGATCAAGAGCAATTTTCTGGTCTTTACGACAATGACTTTTAATCTTTTAATTGAATATTATTTAAGAAACAAAATAGACCGGTTAAAGTAAAGTTTGTGTATATAAAAATGGAATTGAATAAAATATTTATTATGTACATTTTTGATTTGTCCAGTCGGTAATTTTTTAAAATCAAGAATACAAGAATAAGTTAGTAAGTGAAGTAAGAAAAGTATTGCACTGTTTATTTTTCTGCAATTTTAATATTTTCTGTTTTTCTATAAAGAATTTGTCATTGTGCATAATGATTAGACATTACATACAATACTTTGGTAATTTGTAAAGCAATCCTCAAAATTTATACTTTACCTAAAACCACATACATTTCCCATTTTTCCGATAAGATATATACGTCCTTTGTAATTAAAAATTCATAAAATCAGTATTTTTAAGGAACAGACTAATTATAATAGATCAATTGATATTTCTAAAATTTCCAAATTTAGTTAAAAGTTTTGAAACTATTGTTATTATTTCAATAAATTGTGCCGAAATTGCAATTCAAACAATATTGTGGACTAAAGAACCAAGAATTAGTATATATCATAAATAAACAGGAATTGTTGTTTTATTAAAAGCTTTTGAAGAGCGAAATACCAAATTACTATTAAAAGGCAATTTTAAACAATTGCTTTTCTTTTACAATTTTCAATCAGATATTAAAACGTTCCCTTTCAACAAAGAATATCATTTTAAAACAAAAAGCTTACTATCTTAATACGTGAGAAAAAGAGAAAAAAATTTTTTTTTCTTGTTCTTTTCTGTATTCAAATTAGAACCTGACGTCCTCATCATTCATTTTATTTCCGGAAAAGAATGTGATGAATTAATGGCGTCAATCAATCATCTTCTGAAGGTGATTGATTATCATGCTGAAAACTTGTTTGATAGCGAGTTGTCGTTTAACATAAAATGAATGTCCTAAATTGTTAGATTGGACTGAAATGCAACATTTAACAAATCTACCCGTATCAAACTCTTAAAGTGTGAAAAGCTTTATCTTATGAAATCTGAGAACCATTTTTTAAAAAAAAAATATATTCATTAGAAACTCTATAAATCAAGCTTAAAATAAAGTACAGCTATATTAACATCTTAAAACTATCCTTTGGTTTTTCTGTATTTCTCTGTATATTTAACAGTTTAGAGCCCTTCCGGTAATAAAACAGTTTTTCACCGTTATTCACCCTAATCATAAATGGATTAAAACCGTCAGCTGAAATTTTAGATTTTGCCTTGCATTCTTGCGTTCCATAATCTAACTTTACCTTTTCTTCAATAATTTTACTGTTATTTTCTTTTTTACTATTACTTTTTAGCAATTACTTTATGGTTTTGAACATCGTTCAAATAAATCTGCGATGCGCCTTTATTGATACAACATCGAAATCCACACGATCACAATTTCTTCAAAATAAAACATTTGAGCGGCAGCGGCCTAGGGAATAGAACACGCGCCTTTCGATGAAGTGACCAGGTTTGAATCCCGGGGATGACTGGCCGATTCAAATTTTGCCGACATAAAATATTCACATCTAGTGGAAGTACGATTTACTTAAAAAATTTTTTTCGCAATGATAAAAGTCTGTTAATACAAAATAGTTATTTTTGATGTGAAAGCTTGTTTTGTTACGGCAACAAAACAGTCTGATTCTTACTTGATTTTTTATAGTAAACATATAACGCCAAATTTTCTTTATAATTTAATTTTTCTATGAATTTATTCATTCCCAAACTTGATTTCCTATTCTAATTATATTAACGGTGTAGTATTTTTAAATTGTAGTATTTTAATGTAGTAATTTTAATTACATAAAGTTTATACTGATTCTAATGAAATATAACTTATTTGCATAAAAAAAGCCTTTCTGCAGTAGTCCGTTGTCGGTCACGGGGTTCATGGGGGTTAAGGTTCCACAATTGCGTTACCAACGTTACCATGATATGATTGTGCACCGACCATCTATAGTTTACAGACACACTAGTACCCTCCGAAACATCAACTTCAAATCGCCCCCAAGAACCCCAATATTTCGAAATGCATTCTCAGTGAAGTATAATGTTTGAGCATAGGTTTATAAACGTAAGGCGCAGTACAAAGTATCAAGCATACATAGTTTAAGTATATAGCTTTATATTTAGACATAAAATGCAAGTAAGGTTAGTGACCCAATTATGAGCACAACATCTAATACTGGCACTGCTGTTCAAAAAGTTTAATTCATAGTTTTGAATGCATATGGCAGTATATACCCGTAAAGCAATGAAATGAGGTGAAAAAGAAATAAGTGTCTACAGATTTTGCAGTTCAATACTTCGTAGCAGAGCAACGAAATGGTTTTACACGTTAGAAAAAATTTTTTTATAAATTTTATACATAAACGCGTATTTTTTATAAAAAGTGATTTTATCCTTATCATTTATCAATTTTGAGAGAATTAAGGTGAGTTTATCTTTTAATAGCCTTTTTCAAGAGTTTTGAATGTAAAGTAAAAACGTTCACCGGGCCTATTATAGACACTGCAGTGGTTCTAATACGGTCAACGTAAGAGAGCTGTTGAAACCAGCTGCCAACTCAAAACCAACAGCCAAGTGTAAACCGGTGACAAATGTAATAATGATGCCACTCAACCATCCCGCAGTGGTTTATACACTTCAAAAGACAGTGGTTTATATACTTCGATTGTATAGTGTATATACGCGCCGTGTTTGCTAAGCCGGAGGGTATCGAGGTATGGGCAAAGCTCCATAGAACACTTCCAACCATCAAAAATAAAGAATGCTGGTGGTTAATTTTCGACGTTAACAAACTTCGCTGAAATAGTAAAGTCTTTCCTATTTAAAATGTGTGGGTGGTGAAGAATATATGAGAAAACAATAACGATTTGTTGTTTATTAGAGACAAAACATTTAAGTAATCATGCTTTGGTCTCAGAACTCCATGCAAATGTATAAGACAGAGGGAATCTTTTAAAATAGATTCATTACGACCAGTAAATAAAGCTTTATGAATAAAAAGATTGTTGATTATTTTAATGACTTTTATTTTTCTGAGAAAAAGATTAAACGAAAGTTAGTTTTTAAATGATAGAAGATATGCTTTGCAAAATTTTGCATGGCAGAACTTTTCAACCAATCTGTAGTGCAAGCGAGAAAAATTAAGCACTAAATAAAGTTTCTTTAATTTCGGAACTATTAATAGCGAAATTACCAATAATTTTTATGGAATGTGACAATTTGGTTACATGCTTGAAATAGTGATGTTAACTCATGCGAAAATTTCTATTCTATTTATATTCTATTTCTATTCCACGATTTTGAACTTTTAAATGATTTTTTGGGGTACAGCTTTCAAAGTATAGTAATTTTTAAAAAATTTAGAATTACCAAGTTTCTGTTCACTTTCTTTAATGTTCAAAATATTCGGAAATCTTTACCTGGAAAAAGAATTCTTTCATTTTGTGTAATTAGTTAAATGACAATAAACTCAACGTATGTTTATAACGAAATTAAACATTGTTTAGTTTGCATATTACTTAAAACACTACATTTTGTAACGTACCTTTTAATGTTCAGTCAACAAGCAAAATAACATAATTTTCTTTAATAATTACACCATTAAGTAAACCATTCTTCAGTTTATTAAATAATCAAAATGCTCTTTTCTATGTCTGTTTTCGTTTGCTGAATGGTAAAAATGTTTAAGTTAATGTTTAAATGATAAACTCTTATCTCACAAGCGCACTCATTTGTAATTAGAGAAAATTTCTCCTGAAGAATATTTTTATTGCTTGAGGCACGTCATTAGCAGCATTAACGACTAATTAACTAATTTACATTGATGAAATTTCACGCATCGGAGTAAATAGTTAGTCAACAAAAAGCCCCCATCTCGTGTCATGAATGAAACTAAACATTAGTTTCTTCAGAATGTGTGTGTCTAGGCATTTAATGAATGTTTCTCGCAGGGATTCATTCGGCATGAATCTCTTGCCAATATCACTGTTTGTCGCATTCCATAGATTTGTTGAGTCAGACAGCGAAGAAGAAAACTCGATAACAGGAGAAAATTGCGCCAAATGTAGCAGAAAAGTACAAACATTTCTTAATGAGAATAAGAAATAGGCATTTGTGTTAAGACACTGGATGATGTAGCATTTCTGTGTTTAGTTGTATTTGTGTAAACAAAATATTACTTTTAAGTATTGTAAGGAATGTGTGAAAAGTATTTATGTCGAGTAAATTAATATTTCTCAATTGATAGTAAATGTTTTAAATCGAACCCCTAATCTTATAATTAATTCTAGGAAACTTAAATTAAGTCGGTCTTATTCTGAAAATAATCATTCAACTTACTGATTATGAATTAAAAACATATGTCGTCTCTATTTTTTATTTAAGTTTAACAAACAAAAGTAACTTGATAAAAGTTATTATAAAACAAAGTATCGTAACATTAGAGATACAATCTATGAGGGGCAATAGGAGTAATAAAGGGTAATAGGACATCGAAAATTTTTTTTGTCGTGCTAAAGCATTGAATAAAATAAAAGGAAACACAAAGAGGCAGAAAGAAAATGCAAAACCGGTGCAATAAGAAAAAAAAGGGTTGACAGTAAGGTTGGGGGAACAAGTTTAAACAAGGTAATCAAACAAAAGAGGGGAATAAAAAGTAAGTATGGTAGCGGTAGAGTATGGACCCACCACTATGTTGCAAGAAGTAGGAATTCAATGAAAAATTTGGATACGAAAATGCTCGTAAATTAAATTATCAATATTATTCAAGGTATAAAAAGATTCCCAGAAATATAGGTCAATTTCTGGAGAATAGTTTTTAACTAAGGTTTGAAAAAAAAATATTTTTTTTAAAAATGAATCCGTTGAAACTTCCTGAAGTATATCATTTTAAATGACAGTTAAAATATTCTGTGGTACTTATAGCAAAACATTATTATTTTAGTTTGCTAATATTTTATAAACAATTCAATTTTATTAATCTTTTTATCAGCGTACTTTTCATTATCTGTATATCCTCTGTCTTCAGCATTTGTATTTGATACCCTTTTTTATTATGTAAGTTTGTTTGATTACATACTATTTCTCCTTGAAAATTGAAACTGAACTAGTCTAAAACTCGGCGTTTATTTTAAATAAAATATATAAAAGTGTTGTCAGACACTGCGTTTTTGTCAATAGACTTCCAGAATTTAAAAATTGTCTTTTATTCATTTGACAATTGTTAGGATTTGTTGAATTATGAACGTTTTTTCATTAATCAAACTCAAGTATGGAGTGATTAAATTTTAGAAATATGAATTCTGGATGCCAATAGTTGGGTAAATGCACTTCAAGAAGAAGAAGACCCCCCATACCAACACATTGACCTATGACGTCAGCACCAGCTAATCTTTATTAGCAAAATGTCGTATTAAAGTTAAGCTAAGCTTCTCTACATGCGTTAAAATGTTAATTAACGATAAATTAAATAAATGCCGAGACGTATCGCGCATCGAATTAGTTGAAATATAATTCTTTCTTGTCTACATCTTTTACTTAACTTAGATTTGTTATTTGTTTGTGCGTTTTATTGTATATATTTTTGTTTTGCGTACCTGGCAACTTCGATGCATAATTAGTTTGTTTATGTTCCACATGGCTTCATGTCTGTCTCTGTGTTAAGTCTCGATGTAAATTTATAAAGAAAGAATTGGAATGTTTAAGAAAGAATCCTTGTGGAAGAATTTAGAATGTCACTTAAAGGAATTGATATTTGACGGGCTTGGCCTACTCGAAATAAAATGGAAGGAATAATTGGTAAAGTAAATAAATGCCACGTTTTAACAACCAATCAGGGTTGAGATACTCACACTACATCACTTGTGTGTATACCATTGTCCATATATTGTAACCAATAATTGTATTGTTGTTGTTTCTATTTATGATACTTGCCAATGCCAGCAAGCCTGCTTTAAATCAAACGAATTTTAAAGGCAGTGGGAGCGTTTCTTGTTTTTCAGTGACTCCATCTATGGCTTAGAATACGAATCCAACACCATTCATTCATCCACAGTTTGTAATTTTGACCTGAACCAGAGAATGATCAATCTCTAATTCAGTACCGAAAGCGGAATTAATTTTTTAAGGGAACTTGGAGGACTTTGAGACCCCGACAGATTTAACGTGCTCCATTCACCGTAAAATACACTGAGATTCTTCGGCCGACGAGATTTGAACTCAAGACCTCACGAACACGAGCCAAACGTCCTACCAACCTGGTTATCCTTGCCTCAATAATTGTTTGGACAAAAACCATATTTTTTTTATAAACATTCAGCTAAAATTTTTAAAAACTAATTATTGTAAATATCTTTCTGAGTACCCGTTCTTCACACAGGGTGAATAAAAAAAATAAAGAATCGCAAATTAGTACTGAGAAACACAACGAAATAATACTCATTACTTAAAAGCATTTACAGACATGATTAAAGAGCTTGATGGAAGAACCAGGTAAGTGACAATTTTAGGGTGATTAATGAATCAAAGAAAATAACATAAAATGGCTGCATCAACATAATATGTTTAATGCAAAAGAACTGTTTTTGCTTTCATTTTAATCTTAACATAACTAATCCACATTAGCTTTTAGTATGCTTACATGTTTTTTATTTCAAATTAGACAGTGGTAAATAAAATAAAGCAAATAATTATTAGTCCCGCCTTCTAATGAAATGGTAATAAATTAGTTCAGATCCAATATTTTTTTGTTCTGAAAATGCCACTTACCTGGTTTTTCCACTAAATTTTTCAATAAATAATGCTAAAATAACTTTAATTCTTTTATTATATTATTGAAGTAAGCTAAAGTTGTTTTTTTGTAGTTCATCCCATTAGAATAAAAATAAAAGGTATTTAGCATCACTTAACATGATGCTATTGTTCGCGGCCAACTCATGATAGTTAAAATTTATCATTATGAAGTTATTTTCTTCAGTACATATCCCTTTCGAGGGTACGCAAAACACTTACTTGCAAAGTAGCGGTATTTAAACTGCTTAGTATTGGTGTTGTTTTAATAATCACCAAGTATATCAATAAAATATTTTATACCCATATTAGTATATCTGGTACTTATGTACATATTACATAGCCCTTCGGCATTTAAGTTTTGTGTCAAAATATATTTGACAGTGGCAGATAACTAAAGCCAATTTTGAAAAATAGAATTCTTATTGGAACTTGATAAGGATTTTGAAGCATGATCATTTCTCTATCTGACTTTAATTTTACTGTTAAAATATTTATAAGTAGTGATGGAAAAAAGTTATTTTAGTCATAATTCATTAAAATATTAATACACTATCTTTGTTACCACTGAAAAAAATATTTTCTGAAGACACGGAGAACCCGGTGTAGAATACTTATCAAAGCTGCACCAACTACCATAATACCAGTAGTACATATTAATTAAGCGTCATCTTTGAATGGCGATTTTCTACGGTTTACATAAACGAATTTCTCATTATTTTTTTCTGTATTAACTTTCCTTTTTAGGAGTTAGTTTATTATATTTTATTTCATTTAATATATATTATCAATATCAATTTTGTATTAGTTTCAATAATAATATAGCGATTTTTTACGGCTCTTCAAAACGAATAGGTATCTTTTCATGTTTGGCTTTTTTTTTTTAATTTATTTATTTTTTTGATTTTTGGTTTACAAGTTATCTTTTTATTCAATTAATACATATTACCAGCATTAATTGAGCATCATTGTCGTCAATGACAGTATGGCGATTTCTTACGCTTTTAGACAAATGAATACTTTTACTCCATTACTTTTGCTTTCTAGTATATAGCCTTTTTCTTTTTTTTCAATAATCTTATCTTACCTAAATTAATTAAGGATCATTGGCGTCAATAAAAGTGTAGTGATTTTTCACGTTTCTCCTAAACAAGCTAGTACCACTTTTTCATTAAATTTGCCTTTTAATACATAAATATTTTTTTCTGATATATGACTGATCACTTTCAATATTTTATTTAGATACACGTTTTAAAAGAATTAATATAAATTTAAAGAAATTCGCGTAGTATCAGACAACTTTGAAAGTATAAATTTGGGGCTACCACGTTATATTGTTTATTGATCTTATCTGACATAGCGAATATAAAATAATTAAATGTTTGAATACATACAATAAGCTAAATTTTTTTAATCAAATAGAGCTACGAGCTAGCAATTACAACAGATGATATCTTTAACATATGGGAAAAACTGAATGGTATACTATTAAATTTTAAAAAATTGCTAGCACTTAACCAATCAGAAAATTCTATTACATTTTTCACTCATCCCGCTAGAGCGGTTTGTCGTAGAATGTTCTAACATCATCTGTAACCTTCCTCGAGTTTCAGACTATCTTATGCCAAATTTCATATATTCCGGTATATATCGATATATATATATATATATATATATATAGAAGATTAAAAAAACAACTTTGGAACAAAATTGTTTCTGTGCATCACAAATTATATTTTCTTGTCGTTCAATGGAGAAAAACTATTTCTAAGCATAGGATAATTTATTCGAAGCGTAGCTAAAAAAATAAACAAATTTGCAATAAAAAATAAAGAAATGAAGAAAAAAAAAACATCTAAATGTATTTTATTATACCCTAAATAAATTATTAACTAACTACAACAGCGTACACAAAATAATAAATCGTTAAAATCGGCATGCCACTAATAACCTTTTTATCTGATATTAACATAACCTAATATTTTAGTTAGAAATGTTAAAGTTAAGTTTACATTTATAAATGCAAAATTGTTTTTTCACCTTAGTAATTTTTTTACTATAACTTACTGAGAAATGTCAACAAACAACAATATTTAGCGCAAAAATAATCAGTTAAAATTGCTATGTATATAATGAAAATCTTTATACACCTATGACACAACCTACTGTGGAAACATGAGCGAGAATACAACGTGTTCAGGAACAAACAGTGCGTACGCGTCGTCATTGCATGCGTTGCTATGGTAACCACTGCTGTTTAATAGTTTGAAAACGATATTTTTTTAGAATTATTTCTTCATTAAAGTCATTACGCATTGAGATTTTGGTGACTTTATGTTTAAGATGTGTGACCAACGAAATACTTCTCGAGTTGTGAATATAAAAAAAAATTCATCGTTTGAACGATCTTTCCATTTGTTTCGTTTACTTACGAATCCGAAATTTAGTCTACAATTCACAACGAATTTTTAAATAATTTAAATAAATTCCAATATACCAATACCAATACTAATATAATAAATTTAATTAAAATCTCCTTGAATATAATACAACATTTTACCTGATTATAGCGTAACCTCACTCTCAGAAATAAGACTCTCACTTTTGATGATTTAGCAGTATTTCGTTAAGTTTGAGATACACTTCATCATGAAATCACGTGATTGTCACGAAACGTGAACTGTCAAATAAATGGCCAAAATCGTTTCCTTACTTACTACCTTACTGCTACTTGAAGCTCACTACTTGAAGCCTCATTGTAGTGCTTTATGGGAGACTGTTAACTAGAATGACGAATTTAGGATGAGAACTAGACGATCAATATAGTAAGGAAAAATGCCAATCTGTTGTATGGTGGTCAAGGAGTTGGACTCATACCAAGAAGATCTCAGATTCGAATCCCGCTTCGGGCATGAGTTTAATTTATCTCTCTGTTTTATCTGTCCTTCTTGAGGCGACATGATAAGACGACATTGATCCAGCTGTATGGTGTACGCGATAAAGAGATAAATACATTAAGCACTACGAGTTGCGTCGTTTTTTATTTTGGAAAAAAATTAAAATATCGAAATTCGTTTCCTCAAAGAAGTGTCATTTCGTCACTCTGAAGAAAATTTCACTCAGAGTATATACGAGAAAACATATTCGTCAAAAGCAAAGAAAGTTTCGTGAAATTTAAGTATTCATTTTTTTTCAGTGCTTTAGTAGAAACACATATTTGCAAATATAGATAAGTCATTTCATTTCAATAAATTTATTTCTCCATAAAAATAATGATTAATGAAGTATGAAATATTAATGAACTAACTATAGGTACATTTAAATAGAAAGGAACTTTAAAAAATACCATAATAAAGCATATTTTTAACTAATTAATATATAACCGACAGTAAAAACGTTAACCATAATATCCATTCGCAAATGCAGATTATTCAATTAATATTCTGATAATTCTCGCCAGAAGTTGGTATATCCTGTCTTTTAAAAGAGAGAGCTGTGACATTAGGAGAGGCTGAATTACGAGACTGACACAGTTAATCTTACTAGGTTGAGAACCCTAATCTTCTTAATGCTTCTAATAAGATTAATAACGTCAGAGGTCTTTATCTTCTCTCCTTTTTGCTCCACAAACCCCTCTCAACCCTCCTCCCTGTTCCTGATTGGCTTCCAAACTCAGGGCCCTCTGATCTCGACCAAGGAAGAAGTTGTTCTTTTCTGGCATTTTGTCTGAATTAAATAACAATTTGAATGCATTAATCACTCAAAATGGTGGCTTTTGGATGATGTTGCCAATAAATCTCACCGAAACATACTATATTATTTTCTTTCTTTTTTTTTTTTTTGTATGTATGTAGTGTGGAGAAATAAAGCTGCATCGTTTAATTTCTATGGTTGTTTCGTTTTAATTCCAAGAATATATTTTCTGGATTTTATTAGTTCTTTCATGGCAAAAGAAATAATATTTATGTTTATAACTTGATTATAATTGTAACTTATATTATATAATTAAGATTACAAACTTGTTTTAAGTTTAAGACTACTCGCGTCATAAGCAAGTAATTTTTTTTAAAAAAAAAGATATTGTATTATTTAGTATGAAATATATTTAATTATTTTAAGTTTAATAAAATAACAATTTTACAGTAACTTTAGAATTATTAATATTATTCTGATCTTTATTATTATTAATAAAATAAAATTCTATGCATTTAAAATTTCCAAAGCATGGTATAACATTTTACCGTTCAAATTTGCTGTTACAATTACATTGAGTTAAGTTGCTCCACATTTACGAGCTCCTATAACTTTATATGACAATACTATGCACTGTAAAATGTTCCTGGTCAAATTACGGTATAAAACGCAGGCACTTTGGGTGCATCATCCATTAAATTCATTTTATCGTAAAACATATTTGAACCGTAGAATATTATACTGCAATTTTAACAGTAATTTTTATTTAATGAGAGTTATTCCGTGATTTTACTGTACTTATTACTGTAAAAATTATGGTATATCAGATTTTTGTTTCGTAACATCAATGGATTTTTTGGTTAAAAGTCCCGGTAACTTTAGCCGGTATTTTTTACAGTAATTTAATGCATAATTTTTATCAGTGTGATTCAACTTGAACGAAAATATTGTTAAATTGAATATCTTTTAAAGGATGCTGCAAATTTGAACTGTATTGTGGTTCAAGGTAGTGATAATATCCAATGTTGACCACAAATTTATTATAAGAATTTAGTAGAATATTAAAAATAAAATTTTAAGTGAAAATAAAAAATAAAAAAACTTACAAAAAAAAGCTCTAAGGGGTTTAAGTTTAAGTATAGTAAGGAAAAAAATCATTAAAAAATTACCTCTTATCTAATGTCTTTATTTTCATAAAACTGGTAGGATCATCCTTTTAATACACTCATGTCCATAAATTAAGGATAATTAAGAATCACAGGGAAATCAAACTCAAAAATTTAAATTTCACCTGTAGAATTATCACACACATCCTGAAGAAGAATATACAAATTACAGGAAACCACTCGATGACGCTGGTAGTACGTCACAATGACGAGAGTGTAAGAGAGGGGTATATAAGGAATGGTGGCAAAGAAGTAAAATTGTTCACAAGCGCTTTAAAAGCCTTTCAGTGCAATAACCGCATAGTTATGGCACAAAGGAAGCATTTGGATGATTTTTTACGTAGCAGAATCATCGGACGACTGGAATGTGGACGTACCCAGCTGGAAGTATCAGAGGAACTTGGAATTGCCCAGAGTGTCATCTCCTGGCTTTGGCAACGATTCCAAGATGATGGTAATGAGAGTAGACGTTACAGCACAGGTCGCCCCTGAGTTACAACGCCGAATGAAGACCGGTATTTGGCAGTTACTGCCAAAAGAAACAGACGGAGCTCAGCATCAGACCTATCTCGTCAGCTCTCTCCAGCTACCGGTACGACAGTTTCAAGGCAGACCGTGTACAGACGCTTAGCGCACATTGGTCTATATGCTCGTAGGCCTGTTTGATGTGTTCCACTTACCGTAACTCACTGTCGCCTGCGATTAGCCTGGAGTAGAGAGCATGCATTGTGGACACCGCAACAGTGGTCTTGTGCTATGTTTTCCGACGAGTCCAGGTTTAGTTTACAGTCTGATTCTCGCCGGACTTTCATATGGAGAGCGCCAGGTACCCGTTACCACCAAGACAACACCATTGAACGACACCGTTACGGTGGTGCAGGATGGCTCGTTTGGGGAGGAATTTTTCTTGGCTCTAGAATTGACCTGCATGTTCAGAGTGTAACGATGACAGGCCACATCTATGGGGATGTCATTCTGGAACAACATGTACGTTTGTTTCGGGGCGCCATGTGTGCTGAATTTCTGTTTATGGACGACAACGCCAGTCCTCACCGTGCAAACATTGTAGACGAATGCCTTCAATCGGAGGATATCACCCGTATGGATTGGCCAGCATACTCACCGGACTTGAATCCAATAGAGCATGTGTGGGATATGCTTGGCCGACGAATTGCAGCCCGTCAACTCCCTCCCACCTGTCTACAGGACTTTCGGAGGGCATTGCTTGATGAGTGGTGTAATATACCCCAAGATCAGATTGATAATTTGATACTCAGCATGCTTAGGCGTTGTACGGCCAGTATTGCATCGTCCGGGAGACATACTCCGTATTAACCATCATACTAACCATGTTATACTGTTTTTTGTAAATAGGTTCTATTTTGAAATTTGCTCCAGGGAGTAAAAATCGCAATTTTTATTAATTATGTCAAACATATAGCATCTTTTTTGCTCTTTACCTTTTGTTTAATACATAGACTTTACAAATAAGTCAAATTTGTTTGGCTTCTGTCTCTTTCTGTGCCTGAACTTCATTATCCTTAATTTATGGACATGAGTGTATTTACAAAAATATAGTTAATTGCGATGGTGAAATGAGGTAAACTATATAATTCCTTATTTAATGCATCTTTTCAGAATCTTATGAAATTCAGGAAGAAAACAAAATTAATTAAAATAAAATTCTAAATAGAAAATAAAAATAGATTTCCTGAAGGTTTAAATTTCTTTGTGTCGAAAACAAAACACGGAAAGCTACCATTTTAATCAAATATTCACGTGTTAAGTTGTTATCTTCAATACGTAAAAACAAAAAAATGTAATAGCCTTATAAAAAACAAAAAAACCACGACGCATCTTGCTAAAGAATTTTGTTTTAGACGCTCATTAAAAACAGGTTACCTAACAGGTTTAATTCCACTCATTTTGTTGTTAGACAAATAATAATTTTCTAATTCAGTTATTTTTAAATAGATAAGAAATAAAAGAATAAATCATTTTATATATCCTTTTTTAATTCATGCCTTGTTTAAAATAATCCTAAGTAAAGCTAAAGTTATGTATTTTCTTGTATATGATGTCAACATTATTTTAAATTCGGTATTCATCATCACGAATATATATATATATATATATATATATATATATATATATATACAAATATATTATGTTTTGTATGAAGAATAAACATTTCTCTAAAGCGCGTGGCGAATGTTTGCCCTTAAGTATCTTGTGAACTACATTCGTAATAACTATGTAATTTAAAACATTTTCTTATAGATTATCAACATTATTTTCTTGTGAACTATATTCGTAATAATCTGATTCGAAATATTTTTCTTGTATATATTGTTAAAATCATTTTAAATTATAAATTTATTACGAATTTATTTCCAAACTAGCTTTTTTAATTCATTTATAGTTTGTGATGTTGTTCACTTTTCATTTTACCCAACCGTTTCTGCTTCCCCAACTTCTACTTCAGCAACAATTTTATTAGTTTTTGTTTTTGTTTTTTACTCGTGGGGGCATTGTACCCCTTTTGTTTTTGATGATTTGCTTTGTACTACTGTAACCGGACTAAACTATTAACTAAACTACCGTAGTTTAATCGGGAATTTCTTACAGTGTGCACATCAGTGTTACATTTTTCAAAATATTATGTGCATATTTAATTTTTAAAAAAGTGAAAATATCCCTGAGGAAAAAAAATAAAAATATATCATTATGCATACCCATAAATATCCACCATGTTAAAAAATGAAGAAGAAAAATCAAAAAGAAAAAAGATCATTTTAAGATCAATATGAGAAAATATTTGCCAGTTTCTAATGCTACATATCATTTAAATTTATATTCCTACTTATTATATTTCTAACTTGATACTTATTAGATATAATTTTGCTTTGACTTTCCAAGTAAAATTGTAAAGTTGAGTAAATATGCAGATGAGAATTTTCTCTTTGACAAACAGAAACTTTTTTTTTTTTTTCATATACCAACTTGCACCATTTGTGTTCATATATCTCTGCGGTTTGCCAGCAAATAGAGAAAGCAGGTTTCTCTTCAAAACGGAATACGAGTGGAAAGAAAACATATTTTTTCGATGCATTTAAATGTAGGTTTTAACATAATGTAAGTTTTAAACAAATGTTTGTTTTATACTTTGCCATCCTCGGCTTTTGATGTGAATTGCACTGTTCCTTTCCCTTACATTGCTTTTAAAATGTTACAAAACACAAAGCGTATGGCTTGCATCTTAATGTTATTTCAGAAAATAAAACGTGTATATTGCTTAATTTAAAACACGTGAACAAATCCCACGTTTTTATTCTTCACATATACTACCGCCAGTTTTATTCAAAATTCAAAACAGCCTTGCCCTTGTATTCTTCGCTTATTTTAACATACTTATATGTTAAATTTATAAATGAGGTTAAAACCTAATGATTATTTAACGATAAGTTTTCTTTTTTAAATATTAAAAATTAAGTAATTAAATAAATGTGTTCTAGTAAATAAAATTTTAAATAAAGATGTTATACTCAAATTTATTTAATGTACTTAAATTCACTTTTTTTATAATTGAATTAAATAAATAATTTTAATGTTAGCTTTTTATCATGATTATTTTTAACTATAGGAACATTTACTTTGAAAATTTCATTCTATTCGAATCCATTCTATTATCATCCGAAAATAAAATAATTCATAGATTTAATCAAAACAATGAGTGCTGCTTTGATGGCGAAAATATTTCTTCGTAAAAAATGTTCTTAGTAAATAGATGCCTTAAAATACTGTATGATTTAAAAATTATGTGAATAATTTTAATCGAAATCATTATTTAATTTTAATCACAATTTTTATCTTAAATGAATAGTTTTAATCATAACCCTTCATCAAAATTGTTTAGCAATAGTAACATTTATTTTCAAAATTACGTTTCATTATATAACATCCGAATATAAAATAATTCATAGATTTCATCTAAAAAATAAGGTAATATTTTGTTGAAAAATATATTTCTTCATAAAAATATTGTTGGAAAATACATAATGATTAAAAATATATATATATATAAATAATTTTAATTATAATAATACTTTCAATAAATAAATAACTTTAATCATGACTAATGATTAATTCCATTCAATTAATCATCCGAATATGAAATAATTCATATAATTAATAAAAAAATGATTAATATTTTATTGACAAAAATATTTCTTCATGAACATGTTCTTAGTTCTCATGTGAAAGTTTAAAGACTTTCATTTGTTAAAGCCCTATAGTTTAACTTCAATCATAAAAAAATGACTTCAATTAACATGCCTAAAGCTAACATACAATAACAATGCTAACATATCATACGCTAATTAAAAGATAACAAACCGACTAGAATAGAATCAGATATAACAAAAATTACATTACAGCAATATTAAATATCATTTACAAATAAATATCAATTTGCTGCCACAGGTTAGTTAAAGGAATTAAATATTCACTTTAGTTTTCCTCATTTATGAATCAAATTTTATTTTGAGAATTTGAATTAGTTTAAAAGGAAAACAAATAATTCTTAATAGCCTTATCAATAGGTTGCAAGAATTTTTAGCTTTAGTCGTGCTAATATCAGTTGCCATATCATCCAAGAAATCAAATTTTAAAATTATAAACCCAGCAAATTATTCATTTTTGAAGCAATAATTACTAATATTTTGCACTAATTAAAAAAACTAAATATTTTGCTACCGTTTAAATTTTTCTCTCAGTTTTAAAATTCAACATGCACTTTCGCTAAGTTTGCAAATGAATAAATTTTATTTATAAATAGAATTTATAGTAAAGTTTCAGCTAATATAAAAGTCAATAATTTTTTTCTTTCTATAAAGTAACAAAGGTGACCTAAATTGAGTGAAAGCTAAAAAAATTTTTTTATCTGAATTCACATTTATATAATAATATATTTTTAAAAATAGTTTAATAATAATTTATTACTTTTTTAATAAAATATAATTTCAGTAATTACGCATTACCTTATTTTTATGTAAACTTTTTTGGAGGAAATATAAAATGGAATCTACTGTTATAACTCTCACACAGTGGCGGTATTTGTATATACAATTGATCCTTGTAAAATTTTCTAGGTCATTAATTTAAAAAAAAAAAAATTCATTTTGCCCTTAGTTTACATAACCATATCCCGTATATTTCACTCATGGGGCAGGAATATAACAAATGTGTTCAAGGAATATGGTTTTTATTAGAAATATTAACTTTAAGAGAATATTTAAAACTATCCCTTATCAAAAGTATAAAATAATTTCGATTACTTAATTTTACATTAAGTGTTACTAGAGTAAACTTACAAGTAAATAAAATTTTTGTTAAAGGAAATAGTTATAAACTATGGTTAGAAAATAGACTATTTATTTAATTGCGGCAAATATTTCTCTATTCAAACTATGCATTAAATTACAGTTAACTATGCGTGGTTTTAAAATAAATTGAATAATCAAAACCAAAAATAAGCATGACAAAGGGAAAGTTAAATAGCATAATTAAAATATTTTCAACTAACATTAAATATGAATTTTTTTCTATTATTTAAAATTAAAAACCGATTGAGCCTTGCGAATACTAAAACAATATTTTGGTTAATGCAATATATTGAAAGAAAATTTAAATATAATACAATAAGTAATTTGATCCTATTTAAAGAATTTCTAAGAATAGATATACTATAAATATGTTATATCTCTTTCAAAAGAAGAGGTCGTATGTACACTTGAATCAAGAAAAGTAGACGACTATAAAAGAAGTGTTTGGTTTGAGACAATGATACACTTAAATAGGACTTACACCATTATCATCTCAAACTATTTCAACATAGTTGGCTATTTTCTCCCTTTTATCGAAATAGAAGGTTTTGGGCATGGAACTGTTTTTTGTCACGCCAAAATGCAATAAAACCACGTGGAGCCTTAGTAGGGAAACAGCTGCTTTAAAAGGACTTATGTCGATTTGCCATTGAGCTCTCTATTAATATCTAATTAATCCCTCTTCTGAATAACATATAAGTTCAGCAAGAGAATGAATTGGGATAATGGAACAAAGAAAACAACACATTCTGGTTGTCAACGAATTACTTGTTCAGAAAATGTACCTCGTTTCCGAAACAAGGTAATTGGACTGAAAGAGATGTATTTGGTCTTTCATTTTCTTAATCTATTAAGCATATGTTCGGCAAAGAATTTACCAACATGCAATTGGTTTCAGAATAAAGGTTTGCTTCTAGAATTAAATATTGAACTTTAAAAGTACTTTTATGGACTTAATTTACTAAATTTCCTTCATTCATTTATGTATACATTAAAAAAAGGTTCATTTATTAATTGTTCATTTATTAGTTAAGTGTTTTTACATACTTTTTCAACATTAATGAATTAAAATGCAATAAAATCACGTGGAGCCTCAATAGGGAAACAGCTGCCTTAAAAGGACTTATGTCGATTTGAAATTGAGCTCTCTCTAAATATTTAATCGATCCCTCTTCTGAATAACATGCAAAAGAATGATCTTTCTGTGATAGGACAGGAGAACAACACATTCGTATTTTCAATGAATTACATTTTAAGATATTGTACATAGGTCGTATCTGAAACAAGGTAATTGGAATGAAAGATGTGTATTTGGTTTACGATTTCTTTATCTAACAAGCAAAAGTTAACTTAAAAGTTCGCTTACATACATGCAACTGACTTCAGAAGGAAAAAAAACATTTTAGACTTCATTTAGAATCCAGAATAAGTTATTAAATTTTATAAATACTTTTATGGAATTCTGTTTTTATACATTATGGATAAATTTCTTAAAAACACAATTTTTGAAATCAAGCTGTTTTATATAGGGCATTTATACAGTCAATTTATCATTAATTAGTTCGATTTCTCCGGTAATGCAAGAAAAATCACTTCTTAGGTGAAAAATTTTGAGCTTTGTCCATTTTTGGAAACGAGCATTTTGAGCTATGTCTTGATTAAAAACTTAACGAAGCAGATTCAGTATAAGGAACTCTATTAAATCTAAATTATATATATTTTCAATAAAAAGTAAATAATAGGAGTGAATTATACTAAGGGAGCAAAGAAATTAGCACAATTACTTGCTAATTAGTGCTTGCTATGAAAATGTTCATTGCTTTAGGATCAAAGTAAATGCGTAGAAATAGAAGTATTCGATCTTTTTTTTTTACTAATTTTTTTATCATATATTCCATGACTTATTCAATAGCTCGAAATTTCATTTGAAAGAAGAGTTTTAGAGCACCTTCAGTGCTAAGTAAATCATTAATATTGTTTTAAATGCTCCAATGAAAAGATATTTATGTTTTTTCAGCATTTTGATAATTTTTTTAAAACTTAAATTAATTTTGTAATTCTAAATTAATTAATGTAATTAATTTTAATTATTAATTAAAATTACTTATTAATTATTATAAATAATTATTATAAATAATTATTATAATTAATTAAATTATTAGAGCTCGCCAAATACTCACGTGTCTTATGCAGTTTATATAATAACTATATTAAAATTCAAATACGATTAAGTCAATACCTTAGAAAAGTTTCATTAACCTAGATTCTAAAAAACATGTTGATGAAGGAAGAACAGTAGCAGATTCGAGATTTTGACAATTGACTTCAGAAAAAAACAAACAAAAAAAAATCTCTTGAATCTGAAATAAATTAATAGGACAGAAATAAATAAATTTGGTCATTCATTTATTACCTGATAAAAGATTGATTGTAAAGTAATGTATTGAGATTTTGGAACCTTATTTTAAATTTTTTACTTTTAAATATGGATTTGGATTTTGTTTTGAAATAAAATTCATGCTTCGAATAGGCTACCTTATATCGAATGCAAAAGAACTTCTTATAACTCATTGGATAATTTGCGCATCATTTTCACCTAAGAGAAATTGAAAAATGAAAAAAATACTACACTTTTAGAAAAATAGGTTCCATTTTGAACCGTAATATTCCTACATTGAACCATAATATCGATACTTTGAACCATTATTCTATACAAGTTTACTTTATTTTTCAAACGAAATTGAATTGAACCATGTTTCCTTTCAAGTTGGATCAAGTTTTAATAAAATTATTTTTTAACGATAATATGGTTGCGAATACCGTTTGTAATAAAGTGAACTTAAAATTTATTTAAACAGCCAAAAAGGGATTTTATATTTAATCATGCGATATACATCATATTCAAAAGCAAAGTTTTTAATTAAACACAAAAAATATATAAATAAATTAAATAAACAAAAGGCCAGAAAATTTTCTTCTTATCTTAAACGTAAATGCAAAAAACTTTGAATTAAACAATTAGAAAACACAAGGATAAAAAAATATATAAAGTAATATTTTAATTTTAAAAAATATTTGTCGAGAAAATTTAATTTTTCGTGTGTCTTTTTTTAATACAAATATTATCTATGAGAAAACGTTCCTCTTAGTTTCTAACATGAAATTAGTTAATGTGAATGATTTCGACAAGTAACAGTAAGAGAATATACCCAATTACTGATATTTTGAGAAAGGTTTAATTAGTAATTTGAGAAAAGTCGGCGATTGGAACAAATCTCTTAGAAAATTAGATCTGTTGTCTCATAATATCTAGTAGAAAGGGGAGAAATTAATTTGTTCATTACAATTCTGGACTTAACAAGAACAATCACTCTTATAAAAGACTCTTTTTTTTTTAATCTCTGAAAAATATCATAATTAGATTATACGAAAACTAATAATAGTTAATGCCTGTTATAATTTATTTTGTTTTTAAATAATAATCGTCGTTTTTATTTTCTTTGGTTTATAAAGTATGATTATTAAATATGTTAGCATTAATAACATTTTCAGAGATATAATTTATTTGAATTAAATATTCATCGTGAGCATTAGGAAATATGATGAAATCATTGCATTGATGAAAATTTTTGTTTAAGTAATTTATTAGTTATTAACTATTTATTAGTTACTACCTTTATGTAGTTATTCATTTACTTTATTTTAATTCAAGATAAACGAAACATGTCATTATTACGTAAACATATTAAAAAATAGCATAAGTTCATTTTTTTCATTCTCAAATTTGTTTGCACTATCTTACCTTAACACGAAGAAAGAAATTCTTCTAAAATTATAGTAGTACTTTTGATCTACAATTTTTTATCAGCTTTCGTTTCTTCATTTTTGATCAACAGATTTCTTAATTTCATTAGTTAGGCACTATCTTTTACTCATAATCAAGACGAAACCTTTACACGGGGTAAAAAATTCTGGAAAAGTCACCGTACTGTATGTTAAGGATATTTCTTGTAAAAAAAAGTCTAATTTTGGTTTTAAAGAAAACAAAATATATGGTATTTAAACCATTCATTTAGTAATTTTTTCGTTCATATGGCAATGGTTTACCGGAAATTCTGGTTTTCAAAATTATATAGTTCCTACTACCACAAAAAATACTTAACTGAAAAGAAATTTAACTACATAAATGGATTTTATGCCATGCTATCTAAGGATCAATTCTTATATTTATCAATTTTAATTTAGAATCAGATTCAAAATAGTAACCTTTTTAAAAGCAACATTCTTATGTATGGTTTTTGATGATAGCAGTAATTTGTTCCATATTTACAACCCGATCATTCTATTTTTAAAGAAACTCACGAAAGAAAAAGTTCCTGATAACAACAGTAATTCGTTTTGTATATTCAAAACAAACATCAATATCAATTCCTACTTAAAATACATTACTTAAAGCACACTATCATATAACATCATCTTACTTAAGACAAATCGAAATCATTTATTTGATAACAACAGCAGTGATGATAGCAGTAATTTGTTCCATGTTTTCAACCCGATCATTCCATTTTTAAAGAAACTCACGAAAGAAAAAGTTCCTGATAACAACAGTAATTCGTTTTGTATATTCAAAACAAACATCAATATCAATTCCTACTTAAAATACATTACTTAAAGCACACTATCATATATCATCATCTTACTTAAGACAAATCGAAATCATTTATTTGATAACAACAGCAGTGATGATAGCAGTAATTTGTTCCATGTTTTCAACCCGAACATTCCATTTTTAAAGGAACTCACGAAAGAAAAAGTTCCTGATAACAACAGTAATTCGTTTCGTATATTCAAAACAAACATCAATATCAATTCCTACTTAAAATACATTACTTAAAGCACACTATCATATATCATCATCTTACTTAAGACAAATCGAAATCATTTATTTGATAACAACAGTAATTCCATTCCATTTTTGCCATATAGTCAAAGCAATCGAGGTAAAAAAGATGTTAATTTTTAGTCAGTTTTCGATTGCAACATTAATTTGTTCCTTATTTTAAACCCAGCAATTTCATTTCTTAAGAAATATATAGAAATTCAGTTCTTGATAGCTGCGGTAATTTTTACATGGTTTCAACCTGAGCTCACAGTTCTTAAACTCGCGGAAAAAGAAGTTCCTGATAGCGACAGTAATTAATTTTATGTATTCAGCCCAAGTTTGGATTTAAAATTTACGGAGTATCGATTCTTTATAACAGTAATTCGTTCTTTGTTTTCAACCAAGGCATTCCATTTCATAAGAAACGCATGGAAAATCAGTTCTTGATAACAGCAGTATTTCGTTTTGTATATTCACACCAAGTATTTCATTTCTTAAAGAAATCATGGAAGATCATTCCTTGAAAACGATAATACATTCCTTTTTCCCAATCCAAGCATTTCATTTCTTGAGAATACATGGAAAATCATTTATTGATGTCTACAGTAATTCGTTTCATGTTTTCAATCCAAGCATTCCATTTACGAAAAAACGCACGGAAAATCAGTTCTTGATAACAACAGTATTTCGTTTTGTATATTCACACCAAGTATTTCATTTCTGAAAGAAATCATGGAAGATCATTCCTTGGAAACGATAGTCCATGCCATATTTTCAATCCAAGCATTTCATTTCTTAAGAAGGCATGGGAAATCATTTCTTGATATCTACAGTGATTCGTTCCATATTTTCAATCTAGGCATTCCATTCATGAAGAAACGTATGGGGAAATAAGTCAAAGTATATATTTATATGTGTTTTAGAAATGATAAAAAGTGGGGCCATAATTGATTTCTGTGTTTCTGTCGAGTCACGTGACTTGTGGCATTGGTTCCTGAATTTCCTCATTCATCTTTTTCTATGCTAAGTGAATTCCAACCTCACCCACTCGTTCAAAACTCCATTTCTCACGATCATGGAGCTCTTCCATACTCCCCCTACTTTCTCTATCTTTGTGGTCCCCTTTCCGATACAGGGATTTCCCTCCCTTAATGGTCGACTGATTGATGAACGCCCTCTGCCCGCCCCAGTGTTGACGCCCAAGATTAGGCGGAAAGGAAGGTTAGACAGCGCAGGGGAATAGAAACCAGACAAAAAAAAAAAGGGAAAAATTGAATAAGAGCAGGGAAAAAAATAAGATAAGGAGGAAAAAGTAGGTGGGCAAAGAGAGGACACATTGATCCGTTTTAAGTGTTTGGGCCGAGGTTTTTAAAGAAGTTGTTTCACCTCCGGGTGCAGTTAATTAAGGTTCTAATCGTCAAGCCTATCTTCCACACGCGCTTCAAAAATTCCACACTGAATCATAATGAGCTGGCAATGAAAGAGTTTCGGGTAAATGTAACTCTTTCCAAGTAAATAACTATTTTTACATTCTATTCTTGAAAAACGAATTTAATAGGCTATTATTCACTTTCAGAAGACTTTGAATTTTAAGGGAAATTTTCATAGTTAGAATTTATTTTTTAATTGGATCACGTTCGTAATCTCATGAAAGAGAAAATGTGTTCATAATAAAGTTATGAATAAATTTTAAAAATTGCAGAAAACTTTGAAACTCTCTTAATTGATAGCAGGTGTTTTTTTTTTTTAAAATTTATTTTATGCGATCCTTTATATATTCTCTGAGTCATTATAAAATAATATAAGGAAAAATAAAGTGTATTAACTCAAGGTCATTTCAGAGCAGTTCCTAAATAATACGTTTCCTACTATGCCATTAACCTTATTAAATTAAAATGCTTGCAGGCAAAATAATTCCTTTGCTTAAGTAGTTATTTCTTAAGAACTTATAAAATTCTTGTATATTTAATTAATTAATTACGCTTTGTTTTTAAGGGTACCATAACCTGTTGAAAATTTACCAGCTATTCGAGAAAAAAAATCAGATTTAACAGGATAATTAATTAAACACTAGAACAGACAATTGTGTTCATTTCGAGCACATGAACGCATCGTAATGTTTGCTCAAGGGTAATCAGATTTCTAAAATATATGCTTTATAATCTAGACAAAGTTGTTGAAATTTATTTTAAATCTATTTACAAAACCAAATATTAAATGAGGAACTAATGAATAACTTTTGATCTAATTTTCGAGCGCTTAAGAGTTGACTTTGAATGAATTATTAGATATATATCCTGATCTAAATTGTAATGTCAGGCGTTCATGAATAATAATGCTTTTTTTCCGATGGATTATATTCTTGACACTCAAAATTTGGGAATCACAGCACTGCAGATTTCAGATATAAGGCGAAATAAGCAAAAAGTAAAATTAAAACTTTGCCTCAAACTTTTGCCACCTCAATTGAGTAAACCATATTTTCCAAATTACGGATACTCTCTATTTTCTGGGTTACAAATAAAGGTAAACCAGTAAAACCACGAAAATTGTATATTAGTACAAGAATAATCAACTATTAAATCAAAAGTAATTCTAGTGTTCGCTTATTTAACTTGTGCACTGTACTTAACTTTCATGAATTACATTTAAAATATGATTAAACATATTTTAATGAAGAAAACACCCTGATTATTTACTTTGTTAGTCAAAAATGTATTTGAAAAAAATTTAAAACCAGTTCTTTATTTCTCATGCATACATACAATATCTTGATATTTATATACTTTATAGGATATTTTTTATAGAATATCGAATTGTACACAGTGAAAATTTGGATCTTTGTCTAAGCTTGTAACTAATTATGAATTATGAGAAATGTAATGGCTATTTATTATAAGATTTATTAAAAATTTATTGTGATTAGCGTAATTAATTGATTATTTTAATGAAAAAATCATATGTTTTTTGGCACAAAAACTCAGATTTGAGTTTACAGATTGATTATTAATAATTACTGAAATTTAGATTCATTTTTTTCAGGTATTGTATAAAATTTGAACAAAACATCAAGCCCTTTAGCTGCATCAAAAGACATCATAACGATTTCATGTTGCAACTACGGAGTTTGATGCAAAAACCAGGTAAGTCGAAACTTTTCAAAACTCATTTTAGTGCACTTTTGATTAAAAATTACGCAACTAATTTGTTTAGTGGAACATCTAAGAACAACTGTAACATAAGTCCTTTCCTATGTGGTAAATGGTAGCATAGTGAAAAGCTACTGTGTAGCAATTGAGAGACAAACCGAAGGCTATAGTCAAACAATTTAGAAATGAACCGAAGGCTATTGTCAAACATTAAGACATGGTTCCCAACAGATCACCGAAGTCAAGCATCACAGGGTGCGGTCAGTGTGTGGATGGGTGACCACTTGGATCAGTCTGCGTAGGGAACGAGGTTGTGCGGTATTGGTTAACTATTAACTGGTTAACCTCGTTAAACTATTCCAACGTAAAGTGCTCGACTTCGCGTTCAGGTCGTCGGGCTACCGAAGCGGAGGTGATGAGGAAAATTGTGATGGCATGTCTTTCGATTATCCTCAAGGATGTTTCCCAGACCGTCGCCAATAGCTCATTGTGCAGCTTTAGTGCGACGTAAATGGACTACAACTACAACTACTACAACAGCTATTGTCAAACAATTAAGAAATGAACCAAACGACCTGATTGAGATCTCATCTCCTGATTGCCAGATAATACATAAACCGATTGGTTTATTTTTATTTCATTTGTATCTCACTAAATACTTTATCCCTCCTTAGTACTTTATTTACACTTACACTTCTACTACTTAAGCTTCTACTACTTCCGTCTCTGCTACTTACACTTCCTTAAATGCTTTATCTTATCTTGTACTAAGCCAAGCCCTTCAATTTGTTTATAAATCAGTCAAAATAAAATATGTATAATGAAAGCTGGGAAAACAAAATAATCCTTGTATATTATAAATTTATTTGTAATCAATGTAACCTCAATTCAAAAACCAATTTTAAAAATAATGCTTTGGAGATTACCTGAATAAAGAATTATTTTATTTAAAAAAAAACAAGTACATTTTAATCTGATTCTATGCTTAAAAGTTTAAATTATATCCAATTGCTTATGCTAAATAATTTAACTATCACCTATTAATTTAGTTTATTTTAGTTATTATAATTAGAATAAGCGATAAGATACCAGCCAATCATTTTGTCAAAACGTTTAAGACGAATTGATGACTAAAGCGTCAAGAAGCCAAACAATAAACTTTTAAGAATTTTACTAATGATAATAGTTATCTTCAGTAATCAGACGAAATAAGAAGCTTAAAATTAACATTTTATTTTGGTTAGGCATTATGATGGAATGATGTTTACATTTTAGGTATATAATTGACGGATTAATCTCATTTTAAATAATACTCTATAATAATGAAGAAAAAAGCCTAAATTTTTTTTGTTAAGGTTATTAAGGACTGTACTAACGAACTTTACTATTTTTTTAAGAGAGCGTAGCAAGTGCTCATATCTAGAATATGATAGTGTTCGATTAAATTAGAGTTCATGTTCTACAACTGTTTAATACTGAAGTGTACATGCGTCACAAGTTTTAAAGTAATCTCCTGCTCATCTGATATAACATTTAGTTTTTTTCCCCTTAGATTAAATCATTTCAATCCTTGTCATTATAATTCACTGGAAGCTATCAATAATTCGCCTTTATCAGAATTCTCGGGAACTTTGAGAAAATTAAAGAAGAACAGGTAATAAAACTGACAATGAAGAATTTTTACGGTGCAACTTTAAATTATTAATCTGAACCCAAAGAACCCCAAAATTAGATCTCTCCAATCTGTCTAAAAGTGAAACCAAAGTAGATCACATCAGAGAGCATTAAACTTTAAAATTCTTCCAGCTACATTCATTGCATTCACAAAAAAAGAAGAAGAAAAAAAATCTAAATCTAAAAACTTTCTCTTCTCTAAGAAAATACTTCTCGAACCAAAACTACCTGATCCTTAGGAAGCTTTAAAAAAAAAAGAAAGATAACGAACAAGGGAAAATGGAGAGAAAGAGAAGAAAATCTTGAGAGTCAGCAATTCAAGAAGAAAAATATCTGAAAAATAATAAAGACTCTGGTCAATTCACGTACGCTTAATGATTGAGCTCAATTCTGATTGAAGTATTTTTTTTTTCTTCTTCTTTTGACTACCCTCCCCCTATTTCAGTTACTCACCCCCCATCCAATATTTGATCATTTTCTGCAAAAACCATTTCTTAAATGAATCTGCTTCTGCTTCGACTTAATTTGTAATTTTTCTTTTACTTAATGTTTTTACTATTTTAGTAGGTAGTATTTTTTAGAACTTTTTTTTTAAGATTTGTATGGGTTTTTTTTTTAGAATTGTTATTCTTCTCTTTTCACTGAAATCTTAATGTTTCTTTATCCAGCGAGTAAATTTGTTTTGAAGTCAAGACTGAAGTGATAGGATGGTTTTAATTTAATTCTAAATTTATATCTTTTTTAAATCATATTTAGAACAAGCGAGAAATGATATAGATTAAAATAAAAATGATCTGATAGTTTTTTTAAATGTTATTTACTGTTAACTACTTTAACTGAATTAAAAAGAAATTATCAATAATTTATTAGAACTTGTAAATGAAAATGTATTTAGTTCTTACTATAAATATTACACACACACACACTCAGTGGCTCGACAGCTCATAGAGGGCCAAGGCCTATTGTGCCTATCTCAGTTTTCTTGACCCTTGCAGGCGCAGATGTTCCGGTTAGGTGGTCGGCCGAACACGAAACCCCCGGTGTTTAGTTCCCAAGCAAGCTTGGTACTCATTTATCGACCCACTGAAGGGATGAAAGGCTGAGTCAACCTTGCCTGGCCCGAGGATCTAACCCAGGACCTGTGGCACGGGAGCGCGAAGCGCTACCACTCAGCCACCGGGCGTCACTATAAATATTAATATTTTAAATGAAAAATTTTTGAAATTTAAATTCTCCTGAGGTTTTATTTTAAATAACAACTCGTTCCCCTTCCCCCGACTACTATTTCAAACCACATCACGAATAAATTATTGACATTACGTTCACTATTTAATTAGTATTTTCATGCATAGTTTAAAGTTAAGAATAAAATTTTTAAAATGATATAGAAATATCCTTATATTGATGAAACATCTTTTAGATTATACGATATAATTTTCCTCAGAATTATGGCTTTTCTGTGCTGAATTCAATGTAAGTTTTATTGAAGAGAAAAATTTCTTCAAAATTTTGTAGTGCAGTTTTAAATAAATGAAATTTTTTAATATCTTTTCTCATATGTGCTGAAATATTTTTAAAAGCGTAACTGAACTTAAATAATGTAGAAATGTTTGCTAAATATATCACACACTAATATCACATATTCTAAAATATTCTAAAATTAGAACATTATAATCCTTATTGTATTTATCGAATTATAATTTAATGTATTTATTATAAGTAAGGTTTTTGAAATGTACACGAGAATTGAAATGCGTGAAAAATCTCGTGCTCTGTGAATAAATTCGCATTTTTTATACATTCGCTTCATTAACCAAAATGTTAAGAAATAATACTTTATTATTTATAATTTGTTTTCTGAGAATGCTCAGTAAAATATATTTTCAATGGTATACATTTCTCGAAGACGTTTAAATTACAAAGTGATTATATTTTTGTTATGTTATAGTATGTACTAAGTATTTACTATGTTATGATACGTACAAAATTTTACAACTGCAAAAGGTGATAAAATTGGCCGAAATAAGCATTTTTCACCACGCAATAAGGAAAAAGAAATCAAATGCCAAGCCACAAAAGGATGCTTGATATGGAATTCAATTTATCTAGGATATTTCAAAACTATCTAAGCATTGCCATTTATAAAAGAGGAATTAGCCTCAGTCAACTTGTTTATTAATCTCCAGGTCTCACAGTATAAAAAAAAAGCATTTAAGTACTGATTATGAAATGTTTATCGAATCACCAGAGAGTACTTTTACTAGAATTAGAGTCTTATAGTTTTGAAATTCCTGGAGCTTTTCAATGTCTGAGTGGTTTATGCTATTACCGATGTGATGCCTGCAATGTAATTGATGTACTGTGATTTAAACCGTTTATTTTAAAGGAAGAAATACGCATATATAAGGAAATGGAAGAAATAAACAATCTCGATATTTTTGTTTTTCGCATTAAGCAAACTGTTAGATTTCTGTGTAAGTAAGTGAAAACTCTCCAAAGAATGAATAAGTATGTAGTCAAAAACGAGACACTATTTTCTTAACTAAAATAATTATGATTATTAATATGAATATTATGACTATACTGAATTGTATTCTTTATTTTCACCCAGTAGGAATTCTCACTCTTCGCATTCCGACTCCAAATTGTGTGGTCAAAGGATTTTTTTTTTTTTTTTTTTTTTTTGCAAGTTTTATCATTTTTCACAGTTTTGATCATTATTTTCTACTACACACTGTATAAAATGGACATTCAAATATCATGAAACTTTCTTCCCTTTTTACGAAACCGTTTTCTGGTATATGTCCCATGCAAAAATTACGTTAAAATGACGAAATAACTATCATTACTTCTTCGAGAACACAATTTCGTCAACAATAAAAAATATATATATTTCGTCGCCCTATTTTTTTCCAAAAAAAAAAAAAAAAAAAAAAAAAAACTAAATAAATAAATAAATAACCTCATATGTCTAAATTTTCTTATAATCAATTTATCGTGGTCACAACACAACAAGGACAGATAGAACAAAGAGATTAATTAAGCACATGTCCTAAGCGGGACTTAATCCCAGATCAAACTAGTACAAGGCCAACTCTTTTACCACCATGTATCCCAATAGTCTTAATTCATCGCTTTATTTTCGATTGTCGAGTCTTTACTCTAGTTTCGTCATTTTAGTTAAGAAACTCCCACAATGCATGGTGATGGGATTTCAAGTTAAGGAAGTGATTTTCGCCACACACCACATGATGTGTGGCAAAATTAACGAAATACTGCTCTAGGATTGCTGAATCGTCAAAAGAGAGAATTTTATTTCTGAGAGTGTATCCATTTTAACTTAATTTATTGTAAATATTAATTTAATTGACATTATATTTGTAACGAAAACCAATCCTATTTTAATTCATGTATTTAATTCATTCATAAGGAAATAATGCTAACAAATATAATTTATCAGTATTATTTTTATTTACATGTTTTCAACGAAGTATATAAACTAAGAATTTTCAAAAAGAAAAGATAAATTAGATGTTTAGACACTGAACTCATGGAATTCTTTTCTTATCACACCGATCAGAAAAAGTTTCTTTTTACTTGATTTATCGCCACCAAATGAATTTTCTACTTTTTCTCAGTATCATGATTCTACAGATGTATCGTTTGTAACATAAGTTGCACGAAGAGAAAAATAAAAATATAAAATATAAATATTTTCTATAACAAAAAAATTCAAGGAATGTGCTTAGAAAAACTAAAATAAATAAATAAATAAAACATTCAAGCTGATATATATTGTTATGGTAAAATAATATCTCCTTAATTTTAAGATTTTACCTTGCTTTAGTATGCGGTCTAAAATATGTTTTCATTCTAAACGTAATTTAATATTTAGTTTTAAAAACCGTTATGTTATAAGAGCTCATTAAAACTTACATTTTCATTTCAATTAGATATTTTGCTTGTTTGGTATATTAATTAAACAGAGTATATTAATTATAGTATAGTAATTATGTTAATTATAGTATAGTAATTAGATTAATTATAGTATATTAATTAAGCAGCTAGAAATAAGTGTTGTAATGCGTACGTACCCAATGGTTATGTACACAAAAATTTTCAAAGCTATTGATATTTATCAAAGCTAAATTTCACATCCTTTTTTAATTTTAATGAAATTATTAATGCGCTGAGTAAAAAAAAGAAGAGTTTAACTGCCAGAATATGGAAAAATTGACCATCTTTTTGGCTCTAAGGGAACACCGAGGAGCTCAATAATTTTTACCGAAGCGCTTTCGTAGTGATTTTTGTAAAACTAACAATTTACTGTGGTTTTAAAATATGTGATAAAATTTAGTAAATTAGGTAAAATTACTTACTTGCTTTTAATTATTACTTTTACTAGATTAGGCGAAGAACGAAAGTTCAGTTTATGCCGTTATTAAAAAAAATTTTTTTTTTTTACTAAATGTGTGGAAACAATAGCTTTAATTTTGAAAACCAGAATTTTCGATAAATTGTTACTATATGAACGGGAAAATTATCTAGTGAATTGTTCAAATACCCTATATTTTGACTTTATTGACCAGGATTTTGGTTTGTCTTAAATAGAAACGGCATTACCATACAGTATTGTAATTTTATCAGAACTTTTTCTCTGAGTAAATTTTATTTTTAGGAGAAAAAAAAAAAAATATGAGAAAAAACAATAATTCTTGCCTTGTAGTTTTCATAATCAACAAGAGATAGTGCGAAAAGCATATCAATCTAAAAGTCACGGATATTAACAAAACTGGTCTCTGCAATTTCGTGAAGATGAAAATTTAAGTATTAATCACTTTAATAAATATAGATCTACAGAATTTTCCAGTAAATTGCTAACAATATATATTTATTTATTTATATTATTATTATATTAGTATATACGCGCATATCTAATATTTTATCATTTACAAATTCAATAGCCTTATTCTTCATATAGCTTAAGATTAACTTTGTTAGATTCAAAATTCCAATATTTCATTTTTACCAATAATTTATTTTAAGTAAGCATTTAAAAAAATTATAACTTAAGCCACATATCTAATTAAGACTGATTAGGAGACTAAAGCATTCATCTATACTGTAAAAAATTCCGGATCAAATTACGGTAAAAAGTATGGACACTCTGAGTGCAGCATCTGTGAAATCCATTTTACTGCAAAATCCATTTTTGCCTTAAAATTTTATATCCTAGTTTTTATTGAGCTTTTTAATAAGTTACAATAACTCAACGATTTTACAGTAAATACTGCTGTAAAAATTACAACAGATTTTTTGTCCCTTAAAATTAAACGAGAAAAAATGGATGTTACAGTAATCTGGAATTTTTACAGTCTATGAAAATGGGGTAAAATAAAAGTGAAACACTAGGCTGACTATGACTCAACGACTATATTTTTAAGTATTTAGCAATTCAAAAAATTAAACATTAAAAACAATGCACTGTTATAAATTTTTCCGGAAATTTTTTTAAATAAAAGCTATTTATTTAATTGTTATTTTGCCATATTCAAACAAAACAGTCAAACAACCATAAATAAAATGATATTCAAACTGTTAACTGTAAGAAGAACCATTTATTAACTTCTTTCACTTAATACGGTTACTTAATGATATAATAATTACTTAATAATTTCACTTTCGCTTAAACAACCAAAATTTTTTCGCACCAACTAGGTTTACCTAATGAAGCCACTTAGTTCCTTGCAGCTGGTAACATATTATAGCCGAGAGAGCAAATATGTCAATCTCATAACTGACCGAACGGGTGTCCTGCTACCCCCCCCCCCAAAACGATAAGGGAAAAACCAGATAAACTAATCAAATCACATTCCATGGTTCATCTGACAAAACACTACTCAACCACTACCCTACTTTTATGCCCATTATCTAAATATATATACAATAAGTCTAGTCTATATACAATAAGTCTAGTTAAATTTCTTTTTTTATGGTTTTGAATTCATGCTAGTTGCAAATGGTAAAAAACCATTTGTTTGTTAACCAGACTGTTGTAAACGGTTTCAAAACCATAAAGGCTAAAAATGTTCTTTACCTTAAACTTTACGGTTAATTGTATGGACAGATGCTGCCGGTTATTTAATTTTAATTTTAGCGTAAAAATTCTAACAGTGTACAATCGATTTACGAATAATTAATAAAAAAATACACATGTAGCTATAGCAATGTGCTGTCCTCATTCCATTAAAACATGTAAAACCAAATAAATGAAAAAAAAAATTTTTTTTCAAATAGCACAAACGTTTGATAAAACCACTTAGCAAGAAAACAAATAACTAAATCTACTGAGTGTAAGTGTGAAAACAAATAGAATGGAAAAATAACAGTTTCTGTCATCTCAAACAAACGTCTACATCTTTGACAACCAAGATTTATCATTCCAATATCCTCCTCTTGTTAACTACTTCTTTTCAAATTTTGTTTGTCTATCTGTTTCATTAGTTGGCAGATCAAAGGCCGTTTCTTCATGTTCGTTCAGAACTTATGTGAAAAGGGTATCGCCTGTTAATGACAAGAATAGGGTTCCCGAAATTAAGCACAAAGGAAGTTATTGTGAGCATATATTGTGAAAGGAACCCAGAGCTGTCTGGAAAAAGACCAACATATTGCCTTATTTAGTGTTTTGATGTCTGTTTGCAATTAGAGTAAGGCAAGATATAAAAATAAATAGAAAAAACTAAGTGGTGAAAAAAACGTGCTCATACACTTGAAAATTTCAGATGGAATTCCAATATAAAGTTCTAGCATTTTAGGTGCAACATCCGTAAAATTAATTTAACGTAAAATTTTATAGACTTATAGATTTATAAAACTTTATAGATATTTTTTAGATTAAAATTTTATAGATTATTTTATAGAAAATTTTATAGATACTGTAGATTTTACAGAAATATTTATTTAATTAGAATGATTCAGTGATTTTACTGTTCTATCTGCAAAATTTAAGGTATAGCTGATTTTTGTTCCGTAACAAGTTCTGGTAAATATGGATTTTAGGGAAAAACATAATTTTATTGTTTAAACAACATAATTATATTATATTATCAAACATAATTATATCATATTATCAAATAAAACTATATCATATTATTAAACATAATTATATTGTTTTATATCATTGAAAACATGTGAAATGTACAATGAGTTGCACAAATCATAAACAATCTTTAAATTTTTTTTAATTTAATTAACGGGATTTAAACCCATATCAGCAGTTGTAGTAAAATTTTTATCTGACCTATGATGTCAAAGGGAAGAATATGAAAATTTACGATAAAACGTACTGGCAAACAGACTACATCTTACTGCAATATTTATGACAAAATTTACTGGAGTTTCTTACAGTGTAGTTGCTTTCTTGCATTACAAACCATACCTTCTCAGGTAATTAAATAGCATTAAAATCTTAAATTGCATTAAAATTTTGTAGATAAAACATGAATTGCTTGAAAGGTGTATGTTGAGTTGTGTATTTATTTACTCCGTCTTTCCTTCATTTCTGAAGCAATGACCACAATGGTAAATTTGACTTTCAAAAGATCAATAACCATAGTGGCATAACGGTTGAGATCTAAAATTATAGCCATAGCTAAAACATTAGTAACTCTTAATCAAATGAAATATCAGGAAGCTAACCCATTATATCATGAGGGATTAATGAGAACTTATATTAAGTATATTTACAAAATACAAAACTATACTTTCATTTGCTGATTCAAAGAATTACTCATTGAATTGAGAAGAAATAAAATATCTATCGAGAATATCATTTTAATTGTGCGTAAATATGAAAAGCAGTTAATAATTTTAAATATACTAAATTTAAGTTTAGTTTTTTGTACTGCTATTAATTTAGTAAGGTTTATGTTTTTACTATGTAAGCAAATCACAGGCATTTCTAATGTGCTAATTTATGTAGTGCTGTCTTTATTTAAATTTAGAATTAAAGAAACGTTTAGATGTTCATTATTAAATGCTTAATGTTTATTATCATTGTTATTAATGAAACGTTTATTATTGTTATTTTGTTTTTTTTCAGACAATATTTGCCCATTTTAAATAACGTGAAAAAGCAATACGAGATGTTTAACTAGTTAAATTATACAATAGCCCTGATTTGCCCAATACCGCCTTCTGGGCATCAACGAACTCTCTTGTCCCCACCTTTAAGTTCTCTTTCATTTTCTCGTTGATTTCTTTACTTATTTTCCTCTTTTTGACCTCTTTTTAAATTCTGACTTAAATTTCTGACCTCTTTTTTAATATATATTTACTAAATTAAAAAATTACCTATGTTGTACTCAAATTATATCCTAACTCGACCATAATACCTACCCATGCTTCTAAATTTTTATATGTTTATAGGAAATAATAACTCCGATGGTAGCAGGACTCATACACTATAACATGCGTTACAATTTATATAGGAAGCATTTAACACAAGAGAAATATAAAGAAAACGAGATTAATTAAAGAAATTGATGTTTTAACTGTTTTCTGAATGTTATTTATATGTTTCAAGTGATTAAGAACAGTTGCATAGTAACTATAACAATTTTTTTTTACTTATTCATGAATTCATTTAAATAATGAAGAATGTAATTCTAAGACCATTATTAATGTTCCAAATTCGTATTTTTTTTTAAAAAAATTAACTTTTATTTAAATAATATTTTAAGCAAGTAACATTATGTATTTAGAAAATATAAGATGAAACGCGTATGATAAAACGCATACTGCTTTTTATAAATTATATTTTAATACTCCTTTAATTAAAATAAATAAATCAAAAATTAAAATAAAACACGATATCATATTGATTTCATTTTTATTGCATAAAGTTTCAATCATAGGCAACTGAAAATATGAATAACTTTTTTCGTTTCTTGCGATGACCATTAATCATCACCCACTTTTTAAGAGGTTGTTCTTTTTACTTCATACTCCACCTTTGAACTGATTCTAGGTTGGCATTTCACATATTTTAGAAATTTCCACTAGATGGCAGCACAATACGGCAGAAATATATTATTAACTATATGGATATAAAGGCGTTTTTGCCCTGAACCATTCTTCTGAACAATTTGAAAAATGTACTTTTTTTATTTTGCATTTGCTTTACATCTATAGTATTTTATTATACAAATAAGAATTAATATATTTAAAATACTCTATTTTCCAATGAAACTAAATTACCCTGTACTGTTATTATTTGAAGGCATTTCAGTAGGCACTTCACAACTCAAAACTCGTCATTCGCTAAGAAATGATTAAATCAAAAATTACTTTATTTGTACAACTTCTAAAATTTTTGAAATAAAAAAAAAAAACTCTATTTGTAGAAAATATTTATTTGAAGTCATTATTGATGTGAAATCATCGTTTCATTATTTACTTTTTATCAAAATGAAAGTTGAACAAAATCAATTACTTAAGAACCCTAGAAGAAATACATTTAAAAGTTACTAAGCAATAATGCAAGATGAATTATAAACTGAAATTATCAAAATGGTTAACGATATTATTCATTTTCTAAAAAAAAATGTTTTTTCATCTCTAACAAATTTAAATGGAAGATTAGAAATTTATTAAATTGTCTTTGGAAAAGCGTGCAATTAATTTATCAACAATAATTAATTTCAAAAAATTAAAGAACAAATTTAGTGTTTTTTTTTAAATCTTGATGTCTTACCTTGCATAATTTATCATAAAATTTCAATATTTTTTTTAAATAAAAATATCGCTGCTGAATAAATTTTTTAAATAATTTTTTAAAACGTCAGTAGTAATAATATCTATCTGATCTAAACTTGTGTTCGTTAAAATTAAACCATTCTCTTGATTACAGACAGTCTCTAGACTAAACTTAAAATAATTTAAACTTTTGAACTGCTATTGAGATAAAAAGCTTTTCACAAATGAAAAAATTAAAACAAAAGTATTTGCTGATAGATCTTGATTTGCTTTGATTTGAAAAAAGTATATATAAAATATTGTTCATGGTTTAAAAAATGATGGGTGAAGTGTGAAAATGATTATTTGATCCATACGCGAGTGTATATAAAAATTTTCATTTTTATGAGTTAAACAAATTATCAATTTTGATCAATTGCTGATTGTTTTTTTTAAGATTGTTGTGTTAATTTGTTTTTCGAAATGTATTAAAAAATTCATTTTAGAATTAATATTTCACAGGACAAAATCTCTTAAAAATTTTAATTACTTTGTATATTTAATGCACAGAATTTAAATGTTTAATTTTATGTCCATATAACTAATTTAAAAGTCCAAATTAACTTTGCTTAAATAATTATTCCTTAATTTATTAAATGCTTTCAATCTGTTATGATATTCATATAGATCATATAGACATATTAAATTCACTATATATATGTATTCAATTTCAATTTTTGGATTAATTAGATATATTCAATTGTAAATTTTTTTGATTATATATGGAATAGCAATTTTTTGAAAAATTAGGCATATTCATTCTAATTATCTAATTGATTCGATATATTCTTATATGATTCTTCGACTGATCAGATTTATTACATTGACATTCCTTGATTTTTAAAACAAATAATTTTTTTATAATTCTAACATTAAATACTTATAAATTCCTTTCAGTAATAAAGAACACAAAGCAGAGTATATTGGTAGGACTTTCTATCAAACAGATATTAATTCTATGACTGTAACACTAAATACTTATAAATTCCTTTAGGTAATAAAGAACAAAAAGCTCAGTTTATTAGTAGAACTTTCTATAAAACAGATAGTATTTAAATGATTATAACAGTAAATACTTAGAAATTTTTTTAGGTAATAAAAAACACAAAGCAGAGTATATTGGTTGGACTTTCTATCAAACAGATCACAAGAACACGATATGTAAAGATGAATCTTCGTTCTACAGACGAGGGATATTAAAACGATGCATCGTCAGATGTCATCACATTGTCGAATTTGTTTCGTTTCCCTTTATTAGGTACTTCAGTCTCTCAACAGTCAGAAGCAACATTTGGCGACGTTTTTCATCTACTATTGTTTGTCTTCTTTTTTTTCCCCCTTGCTTCTGAGCCACCAAGAATAATTTGGAATGCGACAGATACTGATATGAACAGTAGGAAACTACTGTATGTCATGGGAATGATTTGAATGAAACGACAGGCATTGAGCATATTCAGAGCTGGGAAACATATTAAAAGAATGATTGTCTGAACAAAATTTTTGATGAAACTAATTTGATGTCTAAAAATCTTTTTTTTTTTTTGTTAGATTAATTTATGTCCTTAAACATTATTCTCAAATGTATTAACTAAATTCATAATGTTAAACTAATTTTTAGAATATAGTTACATTTATGTTTCATCTGTATACAGGGTATTTCTTCATTACCATCCATAATGTATTTTCGTAAAATATACACCAGAATAGCCTTTTTCTCTTGCTTCTGAGGCACCAAGAAATGCGACAGATAATTTTATTAGCTGTAAGAAACTATTGTATAACATGCGAATGATTTGAATGAAACGGCAGGCATTCAGCATATTCAGAGCTGGAAACATATTCAAATAATGGTTATCTAAAGAAAATTGTTGGTGAAAATAATTTGTCAAAAAAAAATTTTTTTTTTTGTTTGATTATTTTATATTATTAAACATTATTTTCAAATGTATTAGCTAAAGTCATACAAAGAATTAGAAACATATGTTAATTTAACTTTTTAGCTTTTCAAGAACGAAAAATACTTTAGTCCATACGTGATTTCAAAAGAATTTTATTTTCTAATTAATTGATTGAATGATTTATTTTAATATAAATACGTTGAACGTTGAAATATCAAACGCATCGAATTAAACTTAACATAATACAGTGTTTTTTATTTATTCTTTTTTATGACAAATATTTATAGTTTACACTGGGGAAAAATGTATAGTCAAAAGTATCAGAATGTGGTAAACCGTGCTTCTGGCTCTAGGGGAACACCAAAAAATCTCCATAAAGGAAGCGTTTTGGTAATGATATTTTGGCGACATTAACCATATATGTTTTTATAATATGAGATAAAATTTGATAAATGTGGCAAAGTTTGGTGATTTTATTATGATACCTTAGAGCATATCATAAAAACCATTTATTCAGTTAAATTTACTTCTCAGTTTTGTATTTTTTATTAAATGGGTGGCATTAAAGTTAATAATTTTAAAAACCAGAATTTCCGGTCAACAGTTACCATAAGACCAAAATAAATTACCAAAATAAATGGATTAAAATACCTTACCGTATATTTTGATATAGTAACCCGAATTATTTTTTTCAAACCAGAATTGTCATTACTCTACAGTTCGCGAATTTTAAAAAAACTTTTTTCCGTGTACTTATATTTATTTAATACTTACGCAATAAAAGGGAAAATAATAATGATTGGAGAAAGTGAATGTTCTAAACTATTTGGTACATTTACAATATATTCTATTTTAAATGTATCTTTTAACAATTTTTTTTTAACTTATCAATTGTAGACTGCTTTGAGACAAAAAAATTCATTAAGTATTTGTTTTTTTTTCCCGCACTAACTTCCATTTTGCGTTCGCGTTTGCACGGAATTCATCCCAGTAATTTCAATATTATTTCTTTTTTTATAAATAAAACAAATTATTTTATGTTTTATGACCAAATACCTTACATATTTATTTTTCGGACCATAAAAAATGTTCATTAAATCTTACTTCAATGCTTTTGTTTCGCATTATTTTAAGGCTCACGCTTGAAATATTAAATTACTGTTTTCCCGATCAAATGAAGTGAAAGAAGAACTTTTCATAATTTAAATCGCGATAAAAGAGAAAAAAAATTCAAATAATTTGTAATCATCGAGAAAAGAGCTGCAATGTTAAAGCAATTAAAAATAAGTTTCTTAATTTAAAAACAATGACATAAGAATGTTACACAGAAAAACCAATAAAAAATATTGTTATTATTTCTTTTGTTGAATTTTGATTTTCGATGTTTTTTTATGCAAATCGGTAGAAGTATTTTGTCTCGATAAAAACAATTTTAAATATGTAAGGCAACAAAATGTTTTTGTTCAAATTGAAATATACTATTTGGTTTTATAAATATACGTTTAAAAAATTTAATTAAAGGTAGATATTTTATAATTTTCATATTTGAGCTAATTTATTTTTGATAGTTTCATTTAATTAAATCTATTTCTTGAATAGACATGTGTATTACGTAATTTATATTCAGTAATTAAAGTACAATTCTTATGAAATATAGATACTAAAATAATTTATTCTTCAAATTGCATGAATTAAAATTAAAAACGAAAAAGAATCTTTTAACAGAAAATTTTTTAAACTCATTGAACACAAGTTATCTATTCAAAAATTGCTTAAATAAGAAAAGTGAAAAAACGAAAAAAAAAAAAAAAAATAATAATCATTTTAAAATTCATGTCATTTATCAAGACTCTTGCTTATTTTCATTTATTCATTCAATATTATTTCAAACCTGTAAAAATTGGTTTGATATGCGATTTTAAGAATAGTTAAACTTATAATTACTTAAATAAATAGATAACCTATAGCTAAATTAATAAGTCAGTAATACTTAAAATAAGTAAGGGTTAAAAGAGACTAACATGTTATAAATTTATGTTCAAATTTACCATTTTGAAATTAAAAAAGTAAAAATTCCAAAAATAATTTTAAAACAAATTATCTGTGAAAAAATTACCTAAAAAAATCAGTAAAAACATAACGAGATTATAAAAAAAGGGAACCAGAAAACCTTCTGAAAGTCCATTCCAATTACACAAGCCTGTGAAATTGAAGTTTTGAAAAATACAAGAGAAGTTATTGTTGATTTATATATTATTTGATGTGCTGATTCCGAAAATGATCTTCATTTTCCATCATCACGACAGGATTTTTTTGTAAATTCGGTATCTATGTTTTTGCTAATTTTTGGAAAGGAATTCTCTGAAACAATTGTGCATGAACTATCTGGTAACTGTCGTCGTTATTCATTTCGATGTATGAAAAAATTGAATCTTGTGAGGATAAACTAATTTTTGAGCGATCGGCTAATGTTTTATAGGTCAAAATGAATGAAAAATATTGTTGTCAGATTGAAAAAGTCACCTCTGGTCGAGAGAAAAACAGTAATTTTCTTGAGTTTTCTAGAAGAAAATCACCAACATACCATTTTAATTTATTTTTATGAAGGTAACCTACCTAAAATTGACGATTGACCAAGAATAGAAAATATTGTGTAGGTGTATATGAAAGTTTGAAACAAAAAACAAAAGACAAAAAAAACTTCAATATAAGCACATACTCGTTTTCCTCTAAAACTTTTTTTTGATTATATTTTATGCTTAATCTCATGCCTATCTCGATTTAACATCTAACAGTAGTCGGCGAGCATGTTCGTGTACCATCTTCCTTGATTTTTACACTCCATATCTCTGATAGCTTGATGGATCCTTTCATCTTGTTCCTACATTTGCGGGGAAAAAGTCCACATTGAGTGAAGGAAAGTCATTTTTACTATCATGGAGCAATCCAAAGTTTTAAATGTGTTCAGCATTTTCATTACAATTGCTTTACAGTCAGGATCCTTGTAGTTACTTAGAAATTTACTGACATCTTTGAAAGCAACTCGAGCTTCTTTTTCAGTTGTTGTCATGTTAGTCTCAAAATCTTTATCCTTCATGAGTTCGCGGATATCTAGACCAACAAAGATTCCCTCTTTCAACTTAGCTTGGGATAAACCTAGAAACTTTTTGCACGGGTATTTGAAACAATTGCCATCTTTCGGAACAGCCTTGACAATCTGCTTTATTACCCTAATTTTATATTGAGACAGGGGCAACACTACTTTTTCTGGATCAACTAAGCTGTTTCGAATAACTTTCTTGGAGCCTGGGTCAAGATTTTGTCTTTCGGCCAATTCTTTTTCGAACCAATGTTGAGTCTTGTCATGGCTGTCCTACTCACAAATGAAACATAAGAACTTTGTAAATCCATCTTGTTAAACACGATGCATGGAAATAACTTTCAATCAAATGTTACAGATATTATTTATATATTATATAACTGTATTCAGCAATCTTCACACATTTTATTAAGAAAAGTAACAAATAACATTATTCAGGAATCATCGGAACAGGTTTTTCTATATGTCTGTTAGCAAAAAAAAAAACAATATTTCAAATAAAAAATATGAGAAGATAACGGATTAAATTCAATTGATTGCAAATATCAGCTACATATAGCAGTACAGAACCATGTTGATAGCTCAAGACACAGACTGTAGAAACAATACAAAAATACTGTCTAAATAAAAAATCAATAAAAAACATGAGAGGTAAAAAAAAAGAAATCAGAAAGCCAGCCGAAAATTCACATCATTTATAAGGGCTCTACTCGTAAACCTTTTAATGCCCGTTTATGTATGTATAATTTTGAAAACACTTAGATTTAAAACCCGCAAAGAATAATATATAACAAAATTAATGCATTAGTAGCAGTTGCACCTAATTTGTACCTAAATAAAAATAAGAGATAAAAAGAGAACTAAGTTACTCTGAAATATTATGAACTTCTTCTTAAAAAATCAGATATCATAAGTCGATAAGAATAAAGAAGACAGACATATTTAAACAGATACGTACAAAAACTCTTTTTTAACAAAAAAATAATATCTTCATAAATTGCCTTCCTTTTGTTTATTTTGATAAGCAATCCAAATTATCTCTTAATGAAAACAAAAATTATTGTTCAGAAATTATCAGCAAAAAATATTTTTTTATTTGCGAGTAAAAATAAAAACAATTTTTAAGAAAGAAAATATACGCAAAAGGTAGAGATTCAATTGAATGCAAATAGACTAGATATAATGTCATAATCATATGTTAGTAACTTAAGATGAACTGTTCTGTCCAAAAAAATGCAGAAAAATTGCTTAAATGAAGAATCAGAAAAAGCATGATTGGTAGAAAAGAATGTATCAGGAAACCGGTATAAATCCTAGGCAATTTACAAGATTTTACTAAATTACCTGTAAACGATAGTTTAGATGTTAAATTTTGAAAACACTTAGATTTAGAACACATAAAGTATAAGGTGTAACTAAATAAGTTAACGGCAATTAACAAAGGTACATAGGGATTATCCCGTCGACCATTTTCGCCAATCCCAATATTATCGTCAAAAGGTAGCTTCTGCGCCAATTACCACAAATTTTATCATATTTACTCTGTAACCACGCCAGTATTTACTATATTTACTACGCGAGTTAGTATTTTTAGTGTATTTACGAATTTATGTGGCGGTGACTACGCAAGGATTATGACTTGTTTGTTTTCACTTTAAAAGCTATCAAGGATTTTTAACAGCAGAAATTATTTATAATAATATATATAGTTAGATGAAAGAATAATTCAAATGTGTAATCATAAAAAAGTAGAGGTTTTTACGTTGTTTTGATTCTTCTAATTATTACGTACTTTTTATTACGTATATTTACACTTGCATTTTTTTGTTATTGTTAGTTTATTACTATTATTATTTAATAAATTTAATGTATTTAGAATGTTTATTTTAAAAATTGCTCCTCATTATGATGGAGTCAAAGGGCTTGCGCATTTTTGTGAGCGCTACAGATCGATATATACATACATATATGGGCGAATCTCAGGAATCAATAACCTATATGTCTTTAAACTTACCTATATGTATAGTATAACCTATATGTCTGTATACTTTAAGATACGTACAGTTTTGATCGCGAGTAACTTGCTTTTGGCTTTCATTTCTTACTTCAATCCTACATTTGAGAACTTTTCATGAGTGTCGCTTAGAATGTTTAACATACATTTTATTTTATTTTTCAATATATATTCTGTTTAAAAAAGCTGAAAATCACTAAAAACATAATTTAGTATCTCAGCTGTACTATCATATTTTCTTGAATGATATTTTTCGTGAATATTGACGTTTGCAAACACTTAAATTTTGTCGCCAAATTTTGTCACGTCAAACCGTAACCATCGAAATTGAAAAAAAAAGAATACAATCCAATTCTACGAGTTCCAAGTTAAACTAATGATACAAGATTCTTCTACTTTAAATAAGCTTTTGGAATATCACTAACATAAAACTTGCAGAATTGGAATGTATACCTTTTTTTTTAATTTGAAATGGTTACGGCTTGGCGTTTATAAGAAAAGTTTGAAGACATAGAAGACATATGTTAATGATTCCTGAGATTCGCCAATGTATATATATATATATATATATATATATATATATATATATATATATATATATATATATATATATATATATATATATATGTATTATATATATATGTATATATATTATATATATATATATATATATATATATATATATATATATATATATATATATATATATATATATATATATATATATATATATATATATATATATATATATATATATATATATCAGTAAATAATTTAATACAGTGGTAGAAAAATGAATTAGGATAATATGAATTTATTCTTCAAATATCATATTTTAAAATTAGAGAAGAATAAAGAAATACCAGAATCTTAAAACTGATAAGCACAAAAATTTCTCGGACACAAAGGATCCCTTTACATTATTTTGATAAATCATCCTAAGCCTTTAATTCTTTATGAAAACAAAAAATTATTGTTCTGCTATCGGCGGAAAGTTATTTTTTTGTGTGTGTCCGCAAAAAACAATATTTAAAACAAAAAAAAGTGTAAATAAAAGAGATAGACTCAATTGACTGCAAATCTCGACTATATATAACGGCACAGGCACATGTTGGTAGTCCAAGCCGTAAACTGTAGAAAAAGTACCAAAAAAAAATTGCGTAAATGAAGAATCAGTAAAAAAAAAAGCATGAGAGGTAAAAAAAAGGAATCAGGAAACGGGCAGAAAGTCCATGCCATTTATCAGGACTCTACTTGTTTGGATTGAGCGGCAAAACAAGTGTCGCTCATAGTAAAGCTCGCGCCCTTTTCTGACAAATGACGAAAAAGGGAATGTCTGAAAAAATACTGGGAAAAAATTGAGGACAGCTCTAGGTGCAAGCTTAGAGACGTTGAGAAAAAGGCAGTCGTTTCGAAGAGAAGTGAAGTGAGATGATAAAAATAAAAATTTTAGAGAGAAAGGTATCGGTGAGGGAAAAGAGAGATAAAAGCGCGCAAAAAAATTGTTCCCTTAAGTCGATAAATGTGAGCGTCATTAGACAAGAATTTGGCACTAGGCCAGACTAGGTGAGAATTTTTTTTTTCATTGTTGTGTGCGAAATGCGAGAAAGTAAATGTGTCCTGAATTCGAAAGAAAAACCAAACGGGTTGAAAAAAAAGTAAGAATTTTCTACTAGGGTTGAACACTTTGGAAGAGAAGAATTTTCCTCTTGAATTCAATGAGTTAGAATTCCTTGAGTGGCAGTTGAGAGAAGAGTGTTTTTAACTTGAAGTTCCCATGTATTGTTGTACAAATCGAAACAAAGCTAATGCGCCAATTCTTCAAATATGATAAAAAAAATTCCATTGTTACCGTATTTCTGTGCTTTTATTGTGCGGACGCTTCAACAACAAATACAATGTATTTATACCCAACGGATTTTGTAAAAAACTTTTTAAAAAATAGGGCGATTTTTAAAATGATATAAGACTTTATCAGTGCAAATGTGTTTTTATACGATATAATATGTTTATTGTACTATTGTTTTAACAACAATTGCACTGTACCGTATATCCATCAGCTTTCGAAAACGGCTAAATAATACGGCGATTCTTTAAATAATATGATTAAAAAAAAAGAGCAATTTCACTTTAACTTTATTGTTACATGAAAGAATACGTTTATTGTGCTATAATTTTAACAACCAATACACTGCGTCTTATGTTACACACCTTTCGGAAAACGAAAAAAAAAATTATATATTAATGCGGCATTTCTACGAAAAATACAATACAAATATTTCAGTGTAACTATACCATAAAATTTTTATTTGATTCTCTTTGCGCAGCTGAGAAGCGCAAGGATTATTACATAACTTTTGAAAATAAATTACCAATACTCATGTAATTATATTTTGCAAAAAAGATGTTTAACTCTAGAATATTCAAACTATTGAGGAACCCATGAGTTTGTCTTGATAGGGATGAAATACCGAATTATTAACGGTAACCCTTTTATTGTGTTTACGGGATACTTATGGCAGTAATCGTACAGGTCATTACAAAAGCAGCTCTGCAGAGTCTTTGTCAAATGATGTCGCAATACCGTTGCCAACTCATTCTTCAAGTTTTCAAAATAACCGCACTTTAACGTATAGTTGATTTGATTTGATTTGTTCATTTACGTCGCACTAGAGCTGCACAATGGGCTATTGGCGACGGTCTGGGAAACATCCCTGAGGATGATCCGAAGACATGCCATCACAATTTTGATCCTCCACAGAGGGGATGGCACCCCCTGCTTCGGTAGCCCGACGACCTGCACGCGAAGTCGAGCACTTTACGGTAGAACAGTTTAACGAAGACCAATACCGCACACCCTCGGTCCCTACGCAGACTGATCCAAGTGGTCTTAACGTATAGTTAAAAGTAACGTATAGTATAAATATTTGATTTAAGAATCAATCTAATTCCCAGTTTATTAAATCAAGCCGAAATTCCTTAAATTTCTTTTCATACCTTTTTGACAAAAGAAAAATAATCTCAATTATTTTTGTTGTTTAAGATTTTGAAAAATGTATGTCTTATAATGGAAACATATTTATAATATAAAAATCGTTCATGAGTGATTGAATTAATGTTTTGAATTTGTTAAATAACAGAAAAAATCTTAAAGACAAACATTTTTAATAAGTAAACATATTTTAGATAGATTTGAAATTGGGATAAATATTTTTTATGGCAAATCATGCTTCGACATCCACTGTTAAGATCCCGATAATTTTCAAATTTTCCTTTTGAGAACACTTTGTGAAATAACTCTAGTTTTTCAATATCTATTGAATTTATTGAAGGGTGTGAATTTTAAAAAGTTAGAGTTCTTACAAATCATTTGTAAAGTGATTAACGGAATTATTTTTCTACCTAATGAAATAATACTTTTCATAATTCTAAAATACATTTAAAATATTAAAGGAAAATTGAAAACTTTGTAATTCTAATAATTTTGAACAAAATTTATGTTCGTTTAGAAACTACTCAACAGTTCAGTCTTTAAACTTGCTTTTATACAATTGTAACATTCTATGTGCGAAAAGAAGCAGCGCACACTATGAAAAATTCTAGAAACTAGATTTTGTGGTGATACAACTTTATGTAGTCGTTATTCTACTTTTGTAGAAATTTATGGAAAAAAAAAACATTCAATATGACTATCAATGATAGAAGCTATCTTCTGATCACACATCGTGATGGGATAGAATTGTGAAGGTTTTAAGAATTATTGAAAGAAGGTTACAAAATAGCAAAAAATTTAAAAAGGAAAAACGTCTGCAAAAAGCCTTAGAATTTAGAACAATTAAATTTAAAGTATAGTGTAAAAACAAAGCTAGTGACGACACATCAGTTCGAAAAACAATATATACTTAAGCTAAAAAAAATTCATTACTCACCCATTTTACAGAAAAATGAAGGACGTTAAGAAAATAATGACAGAAGAACATTTTAGAATAAAGAAAACATTTATTTGTTAAGCGTCATCACTCACAAAAACACACACAAGCATATGCACAACAAAAAAGTTAAAGCAACATCAGTTGCCAGTTGGGAATAAATCCCAGAGAGAAAAATGAAATTAGTGAAGACAAGAATTTACAGAATGTTAACTAATTCTATGACATCATGCCTTTGCTTTCATGTTGGCGTAGAAACCAAAAATTGTTGGCTCGGGAGAACAACTGTGTATCCAATTAGTGTTTAAAATTTAATTTAAATAATTTGACAAGAAAATGGTGAAACTAATTCTAATATTGGGTCTGCCGAACCGGTGACGCAGGATAAAAAACAATGTTCTAGAAACTTCGGCTTTTACAGACAAAGGATTAAAGTTACTAAAAGGTCAGCGATGGACAGCAGGTGTTAACATGCTTGAGGGAGCTGTTGATAGCTAAATTATAATTAGTCTTAAACAGTTGATAAGATAGTTTTCATACACAGATAAGCACACAGTTATTCCCAGGAGAAAAGGATACTCGGTTTAAGATGGTAACAATACAAAAGCAACATCAAAGGAAACCAGTAACAAACAAGGAAATTTTAGGGAAAAATTTTTGAAATAAAATAAGAATATTGCTAAATTTTCTTAATAAGAATTAAACTAAGAATTATTCCACATAGATATTAACCATTTAAAATAAAATTAATATTCTAATATACAATTATTTAAATAATAAACAATTCTTTAAAATATTTTAACCCAATATTGTGGAAGTAATATCTGAAACAGAAAATTTAATTGACACACATATTAAATTACATTAAATAGGTAGTAATTAAATCGCAACCATTATTCTTCATTAAAAATTATTAATTTAGCAAAAATATATCATAAGAAACGTAATGATATTGATCGCCAAATATTTAATATATGTATATTAATTTGTAAAGGTTATATGTAATAAAATATTTTTATGTTATAAACAAGTATTTATATGTGGTATACAATACCACAGATGGTACAGGAGTGAACCTGTTGGCTTGATAAAGAGTTACCCTGAAACCTACACTTACCAATGCATGCTTTTTATTTCCAGTATTCCAGTATTTTAAAATGAAAAGCATTGGCACCCTGATTACAAATATATTTCACTTTGCAATTTCAGAAATTTGGTTTAATAATTAGAAATCTTAATATATATATATATAACTGATAATGAGAAAGATATATGCAATATTAAAAATATGAAATAATTTTGGTATAATAAACAAAATTAATTTACGCTTAACAGGTTACAATAAATTAAGTTTTAAGGAGTAAAGAAGAATATTATTTAGACTATCTTCTAGCAATAAGTAAAGAAAAGTTTGTTTCAACAAATGTTTCAGATATCTTCTAATGATTTACCACGTTCTACAATACACTTCAAGTAAATTTTTAATAACAGGCTAAAAAAGAGCACTATCATTTGTTATTTTTAATATTTATGATTTCTTTCGAAAAATCAGTTACCGAAAAAAAATTGACAAATATATTTGCGAATGTGCTTGCAAATAGTTAACAAAATGCGTGCAGCATTGTGATAAAAAAAATAAACTGCATTTTTCGTTCTTAAACGAAGTGTAATGATCATTTGCTAATTATTTCACTTTATCAACTAAAGTACGAGGTAACGAATTTAAATATTTTCTTCTCAATAAAAGGAATGTAAAATTATAGAAAAGATTTTTTGATAAAAATCGTTATTTGTAATTAGTAAATTTCACCAATCAAAAATTTTTTTATCGATTAAAATCTTATCAAAACTAATTTTATTTTTTAGACAAAATAAATACTTCATATGGTTTTAAATAGATAGTTATTTGTTAGGTAAAATGGCACTTTAATCAAGTTGTAAGTTTTTATTGTAGATGCTAATTTAAGTATTATTAGTTATCAAATTTACTTATATCCGGAGATGCTGCTATTAAACAAATTATGCTTTAACGAAAAAACTTTTCCTAGTATTTTGCTAAGCTAATGTTTTGATTATTTTGTTTTTAATTGACATTTTAAAAGAGAATTAAGAAGAACTTTTAAAATATTATTAATTTATATTGTAAGATTTGGAGAGAAAAACGTATTTAGAAGTGATAATGATAGTTGCGGGCACTATGTGTTAGCAGTTGCATATTTTTCAAGATTTTTTTCCTTTGAATCAAGACCGCTTAAAGTATCTTAAAACGTATACAGGTATGACTTCATTAAACATTCGATAGGGAAAGTTCAAACCGTTCATTCTACATTTATCGTAAACGAATTTGAGAAAAACTTATGAAGCTTTATTAAAACCGCAAAGTAAATCTCATAATTTAGAATGTCCTAACCACATCTTTCTACAAAAGTATAAAATTAAGTAACCAAAAATATCAAAAAGGAGTGACGGTTTTAAAAAATAATAACATAAATAATATAATAATAACATAAATAATAATAGCTTATCTTAGTAAGCAGCGCCATCTGTTTAAAAACTTTATTAAAACATTGAAACTTCGTGAGAGGAATATGATAAAATAATGCTGCAAACCATCCATTTCTATCTCTTAACGTTTAAACAAATCCGTTTTTCTTAAATAAATTTTTCGAATTGTTGGTCATTTTTTCGGGATACCTTTTTTGAATTTGAATTGAAACAGAAATGTTATTATTTAGTATAAAATAAATGAATTCACTTAAAAAAAATTTCTTTGACATATTTACTTGGAAAAAAATTTTTTTTTTTTATTAACACTTTTCACTATAAAATGTTTTACGACAAATGTTTTTTGCCCCTTTTTAAATATTAATGTAGTTTACTTCTTCCAGTCCCGAGAACATGGCCGTCGCATTCACATCTATGGTTGAAAGGCAGTTCATGCATGTTTTTGATAAATTGCACACAAAACATTCGTCACTTCTTAAGTGGATGCAAGAGGCGTAGTAATATTCCATAATAATTATTTCAAATTTCTGTAAAAACATTCTTCTAAAAACAATGGAATTGCAGTTTTATTTCATACAGCATATTATAAAACTTCATTCGTGGATTATTACTTAGTCTCTTAACTATAGAATTAAGCCTTACAAATTCTAATAAATATTCCTTATGAATATTTCGTATGAATAAGCTGAAGTTCTTACCAATAAAATTTCGTATTACTATTTAATTCAGTTTAAATATATTAATTTTGATTTCATTTTAAGTATTTACTCCGGTTTGAGAATTTAATTTTGAAATTTTTTCATCAAATTTTTACCTTTTTGATACAGAAACTGTTAGTAGATTTTTATCCAAATTTCTCACGTTTTTTTGTTTTTTATTGGCTTTAATTTGCGTCTTTAAAATGATACATGGAAGATTGCTTGATCAATTATGTACATAATTGAGAATCCATTTGATGCATTACAGTTACAAAACCAGATGTGATTAAATTAGTTTTACAGAAGTCCAACTACATTTAATTATTAAAAATACATTTTTTTAAAGAGAGCGGTTTATTTCATCTTCAATTAGAATTATCATAGAGTCAATGTATTATCTTCAAATATAAATAGATAGAAACGTGTATTGAAATTGAGGTAAATCGAGTAATTGTGTAAATTATACAAATAAAGAATGCATAATGAACGACTGTAACGAAACAATTAATATATCAAAACGAATAATTAATATAATGAATGAGCTGTCACTTAAGATGCCTTAGGCATTCTGTCCGTCAAATAAGGCAAATTCTTTTCGTTTTAGAAAACCTTTTAGAGCTAAAAAACTCTTAAACACTTTACTTACCTTTGCTTTACTTTGCTTTTTTTAAACCATTGATTTGGATACTTTTTTTAAAAACAATTCTGGGTTAGTTTAGATTCCGAATTTTTTGTCATGATATTATTTATTTAGTTATATTTTTTTGGATGAGTCATTTCTAATGATTCGCAGCATATTATTTTTTGCGTATCTAATAGTCTTATTATAGTTGAAATTGTTTCTATTTTCGTAAATTTCAAGAACTAATACATAGAATTTCTTAAAACATAAATAATAAACAAAGTTTAATATTTTAATATGGAAATTTAATAAAACATTTAATAGCTATTTAATAAAGTATGAAAAATAAATTACGAAATGCCGAAATTATAAAAAAATAAGAACAAAAAGATATATTCTTGTCATTTCTCCTACAATTACATCCGCAACAATAGTATTTTATAACACTTTAATAATGTAATTAGAGCAAAATCTATCAATACAATATTGCGAGAAGCAGCAAAAAGAAAAAAAAGAAAGAAACTGATTCAAAAATAAAATTTTGCCGAGTAAATATCACAAATGTTCAAGAAAAACAAACAGGAACATACAAGAACATATAAATCGAATAATGCGTATAAAACGGTGGCGACAAATGTAAACATAATAAAATTAACAAAATCCATTAAATCCTATCAAATTTTAAATTTATATATATATATATATATCATTTATTATATATATTATAAGTATGCAATCCCATATAATTTCATATATGATATTAAGAAAATAATATGTATTTTATTACCTTAAGCCATGTTTTAAAATATATATTAAACTTACTTATTTCTACCCATAAATATAGATTTCGGAAATTTAATCAAAACATTAGTTTTTCAAAATGAGTCGTTTAAAATAATTACTTAACATATATTCTTTAAAAAATGTATGTGCTGAGTTGTTAGTAATAAGTCAGAAGATTCTGAAAAAGAAAAATCTTTTTCCATGGAAGGACACTATTTTTTTTTCTACGCTTTGAAACGATAAGAAGAGTTTTTAGTTAAAAATCAATATCTAGTGAACAATTATCCTTTTTCATTGCAAGCTGGCATGTCTCCTGCGTGAAAAAAAAAATGTATTCAAAAATTTCTCAGACGCTGCAGATTATTACTTTTTCCCACCTAAACATAATGCTTACCGGATTAAATTCCGGTAAATAAATTAATTTGCTCAACCTCTTTTTTTTGTGGCGACAAACAGAAATTTTTTTTTTTTTGTCAAACCATAATCTGAAAATTCAATGAAGAAAAAGAAAAAAATGTAGCGGAAACGCTTTAAAAAACGCCATAGGTGTAATAAATGCATAAGGCTGGCAACAATGATGCCAATTTTTTATTCGAAAAGAATAAAAAATATATCTATTACCGGTGGGCTTTGAAAACCTTTTGCGCCAGCATCTTTATTATCCGAGAAACTATGCATATTTATGAGACTTTAATAAACCTTGTTCGAGAAATACTTCAATTTCGTCATCATTATGAAGTAAATATATTCTTTGCGAACAGATTAGTTTTAGATGCATTGAATACCAGTGATGTGTGAAAAAATAATCGGGAATAAAAGGACTACTTGGTTTTTTTTCTTTCATTTTTTTTTTATCTTTTACAGTGTTGATAAGGAAGTGTAAGTTTTCATCATACTGGATTAAAGAAATTTTCTTGCTTTTTTTTACTAATCTTCAGAGACTAAAACCGTTTAATTTGTTAGATAAAAAATATTGCATTACAAGGAAAATTTTAATAATGTTCAAGATGCCGAATTAAAGTTAAAAAATGAATTGATTTTTAATTAAAATTTATGAAGCTATATCATTCATTTTTTAAAGTTATATTTTTGTAGTTATGCATGAAACTAAATAACTTTTAACATAGAGCTGAAGTAAATTTTGAAACAAAATAGACTTTTGTTTATAAAATAAGATAAAAGTAAAATTCCATTTATTTCAATAAATTTTTATAAATATTTATTAATTTAGTGTTGAATTATTTGCTTTAAAATCATTTTTAGACATTTTAATCATGTTTTTATATCAAATATACTTTCATATATTTTGTTCCTTGAAACACGACCAACTCTTCCATTTTGTCAAGTCTTCGTCTTCTTACATTTGTGTTGGCAATTTGGTGTTGATGGTGTAAGTTATAAAGTTATAAAGAAAATTTAAAAATTTTGGAGAGATATCACCGAGAGGGGTACACAGCTTTTGTTATAATAAAAACGGTAAAAAAAAATAATAATTTAATTGAAATTAGCACCTTTTAGTGGTTTTGGTTAAACGTTTGTAGCTGCAGTGAAAGTTAAGCGGCTAGGGTGAAAATATAGTAATTTTAATGAAAAATTACCAACATTTAAAACCATTTGTTCTGATATTATTTACATTTAAAGCCTTACTTAAGGATTATTACATTTAAAGCATTTGTTCCAGAAAAAAAATCTTTTACTGTCTCATTTTATTGTACTCAGCTTTAACTATTTAATTTTTAAAAAAAGATGTTTTGAAGAAATATGGCAAACATTTCTTCAAAATTAGAAGTTGAAAACCAAATTTGGAATTTTTTCTGAAATCTCATTTAGCTCCTCAGACATACAAAATCTTTGCACTTTTTAATGCAGAAAAGTCCAGTTTGGCTGCAAGTATCTTGTTATATAGACTTCTAAAACTCCTCAATCCTCAGTCATCGGTGAGTTCCGATTATTTTCTCTTCTGTAGGTAAAATAATTTATTCTTCTATAATATTTGTGACATGTTTACGTTTAAATAAGATTTCTTGCTAGCTCTTATGTTATGTGTTAGTGGAGCTGTTTATATTATTGTTTTGCGAAATTTTAAGCTAGCCTGTATTTGATAATTATGTATGTGTGTTAATAAATAAAATATACTCGTCATAGTCTTATGTTTTTTACATGAGGAGAAACTTTTTTCTCTCCGAAGCTCATTAAAACAAACTGAATATAGCTAGTTAGTCTAATGAAAGATGAATAATTTACAAGAAATAATTTCGCTGCAATATCTTTATTACTAAATGCTTCATAGCATATATTAGTTTTACTAAGGTTCCACGTTATTTTAATCGGTAATATCTAAAGACTGCATAAAGTGTTTATTTATTTTTGATTGTAGCACAGCCTAATTAAATTATGCGCTTTTTCTCAGCTCCTTAAATCTTGCATAATTTTTTTCTCTGATTTATTTTAGGAACGAAGAAAAGAGAAACTCTACAAAAAATACAATTATTATTATTTCTTTTCTATTCTGACGAAAATACTTATTTTAGTTTATAAAATTCGAACTTTACATGAAACCATTAAAGAAATTCTGATTATTAGATCAAATGTTTATAAGGGTGATTTTTTTCTCCAAGTTTGTTAGGGTAGCATAAATAAGATGCTTGCAAACTTTATTCATAACACATGAATAATGGAACTAATAATAATTATAGGTTTGGCGTTCAATGCAGTTTTCATTCCGATGTCTTTGTTTTGGAATCTAGACCATTTTTTTCTTTTATTTTCCTTTTTTGAACAAATATTAAGTATCTCTTCACTTTTATTCTTATTGCAGGAATAGGAACCAAATCAAGTTACTACTGTTAATCAAAATTTTATTTACCGAGGCTTAGTTACAGAACTTCATTATACAACAAGATAAGCATGAATACAAAGAAAGAGTTAATGCAGTCTTAGCTATCCTTTTCTTATGTTTGTTGAATCCGTGGATGGTATTGTTGATTTGGAAAAAAAAAAATAGAATGCAATTTTTTTAGGACCACACATCATGCATGCAAATTCAATTTCTTTCATTTTTATCAAAGAAGCTCTTTCTAAATCTGCTATTAATAATTTTTCAACATTTCCTTTTTTTTTCTAATCTTACATCAAATCACAAGTTGGCTTGATGTCATCTTTCATGCGAATAAGACACAGTGTACGTAAACTTAGATTGTGATCCCCACCAGACTTATGTCGCACTGAACACTTCGAACATCGAATGCACTGCAACCAATACCTTATCTAATATCGTCTGAATGTAATAAATGAATAGAGACTATTTTTCACAATTTTGTGTTAAATTTTGGGTGAAATGTTTTAATTCCCTTACGTTGATTTTTCTACTTGGTTAAAAGCACGTTCAACTTATTAACCACTTCACTTTATTGACCACTTTATGGCTACCTAATATGTCAAATACAAATTGTGGAGCTGTTTCCTCCTTACCCACATGCCTATTGAAGATATTGCAATTGAGCCAGACGAAATTGCCCTCTACTGAAACTATTAAAAGTTTTCACTCAATAAAGAACAAAGAAATGCAACCATATACTTGTGTATTCTAGTTCAATAAATAAAACTAAGGAGACTAGAATGTAATGTTGTTTCTGCGAATTTTGATATTCTTTTTTCATTTATCTGTTCTTATTGTATTTCAGAGTCATACCAAAAACTTTTTATGGGGAGAGTTGAATTGAACACCAATTGAACTTGATCGAACCGGCATTGAATATTTGTGCACTGGCTAGCGAAACGTTGTTCATAACTAAGTTGATTAAAAATAAAAGCTTGTTAAGAATGTATCTTTAAATTTGAATGTACCCTTGAAATTTGATAAAATTTAATATCAAAAAACTACATTACTTTCCAGCCTCACTAGTAAAAAACATAATTTCCGCTTTATTGAAAGAGTTCTATAATTTAAAAATAAAATATTTTGTTTCAAAGCTTATTTTCTCCGAACAAAATCAGTTTGAAGAAACAAATAATGCAAAATATGAATGAGAAGGTTTTGAAAAAGTGCGAACTAACTCAGCTGCGTTAAGACGTTACGATTCTGTGCTTTAAAGAAACTTAAACTAAATCATGTGAGCTTAAATGAAAAGCCACGATGTGACTCTCCTTTCATACTTTAAAAAAAAAAAATATCAACGCATTTTTAATTTTTGTAAACAAAAACACTGCTTTAACTAGTATTTATTCCAGCATTTATCTGTTTTCTCAACCAACAATTTAATAAAGCTACTTCTCTGATTCACGGAGATATTAAGGCTATTCTAGTAACATTTGACAGAAAGCACATTCCAAAACTTAATCCACTTACTCTTCTTAGATTTCCAAATAAAAGATGGTGAACAGAAAAATATGAAACAATACTCCATCGTAATGTTTCAAACAAATAAAACGCCTTTTCCAAAAGGGGTAAGTAAAAAAAGGGTAAAAATAGAGAAAATACACTTTTTTCCCTTTCTGTCTTATCTTTTCTCTACGTGAATAGAGCTTTTGCAGCAGGTGTAAGAGTCATAAAGAACAAGCCTACGATGATTTAGAAGGCCTCAAATAAAAGAAAAGGGACGAATCCTTTCATTTTGGCAGCATTTCGAGTGCAAGAGGTGATTTTCATTCCATCCCTAACCCCTCTCCTATTCTCTTTTACCCGATCTCTTTAGTTATAAATCAGTATGGCAACCTTTTTTTTCTGTCTGTTAGCTTTATTTCAGAGCGATCGCCCTCTTTCCAGAAATATTGGACTTCGCGGTCCTAAATGGGTTGTTCGCCCCTTTTCTTCAAGTATTATGCTGGGTAGCGTGTGTGGGGTAAGTTGACTGCTCACAATTTACGTTATTTACGATACAGGGCTTACCCCTTTCCACCCCGCATATCGACTTAGGGATATCAGGCACTGCAAGGGGGGGCAGGCAACATTTTTGTGGCATTGGTTAACAGCGTACTTGCGTGTTTTACTGCCATAGTGAGGGGTGGATGTGGTGTGAGATGGTGTAACTCGTGATTTCCGGCATCTGTGGGTTATTGGGATGTTCATCAAGAATCGATGGTAAGAGTTTAGTCGAGAGTAAATAAGAGGATGTTTGGTACATATCTTACATTTTACCGCAGAAAAAAAAAAAGATCAACATCAATTCGGAAAAAAACATCTATGAGCCTTTGTTGGTTGTGACTTTGGGAACAATCATTACCCTTCTAATTAATGAAATATTCTTGCTTTTTTTTAAAATTAAAAACGTGTTAGTGTATTGTTTTATATGTTATTCGACTAGGTCTTTCACTTTTAATTTTGTTTTATTAATTGCAACAATAAATTAAAATCTATTGAAAATAAATCATCTTTATATAAGGTAACTAATCATTGAATTCTTAAATTTTTAACGTTTCAAGTAAAATGCATTAGAAAAAATCTTAATTGACTGGCCAAATAAAATATCTAACTCCGAATTATATAAACGATCTGCTAGCCCAAAACAGCAATAGTTAAAAAACACACAGATGTACGTAGGTTGGACTGATTCTCTGAATAACGCCATCCAGACCAAACGCGAATTGTGCTCATATGGGCTCCTGATGGTAAGAGGAAAAGAGGGTGGTAACAACTAACCTGGTTCCAAATAATCTTAAGAGAAAGAAATGTTTTCGGATGGCCTAGATGGAGAAGGGACCAGGGAAGCAGCAATCGGTTGGAAGGAATACCATGCCTGTACCATGCGCCACTCGTGTATAAGGAGAATAAGTCAAGTAAGAATTTCTAAACAGTCCTGAATTTCGGTCGAAATGAAAATGAAATTTTGGATATTTTTTTATTAAAAAGAATAAGCCATCGCTTATTCTCCAAAGGAGTTTTCTTTAAGTGATTAGATAAATATATAGTTTAAACAATCCTAAAAGAAAAACAAGAAATGAAACAGCATATACTTAAAAAACTTTTTATTGTTACTCAAAGAAGGGAAAAAAAACGCTTTTTTAAGAAAATAATGAATTTCATTTTTAAATGTTGTTGCGAAGTTTAAATTTTTAGTGCTAGAACACATAGCTATAGTTATGATCCATTAACCTAAATGTTTAATTAGGAAAATGAAAATCAATAATACATACTAATGAATTCCATTTTCTGCACGTAATTTGAATAGTGATCTAAAGTTTATCGTCATCGGTAAGCTGCTTAGCCATATTTCAGTTCTTCATTGCAGTGATCATATTGTAATCAGAAATAACAAAACCCAGGAAATGGTTAAATACTTTCTATTGGAATTGGCGCAAAAAAAATTTTGCTTCCACTGAGAACTGTGCGGGTGGGCATTATCATGCAGTGACAAATATCTGGCTGTAATAGCTTTGTTTTCGGCTGATAAATTGCATTACTCATCGTTTTTCGCTTTTGGTGGTATTTTCAATGCAAGCGCGTATTTTATGATGCTTTTATCTGCAAATGCGTGACAGTAAGATATTTTCATTAGAAAAGCAGAAATCTTACTGATTAAGAGTTGGTTTGATATAAAGAACAATGTTTGTGCTTTGGCCATTCCGACTGGTGTACTTGTATTTAACAAGAATTTTTTTCTCTAGTTTGTAACCCTAAGCAATAGGGGAAAAATATCAGAATTATGAGTTTGACGAGGTAGTATGCTTTATTGAAAAAAGGAAAATATCAAATTTGAATTTTGTTTGATTTTAAACTAATCCTAAAATGAATAATAATTATTTCATTACCATAGGAAAAAAGAAATACTTATTTACTTATTACTAACAGTTTTGTTATTTTACTTCTTATTCTTAATGCAACAGCGGAGCTTTAAACTGGAAATTCTAGAATTTTTTTATTTAAACTGACGTGACATTTTATATGTGAGTTTTATAAATTGTTTAGCTTTGAACTATGTTATAACTTAAAGGAATTTCTATTGATAAATTCTACAAGATATTTTAAACATATGCAACGATGTAAAAATCATTCTTTGCGTTTCAAATCTCATCTGAAATATTTAAATTTTGCCTACAGTTGAAAAACAGAAATGTATTATACAAGCATGGTAATTCACAATATAATTTCAATAATGATTCAGGAATTCGACGTTGTTCTAAAGTAGCATTTAAAGTTTCTTTTAGAAACAAAATGCTAATAATATCTGAATGATTTCACATGGGTTTGAAACAGTGTTTTCATGCTTTTCCAAGCTAAAGTTTCGAGTGTAATTAAAATTTTAAAATTAGCGCTTAGGCCGATCACAAACCACAAGTAGATAGCTAAAGATGATATTTTCCATGAAAGAAAGCTTTTTATTAGTTTATTGCAGTGGCCAAAGAATTCACACCAAAAAAGAGTTTTTTTTAAAAAAGTACTTTGGTTCAAGACCATATTACATAACATCGTTGGGAACGTAAATAGAAGTGAAAATTTCAAACATTATTTAGCCTTTTTTCAAAAGGTTTTTCACTATAATTTCGTTGAAAAGTAAGCATATTTAGTTTAATCATTTGGTGATAAATTCATTTCATTCCTAAATTTGTTTCTACTGTCTCATAGATGTGAAATAAAATGATTTACGTAAATTTTCACGTTTTGAATTGTAAGAATAAGTTTTGCAGAGTAATTCCTAGATTTCTTCACACATTCTTCAGAAAACGATTGACATCAGGCACTTAAAAATAAATTCGTCTTATGAGTTTTATTTTGTCCTCCCTTTTTAAAAATAAAGACACGCACAGTATAAAAAACTTCAGTTGAAAATCATTATTACTTTGCTATACTATAAATAAATACACAAATTAAATGTATAAAGACCTGTCTTGCGCATTTATCCATCCACCCCCAATGCACTTAAGTCTCATTCTTCCACTTATTACTTGGCACGCTTGAAAAGCTTGAACCGGGACCATCAACTGTGCTTATTCAAAATAATTGAGTGCCTTTTAATTCACGTTGAAGAACAATATTCAACGCAAAACGAGAGGTGGAAGAACTTTTAGGCCCCTTTTACAATCCTTAACTCAAACTTCTTTACCATCCTTTTGCAAAGTATTGTACAGGTAGAAGTAACGTACCTTTTGAGTCGAGACCTCTCGTCGTAATTGCTACCAACTACAGAGAACTTCTCATTAGGGTGAATTAACAATTCTCAGAGCTCGTTTACTTTGAAAGACTATACGTCTTGAGCGACGACGTCACGCATAAGTTCTTGGCTTGATTTTCACCTAATGATGAAGTTCTTTGTATTTAATTCATAGTGAAAAACTGAAGGAATATGAAATCAAAGATAAATGTAAATTGATTTACCAGCTACGTATACTTTACTTTATTTATAATATTTATAACAATCTTTCTTTGATAAATATTAGAATACTGAGGTATCTTTGGCAAAATAAGTTTGTAATTAAATTTTATGTGCAGAGATAAGAATGGTTTTTTAATTGTGAAACAGACTTTCATTCGTGTGATTGGCGTGATTTTTTTTCTTCTTAGTTTGGAAACATAATATTTAGTTTATTTTCAGTATGTTTCTTGGTATATTGTAAAAAAGTTTTTTAATGAATTGTCCCCAATAATTCATTGAATGGATTTTTGTTTCCGATTTTGTTTTTTTTAAGAACACTTTGCACTTTGATAGCATCATGCTCTGTAAGTAATGATATTTGAAAATCCACTAATCATTAGTTAGATTTAACTACTAATTAAATTATTGTATTTCATTTAAAAACCAATGTATCTCAAATACTATAATAAACTTTTTATCTAACGAACAAAATTTCATGTATTAAATTGCAAGTTCTGTGGTTTGAATTGCACACTTGAGGCATGCTATACCATAGATTATATGTTAGTTAGATAATCCTAAAATAAATTTGATCCAAAACAGACTTAATTTTTTTACGAATAAACATACTTTCTTTCGAATGAAGTTTAAACATACTTTCTTTACAATGAAATCTTATAGTTACCCATTTATGTTTTACTAGTAATTTGAAATGCTTTATATTGCATAAAAGGTTGTGAAGCGTAGCGTTTTGTATTAGATTGCTTATTTGTATATGTATATTCGCATTCTTGTTCATTTAAAATTGCGTATTTATACGATTGTCTAATTGTTTATTTGAATGTGTAGAGTTGTATTCGCATTTATTTGAATTTGTAGAGTTGCATTCTTGTTTGTTTTTATTTGTATAGTTGTATTATGCATTATTTTTATTTATATATTTCTATTATATAATTTTATTTCTACTTATTGTTTACTTATTATACTATTTACCTTATATTTGATTATTAAGTTTGTTTTGGTGCCATAAAAGTTTTTTTTTTTAAATTCAATATTGCAATAGTAAGCAAAGCGTACATAAGTAAAATTACAATCAATACCCTTCAGCCGGGCAAATAATTCAATGCGTTTGCGGCTAGTGTCCTCTTTGCAAGAAGTGTAATTTCAATATATTGTTAAATTCAGTTTTTTTTTTCATATCTGATTGCATATCTGTTGTTGTTGCAGTTGCATATCCCCAAGATAAGCATGGTTAAATCTGGTCCATGATGTTGTGTACCCTAAAAAAAGTCCAATAATATCAAAGAATCGTCCGGCATAACTTGACGGATTAGCCCCAGGCAAGCAAGGATGTGGCCAGGGGACGCCTGTTCATTGTAGTACATGGTGCAAGTATCAAAACATCTGGAACCACTTGCGTGTTTAAAAGATTTCAAGTGATCACTGAGAAAGCGAGTAAGGAAGGTCTGATCTAGTCGGCTGTATACGAGTGCCAGGGACCCTCCAGACTTATCACTCCTATACCAGTGGTGTACTGGTGGGACACAAAGTGTCTTAGCCTAATCTTAACCATGAAAAAAAGTTCCATAAGATTGAGATGCATAGAAGGTGTCAGGGGCTCCTCCACATTGGATTGCATATCTGATTTTATGTATAGGACATAACTTATAGATTCCAACTAAATAGATTGTTACGTAAATTCACCAGGTAAATATACCGATAGGCAAATTCTAGCAGATCTCTTAATTTTTTTTTTTTTTTTTGGAGTAAATGTTGCATAAATTACAAAAACTATTGAATTACAAAAGCTATTGTCTCAAAAAGAAACTGAGTGCAAAAGTTTCATAAAATTAACTTTAACAGTAAAATTTATTCTTAATTTGTGGTACTTCAGTTTGCGATCATTTGAAGAATTTTGATAGTTGAATATTTGTTTAAATTGATTTGTTAGTTACTTGTTTGTTTAAATATGATAACCTTTCTCCAGTTACGGAAAGTTGCTTTATTTGAATAAAAAAATTAATTTACTTTAAACATTTAAAATAATTACAATAGTAAATTGAGCAAATACATCATTTTAAAAGTTTTTTTTAATTCAAAAACACAAATCTTGCTAAATCTCGGCAAGAAAAATGTTGGGCTGTTAAAGTTTTAAAAACAAATTTATTGGGCAAAAATGTAACATTATTTTTATCTCGTTTTCTATGGTTTTTTTTAAAAAACATATACGCTTAAAAACAATAAAAATATGAATTTATAAATTTATGTGCAAAATATCACGTTGAGATTGGGATAATGCTTAACAAATCTCATTTCTCAAACATCAAAGAAATATTTAGAAGTATGTAAAAAAAGTAAACAAATAAAATTCACTGACTCAACGCCTACTAGTATTGGAATTATGTTGATGTTGACACCTCGCTTGCGGGCTTTCGAACAATTTTGAATTCTATTGCTTGCAAAGACTTAAATTTTGTTCCCCCCACCGCAGACGACATTTTTGGATGGATGAGAATTTATACCGCAGAAAAACGAATAACGGGAGGAAGAACGCTGAAAGTTGTAGGAATGGCAGAGCGGGGTGCATTTTTCAGAAGTGTACACGAATATCACATGAATTTTACAGAACGGGAAAGTGAGGTTAAATTGAATAAAGCGCGCCATTTTGTGTTTCTTTTACATAAATCGATAGATAAGACCGATCTGGCTTATTTCTTTTTTTTTCTTCTTTTTTTTATTACTATTATTCTTTTATGCCAGTGGCAACGGCAGGTGCTCCACTATTGATTGTTTTTAAGAACATGGAAATTTTCTTTATCTAGTTCTGCAAAAGATTTCTTTTTCCGATGCAGAGACAAAGTTTCTCGAAAGTGGCCTTCGGTGCTTTATGAATTTACGATTAAAAGATTTTTTACGCCATCCAAGAGTTTGTAAGGGATTTTAAAGGAGTTAAAGATGCCTAAAAATTACGATAAAAATATAAATCCAGCGAGATGTATGTTAATATTTTAAAATAAATTTAAATTGAAGTAGACATTGTTTAAAGAGCAACAGTAACACTTATATAATGCCAGTTTAAGTAATGCAACTAATGTTACATGAACAAAACATAACACTGAAATTAAAACTTATTTGTTTGAAAATTTTTGCAAAATTTCTTTTAATTTCCAGTTTTTATGCTTTTGCTTTGCAAAGTTTTAGAGCCAATAACAATAATTATATAAATTTAATCGAAGTTTAATAAATAAATAAATAATAAATAAATAATGTAATGTTTTGTAACATTAAATATTAATTTTAAATAAATATTAGAAATAAGTAGGATTAAAATTATTTTTAATTTAGCCTAACAACAATAAAAATTAATTAGTATCCACATTAAATTTTTAAAAAAATCTAATTATTTATGCTTGAAAGTTAAAATTAACACAACTAAATAAAAATATTCAAGACTAATAAAAATATTAGAAATAAGTAGGATTAAAATTATTTTTAATTTAGCATAACAACAATAAAAATTAATTAGTATCCACATTAAATTTCAAAAAAATTCTAATTATTTATGCTTGAAAGTTAAAATTAACACAACTAAATAAAAATATTCATATTTTTCTTGAATGTATAGGAGTAATTGTTTCAATAGTGTGAAAAAATTTAAAATTAATAAACATTTATAAAATAGTTTGAAAATAACATCCAAAATATAAATAAACTGCCATGATTTTTTTTTTAAATATTTAAGGTTGCAGAACAGGCTATGATTCAATTTGAATATGGCAGGTCAGAAACAAAAAAAAAAGCAGTTGATTATTAATGTTGAGGTATTCAAGTGTTTTCTATAAAAAAGTAGTATTTTGAAAAAAAGAGATGTACCTACTAAGGTTTAGATATTTTCAGTTTTACATAATTCTGTAGACATAGTTTGAAATAAAAAAAAACATTATTAAGTGTTTTATTATTGACTACTAAAACTATTACTTTATTTCATTACTAAATTCAGAAACTCTTCATTGCCAAACTTAAAAATTTTTGCCAACTTCGATGTTTTTTTGAAATAACATTTTATAAATGATTTTATTATTACTACTTGCCTTTCATTAATTTGTTAAAACTATTCACCCTCTAAAGTCTGTTAACTACTAAAATGTTTACTATATAATTATAATAATTTTATATCATATAATCGATATTTACTATTAAAACTTTTCATAATTAACTATGAAAAACTAATTATTTTTACATACAAAGAGTATGATTCAAAGATTAATTTTGACAACATTTTATAAATGAAGTTTTTTAACTTATTTGGCTCTTTAAAAAAATCACATTTATTTATTAAGTTTTTTTTATCTTTTTGAAATTTAATTTGAAATGATTAACAGCACACGCACAAAAATAATTTGTGAAAGATCAAAACAAATGTTATTAGCATAGTGTAAGAAAACTTTGTATACTATGATTATAAATTGTTAAGCACTGTGCAGTTTCTTTTAAGAAAAATATGACTATTTTGTATTTTTTTAGGAGTTATAGAGTGACTGATACAAATTACGTATGCTTTTAATTAATTGTCATTTGATTAAGATAAATTTTGAATCATTTTCCAGAAATCTAGAACATCATACATTTCTTTAAAGAGTTTATTTATTTATTTAGCCTTTAAAAGTATGAATTTTCATTTGTCATTAATAATTATTGCAATCAATCGGGAAATGGGTGTAGTGAAGGGAAAAATAAAAACAAAATAAAAAAAGTTTTTTTTTTTAAAAAAAACACGTAAAATATATTTTTAGTTTTAAAAAAAGACATAGGTGTATTTTTACATCATTATGAACAATCGCTCGTTGAATTCTAAAAATCTTATACGTGCAATAATATAAGATTTTAAATATAAATTATTACACAAATAATCGTTTTCAAATATAATTACTTTTTAAATAGATAATCGCCAAAAAAGAAATTGTGCTAAGATAGCGCACCAACAATAAAAAGTGCAACAGATAAAGAAATAAAATGTCAAAGATTATAGTTGCGTTTGAGAATGAGAAAATAAATTTGGCAACATTAAAATTAAAAAAGAATTATGTACAAAGGTTGCTGCATAAAGCAATATGAGGATTTAAACATACAATGCAGATCTACATCGCTATGCATCACAAAGGGTTAATAGATTTCGTATTCACATTTACATCAATACATCGTTAATAAATCAAATAAAACATTTCCGATTAAGAAAAATGTATATTTTGTGCTTAATGTTTCTTAGAAATCAAATGATTTATCACTAGAAAAATACGATGCATACGTCATCATTTTCGACTAAAAGGAATTGATAAAAATAAAACAATATATGATTCTTAACAAGAATTTATTTCAACTTTACCTTAATTCAAAGATAAAAAAATATCTCTTTATAAAACATCATGAAAGTGAAGTAATTCGTAACACTTAAAACATACATTTTTCCAACAACGAAAGAACAAAAGAGTGATTCGTGGAAAATATGTCAGCTGCTGCTCTTACTCCCTTTGTATTTGTTTTGAAACATATTTTTAAACTTAAAAGTGGGCAAAACATAATTGCATTTAAAATCCAGCCAGACTCATTTTTCAAAAGAAGCCCTGGCAATTTCAAGTTTTAAAGCCGGAAAAAAAAAGGAAAAGAGGGAAAAATGAAAAGAAATTACCCTTAAATTCATGAGGCAGAAAAGAGCGGGGTTTTGCCTCTTTTAAGCTGGGCTAACGATTATACACAATCGCTTTTGGAAAAATAACTGTTTTGTTGGAAGCTGTTTGCGTCTGAAAATGAAATTTGCAGCCTTTTAGAAATAGTGAGAGATCATGATTAATAGTTTTAATACGTCAAAGAAAAATGTGTTTGCAATGTTAAGAATGATACTAAAGCGACTTTGCCTTAAATGTTTTTGATAACGTTGCTCTAGCATTTTTTTTTTTAAAGAAACTGTTTCGCTCTACGGATTTCAGTTTGATACAATTGATAAATTGATGAGAATGCTTCGATGGAATTCCGTGACAATTTGAATGTTTTTTAAGAAGACTTAAATGTCTTTATAATTTTTATAAAGTTTTTAAATATTTTCTATCAATTTGCTATCTATGAATTGTTAAAAAGAGAAGCAATAAAATTTGCTATGTCAAGAAAGATAAGAACGTGACCTAATTAAATGTTTTTGAAAACATTGCTTAAAAATTGTTTTAAACTGTTTGAATCATTCTATAAACTGAGCATTTTTTATGAGCATGTATTTGTGATTAACCCTTTGACACAGAACTTTATTAAACTTAATTTTCATATTTTTTCATTATTTTGTATTTATTAAGGTTAAAATAAGTGAAAAATATTATATTTAGCACATTAATAATTTATGGGTATGAAATACAGCTTGAAACACCGGTGCCTTTACCTTTGTTAAACTCAAATCTTCCAAACACGGCTCACTTCCAAATAATAATTTTACGAATTTGATCTTATTCACAATTATTGAAATCTGAGAGAGGAAGTTATACATCTTTGAAACTTCTATCATTAACAAAATCAATTATTGATAAATTTTTAAATATGAATGGAAAAAAAAAATTCAAACGATTTTTTTTTTAAATTTTATATTTTAATACAAATATAATTCTGATGAACTAACAGATTTTTCAGTAGTTATTTGACTGGTTTTAATAATTAAAAAATACCAAAATGCATTTTTTCTTATAATTAGAGCATCAAAATAAAATATAAAATAGACACCAGTGTCCCATCTGCGTCATAGGGTTAATGTAAAGCAGTCTTGTTTCAAAAACAGGGTTTGAATCTTGGTAGAGTCATTACAAGTATAATTTTAAGATTCATTTTTTAAACATTAATGGTAAATTTGACTATGTTAAGCCATCAAATTTGATCGTTATTTTCGAATATGGTTTTTTATCTAATAGATTATTTTTGCCATTGATAGGTTATAACACTTCTACGTCATAGTACTTGAAGCCATTTGAAATTTATGAAATATTTCCTAAATGAAGTTTTTTTAAATTTTTTATGAAGCATTGAAGTCTTTTTATTAAATTGAAATTTGTCTGTAAATTTAGTAAGAAAAAATTAAGGTAAGAAAAAAAGTGTTTTAAAATTTCTAAAGCGGAATGGAAAAAATTACGATTAATTATTATCGTTTGAAAAATTTTTATTATTAATTTTATTACATCAAAGAAAACTATCTTTGCAAACTTAAAAAAAAAAAAAAAAAAAAAAAAAAAGATTACACTTAAATGATTTTTAAATCAATCTTTTTTACTTTTATTTAGAAAAACCTTATAAGTAACCTATGATTTTAGTCTGAAGTTCTTAATTTCTACATTTGCATAGTGAATAAAATTATAATGTAATTCCCTTGTTACTTTAACATTCAATAGACTTTATTTTCCTGAATTTATCAATGTAAATATTATATGATAAATTATTCTTTATATACATTTAATAAAATGTTAAAAGTAAAGAGAAAGGCATTCCCGCTACAGCCCGTTGTTTGCCAGGGGGGGGGAGGTCATTGATGTTAGGTCTCCACAATTTAGTGATCAGTGTTAGGATAAAAGTGGCAATGTTTAAACTGACGACTGGCAATGTTTATTACGACTTGATGTTAAATATTATTTGTAGCATTTCTCAGACATTTGAAGTAAAGATTTTGAGTTTGAAACTTATGATAAATAAATTATGATGCTTGAATATTCCATGACAACTATGAAACTTTAAAATAATTTTATAAACTATTAAGTTTTTCCTATGCATGTTTATAGATTTTAAAATGATATCGATTAGTTCATATTTGCAATGGTAGTTTCCTTATTTTATGCTTTATTTTATAGATATTAGAGAGAAAGTGGGAAAAAAAATCATCGCAATTAAATAGTTAATACGAATGTTTGGAAAATTTTTAAGAAATCTGAAATATTTTATTGATATAAATGCTAAGTTTTTTTTAAAAAATGCGATAATTGGTGAATAAAATTCCAATTGATAAAAAATGAATTAAAAGTTTAATTTTGTATCCCCGTAACATTATTTTCCAACGTATAAATGTTATAATATTTATTAAATTCTACTAAGTAATTTTCTGACAATAATTATTGGAATTAATAGTATTAAAATAAAAAGTTACTGATTGCTTGATCTTATCGAAGAATGTTTTAATTATGCTTCATTTTAACGTTTATAATTTGATTCAGATTAACTTACGTACTAGATGTAAAAGTTTTATAAATATATATCCCCTCAGCAAATTTAAAATAAAAAAAAAGTATTAACAATTTCTAGTATTTTTAAAATATTTTATTTTTTTCATAATGCCCTATACAGAGCAACAAGTTGTAGAACTTCGAAAATAAATTTTACGGCGAAAGTTTTGAATGAAATATTCCTCTTGCAGAATTATGCAATGTAAAAAGGGCCTACTAAACTTTTTAAAAATGTTTTTTTTACACTGCAATACCAATATGTTAACACATACAAAATAAGCCAGGCTCTATGCACCAGGCTCTCAATTTATGCATGAAATGCATGTTAATGGTGATTTTCTGAATTGATTATATAGGTTTTTTTAGGCAGAATGATGGAATAACAAAATTAAATAAGTAATTAATTTTTAAAACCTATGGTTCTAAAACAAGTTTCACAAAGACCCGAATTCCTAAATAATACATTTAATGATATACATTCATGACGGAAATATAGTCCGTTTTTATGATCAAGACAATTTTTAAACCTTCAAGAAAAAATATAGTAAGTGGAATTTTTGAATATATTTTTTGACAAATTCTAGAAACACTAACCTGATATTCCTTCATACGTCCACCATTCTTCCCAACTTCCATCTGTGCCTATAAAAAAAAATATAACTATTGTATAACACAATGTGCAATTAACATTTAATGTTCAAATATCACTGTGTTAAAAAAATACAAATTTATTTAAAATGAAGTTTCAAAAGCAGAATGAATTTCTGATAAAGAACAAGAACTTAAGCCTCAAATAGTTGGAGCACATATACTGTTTAGTTACAGTATGGTTAATTACGTTAAACCATACAATCGTTAAGATTCTCGCAACCTTAATATAACCTTATTATAATAATAGTACTGAATGGAACCATGACATCATGAACGTACTTTTTAATCAAATTAGCTACACCAAATTATGGTATAACTTTCACAAAAATATGGACTCATTTAATACCTCATACTAGAAGGCCGGGATATCCCAGTCGGTAGGGCACTGGGGCCATGTCCAAGAGTTCGTGGGTTCGATCCCCTCCGTTCGAAAACTCCCTGCGTAGTAAATAGTGACTGATGCAAGTTAAATCTGTCGAGTCGCAAAGACCTCCATGTTCCCACAACAAATCAATACTTCTGGTTCTGATCCAGGAGTTTCCTTGTCTTCTGGATTGGTTCAAAATTACAAGGCTACGGCGTTAAACGTTAGTAGTCGTGAACCCGAAAATTGGGTCGGCTGTTCAACCGCGGATATAAGATATAAAATACCTCATTAAAAGGGCCGGGATAGCCTGGTAGGTAAGACACTGAGCCCATCTCCAAGAAGTCGTGGGTTCGTTCTCCACCGACCGAAGAGTAGTAAATGGTGACTGATGCACGTTAAACCAGTCCAGTCACAAAGTTTGCCATGTTCCCATAAAAAATCATACCTCTGGCGTACTGATCCTGGAATTTCCTTGTCTTCTGGATTGGTTAAAAATTACAAGGCTACGGAGTTGAACATTGGTATTCGTAAACCTAAAATTGGGTCGGCTGTTCAATGACGGTTATAAACAAATAAAATAAAATACCTCATAATTGAGCCATGGTGGCTCAGGGGATAAAGCGCTCGCCTCCCAATGAGGTAACCCGGGATTGAATCCCAGGAATGGCTGGTCGATATGAATTCCGCACCCGGCTCGCACCGACACAGTGCTGACGATAAATATCCTCAGGAGTAGGCGGATCATGGGTTAGAGTTCCCTTACCCTCAGGCTAACCATGGAATGTTTCGTGATTTTCCTCCCCATGTAACGCAAATGCGGATTAGTTCCATCAGAAAGACCACTATTAACGCAAACTTCTCCTAATACTAGAGAGAGGAGCTTCTTTGTCTTCTGGATTACGTTCAAAATGACAAGATACGGAGTCGTAACCCATGGTCGTAGTCGGAAATGTAGTCGTAAACCTAAAATTAGGATGGCTTGTTCAACGACGATTTTAAAATAAGATAAAAATAAATTGCTTCATAATGTTAGTGGTGAATTTGCACCATATTTCTGCTGTTTTGGTTCAACGTTTATTCAATTTCTCTAATAATGTAATTATGATGTAAATTTGCTAGTCGCAATATTTTTCAACATTCATAATACCATATGACCAATGTATCTAGAATTCTGAATTTTTCAGTATCTCGTTATTGAGTAACGGATGACCAAACCATGTCAGTTTCAGGATTACCACTGTCGATTTTTTCAGCAAAAGTATTAGAATAACTTTCAAATATGTTCCTTTAAGGTTAATTTAGTCACGCTCTTTGCAGGTGCATGTTGAGTTAGCTTAAAGAATTTGATGGTGAGGTTTTTGGCATTTATTCAATAAAATATTTTTATTGCATAACATTTATTTTATGAAAATAAGGAAATTATTTCTTATAAGCAAAACACGTAGTCGAATAAAAAGCAAAAATTTATTTTGAAAAATTCAACTTTTAGACTTTAAGGCAGAAATAATTAGACTTAATCATGTTATTGTATTAAAACATTGTTTTATTTTATTATTATTTAATAAAATAAAACAATGTTATGACCAATTCTAAGAAAGTTGTAACACAACACAGTTAGAATATAAATCAAAATTGAAACATCGAGAGAGCTAAGACTTTAGATCTTTCAAAAAGTGCCGAAAACTACTAAATTTGTGTTTGAAGAAAGAAATTTGTTTCACGACATTGTATAATATTTGTCTTCAGTTTTCTTTTTGATAAATAAAGAGAATTTTTTTTAAGCTATTATGCATAGATTACATTAATTCGATCTTACATTAATCCGCTGATTTTTTTTTTTTTTTTTTAGTTTTTTATTCCCGCTTGTGTACAGTCAGCAACAAAAATATAATTCAATATTAGGAAAAAATTCGAAGAATTTAATTTTAGAGTACATTTTTCAAGGAGAAAACAACTCCGGAATACGTTATAACAAATAAAATGTAAGTTTTGGTCAGAATTATCACTTAAGAATAGACAAACGATTAAACACATGTTGGTTTTTAAAATAATTACACGTGGTGGATTCAAAGACATATCCGTTTAAAAAGTGTGAAGAAAGAATTACAATTAAGTGTTAGAAAATAAACATGTAATATAAAAGAAAAAATTAAATGTAATATCCTTCTGAGATAAACAAAAAATTTTTTTATTAGTTACTTTTTATTAAATAATTATGATTTTTTTCTCCCAAGTAAAACTAAAATTATTTAATTGAATTTAATTAATGAATTAATATGTAAAAAACCTGTATTAACATCAAATGTCATGTATTTGAACCTCTTGGCCAAAGTGCGATGTAATTGAAACGATCAGTGAATATTCTACTTTGGCCAGCCATTTCACGAAGTGGCCACGAGGTTCCGGCCAAAACGCGATAGGCTGCATTCGGTGATTACGGTGATTTATAATTCATTTTTTAATTAAAGGAAAAGAGGTAAATTTTTTATGTTGACCATTTTAATACTTTTTTAATATCTTTTGTATTTCTAATATCTTTTACTTTACAGAAAAAAAAATTTTAGTGGTATGTTTTATCACATACCGTGTGGTACGGGGGGACCACAATTCTTTAATATCTGTTTTATTAAAAAGTTAATTTGCTAATATTGCTCCTTTTGTTTTCTTTTTGAGTTTAAAAATATAAATCTTCTAATTTAAAAATATAAAAAATAGACAAGTTTTTAAATTAAAATTTAAAAAGTTTAATTTTTTACTTTGTCTCAAATGACCACATCCCACCGCAGTTAGCTGCGGGTACCGCAGCTAGTAATTTTGCCAATGATTTTTTCGTGCCAATGATTTTTTCTTCCAACTTTGGCTGATCCTCCCAAACCACTTCGCGATCTGGCCGGCCAATTCCCGAAATCAAGAAAAGATCGGACTTTGGCCAGCCAATTTACAGCGTTCTTAGCCATTTCGCGATTTGGCCGTAATATATATATATATATATATATTTATATATATATTTATATATATATTTATATATATATATATATATATATATATATATATATATATATATATATATATATATATATATATATATATATATTATATATATATATATATATATATTATATATATATATATATATATATATATATATATATATATATATATATATATATATATA